>JANZLQ010000044.1:21838577-21852993 GCA_026212715.1 Elanus axillaris | reverse complement strand
GAAGAGAAAGCTTGGGAGAATGTGGGAAGGAAATCCTATTAATGTGTGTAAATACCTGATGAAATGGAATGAGGAAGGAGCCAGACTCTTCTCAGCAGTGCCCACTGACAGGACAAGAGGCAATGGGCACAAATTAAAACCCACGAAGTTCAATCTGAACACAAGAAAACACTGTTTTTAGTATGAGGGTGGTCAACCATGAACTGGTTGCCCAGAGAGTTTGTGGAGTCTCCCCAGAGCCCAGCTAGACATGCTCCTGGGCAACCTGCTGTGGCTGATCCTGCTTGAGGGGGGCAGGGGATTTGGACTAGATGATCTCAA
Source organism: Elanus axillaris (assembly GCA_026212715.1). Classification (NCBI taxonomy): domain Eukaryota; kingdom Metazoa; phylum Chordata; class Aves; order Accipitriformes; family Accipitridae; genus Elanus; species Elanus axillaris. Next base: position 21,852,672 of record JANZLQ010000044.1, on the reverse strand, counting down.
GAGGTCCCTTCCCACCTAAGCAATGTGTGATTCTGTAAATATTGATTATTCTTACAATGAAACTTGCCACAGAAGCAGTAGGTATAATGCTCATATGACTAAAATAGAACCCGTGCCCAGTGATACCAGATCTGAATGTGCTCCTACTTGTCCACAGAGTCAACATGTGTATACCACAGCGCTTCTCTGCCTCTCTACAGGTTCAGAATAAGTATGTAAATCTCCCTAAGATTACATCTGAACTGCAACTTCTGAACATCTGCTCCTCCTTGCTACCCACACAACACTAGTGCTGCCTTTAGAGGATAAGCAAGCAAGGCACCAGTATGTACAAAAGAGAACCCGTTTGGCTACATATGTAAATGCAGTTGAGATTATTGCAAAATTTTTCTTACAGAATTTGCTCTTTGCAACACTGCCCCCCCCCCCTTTGTCACTACTAAAAATAAATATTGTGGTTCTTCATTGTATCTCAGCCAGTATGGCACAGGAAATATTTATGTCACATTTTCTGTAAGTTAGAAGGACATAAAGGTTCAGCATGCTCAGCCCAACAGACAGAAGATGAAAAGCATCACAATAGATCGCTATAGAAACAAGGCTTTCGTTAGCCATTTTTCTTACTTGTGCTCGTTTGGTCCTCTTACAAGTCTTTTCAAGCCTTGTTTCCAGCAGGGATCTAATAGTTCTTTCCTTCTCAGGGTGCCGTACACAGAAGTCAGGTACAGATGCACTGGGAACAGAAGGGCTGCAATCACTTTCTTGGACAGCTGTGACCCTGGAGTTCCCAAACATGATATTCCTGACAACTCTGTGGTAGCATCCAGGCCCAAAATGCTCCTTGGAAATAAACAGTTACTGAAGTGTAGAAACACCTTCTGGGGAGGTGGCAACAGATGAAGTGAAGAACTCTTAGCTGAAAGAAAAGCTTTGTGTAGGGATAAGGGGATGTGAAGGGACATGTCACCAAAAGGAGTAGAGGAGATGCCTGCTGGGACACCCAATCATAGCTGACGAGCAGGAGGTGGCCATTGAAGGAAAAGTGATCTTCAAAGTAGGCAAGAGTGAGGATCTAGCGGCGGTACCTCAGCCTTCAGCAGCACCAAACCACACAACACATACCCTGGTATGTACAGGAGATAGCTGGAAACTCTGACAGCCTATTTTGCTACACCACTAAACTATACCGTGGCATTGCAATGACAGTGCTGAAAGTCTGTTTCCCTTTTTCACTTACTTATCACTGGGGTTGTGCTCACTGATGTACACAGCAGTCCCTGAAATTGTGTGGGGGGACTGAACAGCTATGGATTTGCGAAGTTACAGTATCCTAGACAGAGAGACACATGCTATCCAGTTCAGCAACAAACACACATCCTCAGCATACCCTCAAGTGAGGTACTGGTACCGAGAGCTGCTGCAACACTTGCTGTTGGAGTAGTGCCTGCTAACTGCTGCACTGTATCCTAATGTTTCCCAGTCTATAAATTATAGCCAGGACAGTTGCAGTTGTTTCTCCTGTTAAGTTAACCTGGTTTAGGATCTTACTTCTTTTTTGCAGGTTTATTTCTCTTTTTTTTTCCTCTTTCATTTTCTGGGCAAGTGATATTTGAACAAAATCCACCTCACACAAGGCAGTTATAAGTAAACATGCATGTTTATGGAGATATTTTACTAAACTTCAATGATGAGTTCGTTTATGGCCCTGAATAGAAGTTGGAGTGGTTTTCCAGATTAGAGGAGGGAGAAGAAAAAAAAAAAAAATCTCCTGATACTTACAGCTACAAATAGTTGCTTTAAAAATATTTTAAAAAGAGTGGGAAGCCCCAGAGAAAACATTAGTTTAATTTCTTTTCTTATCTGGCTGAGTCAGAGCATTTTAAGCAATAAAGAAGTAAGCTCAATCATGAACAGTTAAATTCTAGGCCATGCCACTGAGCTAAAGGTCAGAAGGTTCCCTCTATGGTCACCTTTTCTGACACTATTCACACCTCCCCTTTCTGCTCATAATAATGAAAGGCAAAAAGTATCATCCAGCAAGGTCAGCTGTGAAGCCCACAGAGGCCATTCCAGCAACAGCGTACATTTCAGAAGAATAGCATTTCCCAAGTCCAAGACTTCTAATGCTGGAGAATACATCTCTTCTCTAAACAAACAGTCTCAATATTGAAAAATTTTCAGTGCTTCAGTAGTCTAAATTGTTCTAGAGTCAGCTTTCAACCAATCAGTATAATTTCATCTTTTGCTGGAGTAATAAACCACCTGTTCCCAAAGCGCTTTTTCCTTTAGAAGTGCCTTGGAGGTAGTTTTCAAACCATCTCTTACTGTAACGACATAAGCATCTTACAATATAACAGGCTATCTTGTCTTTGAATCAATCTTGCAGCTTTTTTCCATGTCCTTTCCAACATTTTGGCACCCATTTTGAAGCTTGGAGCTTAAAACTCAACACACAATCCCACAGCAAGCTCGTTAATTCTATACACAGAATTAATTCCACCTCCTTATTTCTTTTTTTCTAGTCTCCTGCTTAAAGAACTAAGAAATACATTTGTTTCCATAATGACAGCATTGGCTAGTCAACTTAAGCCTATTTTAAACATGCCCTTGCCCAGTAGCGCAGGTGCCACTAGTACCAAACAGGCATTTAAAAAAATGCCACGAGGTATTTCGTTCAGTTGGGTGATTTATTCAGCCTCAGTTCGCTGCTTTGACAGGTCAGCACTGCATTATTAAGTTAAATTGCACTTTTTATTTCTAAACTGAAATATTTTTAAACTTGGGAAACTTACTCTTCAGTTAATTTACTTAAACCATACTAAGTTCCAAATCCATAAAATATTAGGAGTTTATGAAAAATCTTATTTTTCACTGGTCATGGTGGAGGAACTTAAAGATTTTACAGTTAAACCAGTAGAACTTGTATTACGATTTGGATAAATGAAGCACAACTATATGAGCTTTTATGAAACTTTAGGCACAAATAACTTACTTCCTCTTAAGGTGTTTTAAGTTACTGAAAATAAAATCTAGGATATTTTCTTGGCAGACCTCTTAGTAGTATCATTAATACAATGCCTCAGTGGTCACTAGACACTGTTGGTAATTTCATAGTTGCTTGTTTCTCAGAGCAGAAACCACCTTTCAGCCACTGAAAGCCACCTCATGGTTACATAGTTGCTGTTACTGTTATACTGATGAACAAGGGTCGTAAGTTTCTGATAAACATGTAGGGTAGGAATCTGGTCATCTTAAGAATGACCTTTATCATCTCCCTCTCAGCCCAGATCCTTCACATTAACAGTTCCATTCAATAGCTGAATATCTTGTTTTAAGATACGCAAAAACTCTTTTGTGTTCAAAGGCTTCTAGATACTAGCCTAGTACAAATAAATGAGATAACAAGGATGATTTTTAAAATTCCTTTTGAACAGTCAGCTTCTGGAGCAAGTGTGGTAGACCACAGCAGAATATCTGAAGTGACTAGTAGGTATCTTACATTTGCAACGTGGCCTCACAATGAGTGCATTTCTCTCCCCAAGCCGCCCCTCGAGATACCTAGCCAATGCAACTTAAAGGTCCTATCCAGGAGTTACTTGCAAAAGGTGTTGCTTTCATCTGACTTAACATGAGCTAACGAGCTCAATAAAGACCCTGAAATGACTAGGAGCAAGCAGTAAACTAAGGCCACTCTCCAAAAAGAGCTACAAACAGCTTTACAGATCTCTTTACTAGGTATATGGGGAAAAGGGTGATCCTTCATATTAAGGCTGTGATCAAAACATAATAGTCTAGCCACCTATTAAAAGTGGGTTGGTGTGGGGAAAAAAAAAAGGCACAAATGTTTTACAAAATGATTAGACAAACAAGAAAACGTGGCCTTACTTATTCATAAATTCAGCTGATAGCAGCAAAGGTGAAGATAATTGTTTTGCCTGCTGGTTATGACTGAAATTTTAGCCACTTTATGAATAGCAGAGTACAGAGTAGTTTGATGTGCTGCTAGGCGTGGGTGCTGCCTCTTGCGAGCAGGCTGAATTGCCCCCAGTGACACCTATCTGTCACTGGGAGCAAGGCCCCGATGAACAGTTCAGATTATATGCCTAGATTGCATCTGCCCAAAGGTAGATTAGCTTAATCCTATCCTATCTACATTGTTACGTAGCCAAGCACTGTTATAAGCCTACTTAATTAATTATTCTTTTCAAAAATCCTGCCTTGTGTTGCCACATTTGGGAAGTGGGATGCCAATACAGCAGGATCCTTGGATGCGAGTGGTTTTAGGTGTAAAATCACTCATACTGGGTTTTTTGCATTCTGACATCTTCAGGACACAGGCTAATAACGTATCAATTCACTTGCTAAAACTAAGTATGTACTTGAGTGCTTCTCTAAATTACAGACTGTATGAGGCAAGTTTGCAGCATTTATTTTTAAATAACAGAAAGGCAAAGGGGAGTTGCATGAGGACAATTACTGTCTGTCATGCAAATAATGAGGTATTGTAATTCAGCCAAGACACAAAGCTGTAAAACAGAAGACCTCACTACTTATATTGCTTAAGAAAGACTTAATTAACTTAAGACCCTACTTTACTCAGTGGTTTAAACTAAGTGCTATCTGTGGACTGTTTCTCTTTTGCATTAAGGCAAGTGTCTCTGGAAAATAGCAGCACATGGGCAATAAGAATTTGCAGCCTAAAGTGAAAGGGACAACAAAAGAAAAGCATGCCTAATCTTGTTTTTCCATGGGCTTCAGTAGTCCAGTTGGCAATTTTAGTGATTGACAATGCAGTTTTAAATGCCATTTCCTACTTTCTATAGCACAAACAGTGCTACAAGTTGTGTTTATTTAAAAGATATCACAAGAACACAGAGGCAAACCCGCCTGACAGCAAAAAGTTTGGGAGTTAGACAGCAAAACAGCAGGCACTGACTATGGAAATACCTATGAGCTCTTAAATATAATGCTTTTCTGCTTAACCTGGAAGCAGAAAAACATTATAATTAAGAGCTCATTCAATGCAGAATACTATCCCTCTTGCTATGATGGTTCACTGGCAGAACAAAGACCATCTGCTACTGCGCGCTCAGGATGTTACGGCAAGGATAGTGGCTTATTGTTCTGATGATTTGTCTTGCAATTCTCAAACCCCATTGTTGGGTTTTTTTCCCCACTCTCACTGCAGTGCTGGATAGGAAGTAGCTTGAAAAAATGATTGTGTTTATTACAGCAGCATCTCTCATATTCTCTCCAGCCTGTAACAAGAATTCAGGGGGTAGGAGTTTCTTCTTGGGTGACATTGGCTGATAACCAAATCATAGTACTGAGGGGAGATTCTACCTCCTGCAGAGGCATTTAATTGGCTTCCACCTCACAACAGCAACGCCACAGACACAGTACCCTCCCATGTGCACTTGTGTCCGAAAATGGTCTCTTGCTTGTACTTGTGCACAGGTATCTTTTCTTTTTCATTAGTCAGCTTCCTATCTCATGCTAGCACATTCTCAAGTGAGGTAGGTGTAATCATACATGATATACACCACAGTATATCACTCACTCTCTCTATTTTAATTAACTAAACACAGCCAAAGCACACGAACAATTCAAAGGCAGATGTCTAACCTACTCAGTCTGTGGTGGCAAAGGGCAGCAGAAAACTGCAGGACACTATGCAGCGACCGCAATAGCCACAGTCACTCTGGCAAATAAAGTAGGCCAAGGGCCCTCTTCCCTCTGGAGAGCAAGTGGCATGGCACTTGGTATGCACACGTGCTCCCCTTCCACCTCCACCCTCAGTTCTCCCTCTAAAGGAAAACAAGATGGATTTGTCCAGACTGTTACAGAGACCAGTCCCCGGTTGCTTGACTCACCTGAACGGTGCCTGGGCCCACAGGAACACTCTGAGGAGCAAGCTAACAACTGAAGTGTGGACAGCCACAGGGCTGTGCCAAGTGCATGATCCAGCTAGTAATTGTCTTAACCATACTGGAGTACTATGTCTTTTTTGTAATATCTAAAAAGTGACAGAGGAATAAACTTTAATCCATTTAAAGTTCCTGGATGCATTTCCTAAGAGATTAAGTCTGTCGCTCAGAGAATACTCACTTCGAATTCCTAAAAATAACATTTTTTCTTCGTTTTTGGCTCTTTCCCAAATAAATACGGATTTTATTTTCCTCTGTTTGCCTGTGGAGCTGGTCAGGATGTATAAATACCATTTTAAATAAGTCACTATGAGACACTAATGGAGTTTAAATTAAGATCAATAAGAATACACATTTTACAGATTTCCTGAATAGGAGCAACAGGTCACAAATCAAGTATTGAAGACTGTATTGTTCAGCAATATACCCACTTATACTGCCTTTCTCTGTGGATGTTATCAGTGTTCATTGCGTATTTGATGGACTGGTACATGGAGTAAATAAGGTGGTGAGTTTTACCAAACTCGTCTTCTACATGAATTAAAAATACAGTGCTAGATACTACTTTGAATCAGAGGGGATGTAAAAATGCACATAATCACCAAACACCTTTCTTCCTCTCACTTATCTCGCGCGTTTTTAATGACAGTCCACCACCTATCACTATGTCTGGCAGTTAACTTGAGTAAGAACTATAATTTAGCATTATATTTTTAATTGGCAGATTTGACACTTCTTTTTCTAGTTCGCTTTCATGAGTGCTAATAAATCATTGCTGCAATCACCTGGATAAACAACAGCTATGTTGAAACCACCTACAGCCCTGCACTAGAATAGGTACTCTGCTCTTACTACGTTCTTGGTTATAAATCAGTCCTTCTAGAGGCCTTGCTGTCATCCTCAGTGATTGTGAGAAGCTCAATAGGCTACAGCCTTTTCCCTCCCCTGGCTTTAACATACTTAGTTTTACTCCTAATTGTAGCTTAAAATTGTGTAAATCCCTTGTATTTCTTGTATACAATTTTCTAGGTAAGAGGATAGTGGTTTTTTTTCTCCACCCAGTCTTCAAATGTCCATCTGCCTCCTTTCCTTTAAAAACACAGACTGGAGAGCGCTGGGGGTACGGGGGCAGGAGCCTGGAGAGAGGGAAAGAGAGAACCTTCCTTAGGAAACAAGCTGTAGCGAAACTAAGCTTGCATTTCCTGTGAGTGTCAGTGCTGCTCCTGGCTCAGTAACCATGGAAACCTGGTCTCCTATCCTGCTGCAGGAATTCATTGAAGATCCCAACCCACTTGCTCGGGGAATCACTGCGATATTAATTCACATCAGGCTATCAGGCTCACTTTATTACCTCAGATACTCTTTTCATTACTTTTTATCAGAACAAAAGGTTGAATTAGCTTTCACCAACTTGAAAAAAAAAAAAAAAAAGCCACCTAAATCTTTGCCTCCTTAAAACTAGGGCACAGCACATAGAGGCTACATCTTGGAAAACTGTGATTTCAAATGGAGCTTGGCCAAAACGTCAACAACAGGAGACAGCACACAGTTGGGAGTCCTCTATGTAAATCTCCATTCCTGTGTCTTATACTCAGCCCTGTTTTTCACCTATGTCACTAGCTGGGTTATCTTGGGGGTTGGAAATCACTGTCCACCTGTCAGTATCGGAACATGCCTCCTTCTTTCTCAGTTCATTCTGTCCTAGGATATAACACGCAAAGCTTCACAGAAAGTAAGCCAAAAGGGACTTTTGCTAGGGAATATTGTTTCCAGACTTCTCTTTGAAGGCTTTTCATTAATTATAACCATAAGCATGTCAAGTTCCCACAGGGTCTGCTCCTGGATCACCGGTCTCTGGATATCTACCTTTGAACTTACTTTCCTCTTGCTTTTATTTCCTGCTTAATTCCCTAGTTGCTGCCCCCATTCACTTTATTTCTCCCTGACCTCCAAATCATCTGATCTACTCTGTGTCTTTTCTACTTGGACACTGATTTTATCCATTTTCATCTTTCTGATACTTTGTATTTAGCAGCTGGTCCTTTTGTAACCATGACAACTACATCATGATGTCAGCAAAGAATCTCACAACTATCTGAGGAGCTGGATCTCATTAAATGCCAGGGATGCTGCTTGTGCTGATGTTTAGTGTCCTGTACCCAGGGGAGGTTTTTTTGGAGTCTTCTGTATTTTGTCTGTGAGCCAGGAAAGGCCATTTTCTCATGTTAGCTGGTATCCGTCAAACAACTACCCTTCTCCATCTCTAGTTTGCACTACTGAGGTATAGTTCCTCCCACAGAAGTGGACTGTTCAAGGAGCATTATTGCAAGAAAGGTGGCAGGGATGTTATCATACACTGATCGTACAGTTCTTGGGTTAGATCCAAGAAGTTACTCTGTGTTGCTCTGTTACATCTCAAACATGGACAGTTTATGAGAAGAAACTGATGGATCTCAAGATGTAATCCCAGCTGCTGCAAAAGCTGCATATACTTGTTACAGAATAGTTTTGGATTAATGGACAAAGCTAGGCAGCACTGTTTTCTCTGACTGGTAAATACAGGCAGGGGAAAAGTGAAAATAACATTTTGAACTGACTTAGTGGCAACTCAAGACATGTTAGACAAATACTTAGGAGAACAAAGAAATACCATAGACCAGTAGAAGACTGTACTGGAGTACAAGGACACTAGTATTCTTACAGGAAATAATTCTCCCTTCTAGCTGGATTTAATAATAACATGTGTTATGTTGTTACTCACCACCAAGACCGAGAACCCCATCTATGATTAATCACTCCTCAGTCTCAGGCTGCAATTTTCCAGCATCAGACTCTTTAGCTATCTGGGTATTCAAATGCTGTCAGAGATAAGAGTTAACCAAATGTAGACTTCCAGGGAGAAAAGAAATTAGTAGGCAAGCACCTACTTCCCACCATAGCAAAGCTAGACCTTCTCTTTGGTCCTCCTCTCCGACTGTAAAAGCACCAATTCACTTGTACTTCTTCTTCCTCCTCACATCAATAAAGACCATCAGGTGCTGTAAGTCTAAAGTACTGGGATAAAGGAACACCTCAGTGAAAACACTTGCCTTACATTCAGCTGCAGTAATACCAGTTGTTCTACTCTAAGTGCAGACAGAAACCGTAGCAAAAATAATACAAATTCATTATACAACCTCTCCTCTCTTTCGTCACTCAATTCAGGCTACTTAGACTTCAGAAAGGACCTTAAAAAAAGGTGAAGCTAGCAAATACAATTTCATGTGAGCTTAGAATGAAAGGGCAAACACAATGAAGCAATGAGGCAGCAAGTCTAGAACAAATAAGCAAAAGGACTTTTCTGTAGTAATACACAATGGAACTCAATGCTGGATGATGCTGTACAGGCCATGAGTATGAACAATTACAAAACAGACTACATAAACTAATGAAGGATAAATCTCTTGGTGGCTATTAAACATAATGTCAAGAAGCAGCCACTGGCTCAGGAATCACCTAATGGTATATTGGACAGTGCGGGGCAGGAGAAAGAAAAATCACTCTGTGCTTGCTTTGTTTGTTATATACTATCAGCACCCACCATTGGAAACGCACAGCCAAGAATTAGATGTGTTGAAGAGACCTGATCTGTCAGTTTTTCCACAGCCAAAGCCCAATAGAGTACAGAAAAATTCTCAAAAAGTTCAAACCTCTTGCTTTCACAAAAGGAACAATTAAGATGAAACACAACTATTAAAAAAAAAAAGGAGGGGGGGCTAAATATATAATGTCTCGGAATATAAGAGTAGGAACAACACACAACAAAAAGGAAATACATTTTTGCACAGTACCTAACCCATGGAACCATCTTGAAATACCATGGAGACATACATTCAGCAGATGCAGAAAATACCGAGCACTACATCTGGTTAACAACATGTTTCAACCTGGATTTATTTTAAAGAGAGACTCTTCCCTCTCCCACCACCACTGCTGTGTCATAGCATAATCCAAATTAAATCTTGGCAACTAGTAAATAGAAGCACCGTTAACCAAGTCAAGACAGTTAACGTTCCTTGCAATCATCTACTGAATCACTCAGTACCATCAGAGATACGAACCTGAGTTGGGTAGCCCAGATATCTGAGGTAATTCAGGAGTCGTGTCCTGGGGTTTTTTGGGAAGGGTTTAAAGGTTGCCATAGGAAAAACAGGAAGAGCAAATTCTGTGTATTGCAGATCAAAGGGTAATTTAATCACTCATTTTTATATGAGGCCCTAGAGAAGAAGAAAAAAGACAACCCTGTTCCATTATGACAGAGATTTCAAACCAATATCTTCAAATCTGAAATGCTAATGAGAAACTATTATTGCTACTACACACTACACATAGCATTGTTTGGCTTGTTTCCCACAAGCAGTTACAGTTCTTGTACATAAATTAGGTATTGCCAACCCCCCTCATTTCTACATTCATTTGCCCTTCTTTGCTGTCCTTCAGAAAACAAAACTTAGCGTTTCTCAAAAAGGTATGTGCTAATTCAATTTCAGGTGCTCTTCAGGTATTGTATTTACCTGTATTTATCTAGTAGGTCAGATAACGTTATCAGTGAAGTTCCTTCTGGCCTTCAGATCTTTTATAAACAATCTTCATGCTTCAACCTGCCTCCCCCTCCTCCTGTTTTGCCTCTTTAGGCTTTCATTTTTTGCTTCTCTACAACCTTTTAGCAGCTTCCAGGGCTAGCCAGACATACTGGTCAATAATTTGCTTTTGCTTGGAAATGTTTTGGGTGTAGCAAGGTGTAATGTAGCAGTTCTATCAAAGATATTTAAGATTTTCTCTGTATCACTGCAGACAGCTTCCCCCACCCCAGCTTGTTTTAATCTCTATTTGCAATGTTGTAAGTGAAAATAGCATTTGCTACACCAAAGGGAGCAATATCTGAAAAGGGACAGGAGAAACAATGATTCCTCAGCCACTAATCTAGCAGCTAAAATATGTCTCAATGTTTTTCTCATTTTTTTCCTTGCTTTAGCAAATGAAAAGTTATTTTGGCAGCATTTCTTCATCTCATATTCATCCTCCTTTTCTGAAGAATCAAACATCTACTCTTCAGTATTTTGGATGGATTTCAAAAAGAATCTTTGGGACCCACAGTGGAGGAAGAACCCAAGATGATTTAGAACAGAATCTCCCAAAAGCAGCAAGAAGAGTGCTACCAATTTTCTTCTGCTTGTAAACAGGTTTTCTCCACTACAGAAGTCCACAAAAGTCACTGACGTGAGAAAAATTACATTTTTCCAGTCTATGAAGCACAATATCTCTGTTTCTGCTTTTATGGCTTTCCTGAAGGGAAACTTAATCAGAGTTTAATGCATTGGAGAGGGGGAAGGAGGGGAGAACATGGGGAATGATTTTTTTGGGAATAGAAGTTTCTGCTAATGCAGAGAATGGTGCAGCCCTTTAGACAAGGAAATGCAGAACAGGTCAGCTCTAGTTTCTTATAATAGTTTTGTTAGGGATAATACCAGTAATCCAATTAAGCTTGTCAAATTTAGAGTAGGTCCTCAGATTTCCTTTATAAATAAGGCTAGGACACAATGAGTGTTTCAGAATGTATATACTAGTATTTTTCTTCCTTCATTAAATTGAAAAGTTCACTCCAATACATCCTTTCACAAAATGAACTGCAATTGTAAAAAAAAAAAACAAAAAACCAAAAAAACCCAACAGAGAATCAGCAGGTTCTATTTCAGCTTTCTGGTGGAGAAAAATATTTAAACTACAGGGTTTAGAAGACATAGAGGTGCATCAATACTCAGCAACTAAAACTGGAAACGCAGGACATTTCTCCCCCCTACTACAGCGAAGCAGTCAGGCCCCTGTCTTGCCCTTTCAGTTCCTTCTATACTGCTGTTATTTTTAGTTTGGAAGTTTTGCCTAGTGAAGATTCAGCTGATCTATATAAAAGAGAACAATGGAGTACAAGAATACAATTAACAAAAACAATGCCACCAATTCATGGGCAACAGAAACTTCCTATCTTCCATGAAGATTTAAAAATACCTTTAGCAATCGTTTCATACATTTAATTACATGTGACGTTTAACTGACATTTATTTCCCATTTTTTTTCTTGCACATCTTTAAAATATACCTGTCTTTGGATATTTGCACTTGGCAATGTAAACACTTGGTCAGTTAGCTCTAGCTCACTTCTCAGATCCAAAAAACAGGTAACTACTTTCAAGCACAGCTGCTGTGAGTTAGATTTAAACCTGCAGCAGTAGGTTAAATGTTACTGCCTCTGGAAACTAGCAATCAGTACCTTCTGATTCTAGCATATTCTAAATTCTCCAGATATTTTACTTTATAAAAGATTAACTTACTAAATATTCCCAAAAGCTGTTTCTTGCTAATCAGATATGTGCTTCACTTTACATTCAGTATAGTTGAATGAAATTAATTCTAAGGGATTAGCATATAAGCTTTCTTGTCTCTTCAGAAAGCAACATATTACTCGTGGATAGCACGTGACTTTTAAATTTATCTAACGGCTTTGGGTAACCTTCAGAGAAGCACAGATGCAACATCTGTGTGCAATATATAATAAAGTGGCTACTGTTGCCTACTGCTAAGTTTATAAGATGTACAGAAAGAGTTCATATCTATACTTCTCAGCAATCTAGAGAATTTATTATGTTACCCAGTGTTTTATTAGATCAATATGATCTTGCAGTTAAAAAATGGACATACTCTCTGTTTCATATTATATACACAGATCACAGTATGGACAAATGGACTGATTACATTTGCCCTGAGAATTCCAAATTAATTATGTTGTTGACACATACTCAAAACACCAAATAAACAGACTTATTTTCTTAGTAGAAAGAGATTATTGTATTTATTAATTTATGTTCCAAGAGCTAGAGCCTACACTTAAAGTCACTGTAAAAAGTAAATTAGATTTGAATGCTTCTAGGCTGTAAGAAAAATAAAATAAATTAAAGACCTAATTACTAACAAAAAAGGGCCATTTTCCCAGTATGCAGGAAAAGAAAAGGAGAAAATAAATTCTTCTTTCTCTTACCTTTGGGTCTTGGTTCAAGCTTACATTTGACACCAGACTTTTCCTGTTTTCCAGTAAGCCACACATTATAAACAGAGCAGGTTTGCACTTTTTTCAAGTCCTACATGGCAAGTTACCCAGAAAAAAAAAGGTAACTAGAAGGTTTCTTCTATTAATGTATATCCTTCCTTTGACTCAGCTTCAGTTTCTTCCACAATTAAAGGACCAAGCCAAACCCAGACAATCCAGAGACCCAGACATTAAAGCAACAATGAAATTGTAGCTATGCAGCTTGGAAGTTTAGTTTTTGGCTGAAGTTACATTTGTGGGGGTTTTTTTTCCTGTAAATAAGCCCCAGGTAATCTTGTCCTTGTCCGTGGCAATTGCAAAGCTGGTGAAAAGAATATTCAAGGCGCTTTGCCATTATGGAATAACCTGTTACAGTAGCCTCTCATGCTTTTGATGAGCAAGTTGGTGTCGTCTGAGGCAAGAATGGTTCACAGGATATTACACTACACCATATCAAAACTATTCTGAATACTCGCCCTGAGATTTCCCACTCACCTCAGTTAACGCTGTACTATTTCTAGTTCCTGGGTGGTCATGGGATAGAAAACATTATTCTGCTCTCTTCAGTAGTCTTCAGGAAACAGCCGTTCTGCTCTTAATGGTGGTGACCTCACAATTTTACTGCACTTGCTCTTGCTTGATACCTTTGACACCATCCCCCAGAACATTCTTTCAGCTAAATTGGAGAGTACGGTTTTGATGGATGGACTATTCAATGAATAAGGAACTGTCTGGATGGCCATGTCCAAAGAGTTACAGTCAACGGCTCTATGCCCAAATGGAGATCGTTAACAACCGGTGCCCCTCAGGGGTCCATACTGGGACAGGTACTCTTCAGTTTCTTTATTAATAAACATAGACAGTGGAATTGAGTGCACCCTCAGCAGGTTCGCAGATGACACCAGGCTGAGCTGTGTCTAGCAGTTGCTATGCTAGAGGGAAGGGATGCCTTCTAGCAGGACCTTGACGGGCCTAAGGAGTGGGCCCAGATGAACCTCATGATGTTCAACAAGGCCAAGCGCAAGGTCCCACACCTGGGTTGGGACAAT
>JANZLQ010000044.1:21825448-21837155 GCA_026212715.1 Elanus axillaris | reverse complement strand
GCCTGGGCCAGAGGCGGGTCCCACTTGGAGCCGGGGAAGCTTCGAGCAGCTTCTCACAGGAGCCGGCCCTGCAGCCCTCCCCCGCTACCAAAAAAACGGGGCCACACAAACCCAGAACAATTATCTTTACAGGTCCCTTCCAACCTAAATCCTTCTATGGTAAGTGCTTTGGGGCAAATGCTGGGTTATGCATTTGTACAGTACAAATACGCAGTTATGCATCTGTAGAGTACTGAACGCACATTGCACCTGGTCTATGGCCTAGTCTGGGCAACTTTGCTTCTAGAATTCTTGCAATTTGCAGATGGGTGAGGAAGGGCAAGAAGAGTAGTCATTGTTGTTTCCTGGGATCTTTTTGCTTTATCATTTACCATAATACTTTAACTTTGAATTATCATGTATGCTATAAAAAAAAAAAAAGTATTTCAACTGAAATCTGATAAACCCCTTAATTTTAGATGTGTTGCAGCAACGAATTCCACAAGTTAGCAATTATAATGTTAAAAACTCCCATGTATTAGAGACAAACCTTAGGTTTTTACAATGAAAGGAGCTAAATTCACTTTTTCTTATTCCCAGACTATGCCCAGGGAATTAATTTTCATATTATATAAGGGTTTAACAATACCACCTCTTGTACTTTTTAAGTAGTACATCAGGAGAAAATACAATGTGGCTGTATTGCACTCACTCTGTTAACCTTCCCATTTGCATTTCCTGACTCTTCTTTTTAGATACTCAATTTCAATGGTACATGAACAGGAGATTTTTGCATTCCATTAAATAACATTTTAAGTACTTTGAAAAATAAATGTTACAGACATTTTAGCTAGCTAATCTCCTGCCCTACCTCTTAGCAGGTTATCGTTCCTGAATGGGTATTATTTACCTTTTGTTTATTTCTCAAAGTTCATCTGTGCCAAAAATTCCAAAATAAAGCATAGATCTTGCTTCAAAGAAAATCTGAAGGCAAAAATAGAATATTAAAAGATAAACTAATGCTGAAGTATACAGTAAGTTAATTAAAAATCACCATCTCCTGACAGGAAAAGTCTTATAGTAGTTAGAATTGTGGTAGACTTACGGGGTTTACTAAGTCCAGCCTGTAAAATCTGAGGAAGGAAGTGTGATTATAATAAAACTAAAACACAATACAAACACGTCAGTAGAGGCAAGGTTCCCCTTCACCTCATGACTGAAACAGCCCAAATCTGAACTGTGTCCTTATCTTGATCTTGGGTTTGCTTAAACTGTTCTATTACTGAATGCTAAGAGTTTTTATCCCAAGCTGAGCAAGAACTCTAAACCTGACTGAAAGCTCATTGCTGCTTCCTCGTTAATATGCCAGAAGGTCTGTATGACATTTCTATGGAATGTCTCCGTGCTCTTGGGACTGATGATTCAGTGCAGAGCTGCATGGAATTTCTACAAAACTTCACCCCTCCTCACTTCTCAAATGGCTTCCTTTTACCAGCCTGTCAAGCTAAACTAAAAATAATTACTTTGTGTGCAGTAACAAGGGGAAGGATAGGAATTTCACAGCGCAACGTCTTAGGCAGCTCACTAGAAAGAGGAAGCTGCGTTTTCAATAACAGCATGAAATGCATCTCCCATGTTTAATTCTTTTTTCTGCAGTTAGGAAAAAAGTAACGCCAAATGTTAAGGTGCATAGCGAATAACACTCAAGCTAAAGGAGCATGCAGTTAAGATCTCTGTAAGGTCAATTTGATGAGATTTGTTCCTTGCTTGTCATAGTTCCATGAAAGAGATCAAGGAAAAAGCTGTGCTTAGAACAGGGCTAGTAACTGGCAGAACAGACGTGAAAGAACTGGAAGTCTCAAAACAAGTATAAAACCACAGACTAATTTTGGTTTTCACAACACTGCAGAGTTTAGAGACTAACCTCACCACAAATTAAACGGTATTCAATGGAAAAGACCCACTTCAAGAAAATTAATGCCTCATCATACCTCCCAAAATCCAGCAACTGTCCCCACAAGCTTACAGACAGGAAGGTACCAATCTGCGTCCTGTGTGTGATTCTGCTAGAAGTCAGCCTTTGAGTCACAGTAAAATAGAACAGGGACAAAGACAAAAGAGATCATGGGATCCACTGGTAAGTAGCAGTCAAGGACCTTAGAAACATTCTTCCCATATGAGATAGTTCTTCGTAAACATACTTTCATAAATATGTTTGTATGTTTAAAATAACTGGAGTGGGGGGATTCAAAGCCCTCTGCATTCAATACAGGCAAATAAGAACAAATTGACAGAATTTACTCCATGAGAAAAGCCAGCAGTACACTCAGACACCAAGGAAGACATGGTATTGACTTTTAAGCTTTAGTCACATAATAAGCACCCGCTACATGAAAGAAAATTATTTCTGGGAATGCTGGGATAAGTGCATTGTATGCATATTATATATGACATGAAATTATATACTTTAAGCTCCCTCACATGCAATTTCAGAAGGAAAGGAACAGAGCAATTTTATTAAGAACTTTTACCACATTTAATTATATATCCAGATTTTTAATTTTCCGAGATAACAATTATGTTGAGAAAGACCTACAAAGGTAACAGAAACGTTGCTGAAAAGGAATTGAGCAGAATACTTTAAAACCTGATACACTTCAGAGTCATTAGCAAATCATATATTAAGTCCACAACTAATGCAAGTTAGGATGTATTGTAAAAGCTGTTGAACATAGATATAAAACCCAAAGGAATCTACAATATCTTAACAGCTAAATTCCTTTTGATTTCAGGGGTACAGGATGGCATCATCAGAGGGTTGAAAGGAAAATCATGGCAATAAAAGAATTATTTAAAAAAAAAAAGGAAAAAGGGAAAAATGCAGCTTGAAGGGACTGTCTTCCAAGAAGAAATAAGATCTTTAGTCACCTGGAAAGAACTCTAGAATGAGCAGTAAGAAATCACTGGATCAGTATTTTTTATATATATATATATATAGTGGCAGCAAGAAAAGATCACTGTATGTGATATTCATTTGCATAACCTCACATGCGGGGAGAAGGTCATTCTGCTTTTAAGGAGTCTATGTTCGTTACCAAACACTTCTGCACAAAAAAAGGATTCAGGCAAAATGCACAAAATTCAAATCAGAGCGTATTTTGTAAGACAACATTTAAAGGTTTAGGTTTGTAAAGTTTAGTAGGATACCATCCTCTATGTCCACAGACCCATCTGAGATGCATGACTGAAATGCATGCACCATAGGAATGACAATGCCAGATTAGGATTAAAGGAATAACTTAACTGAACAATGTATTCAACTACTTCTTACTTCTTCTTCTATTCTGAGTAGTTCTAAAGAGGCCAGGATTTTCCAGACTTCACAGTTCTAACTGTTCATGTTTAAAACCTTCCTTTGAGCCACTTTTTCAGGTGAGCGTTTTCTTCTACCACAAATTTGTACATCTGTATACAGTGACTTCATTCAACCAATGAATGTTCCTCTTGGTCACTGGCTTTGTTGCACCTACATGCTGATTGGTAAGGTCTTCTTTCCCTGCTTCTGGCTTTTGCTTTCTTGTTGCATGGAAATTTACCATAAATCGTGGCACATGAGTTAGCTCACTTTCTGAGAAGAATCCAAATTACTTTGGTGGGACCGTTTCTCCAGTTTCACTGCTAGAACATATAATTAATGAATTCTGTAAAAATCAATTAAGGTTATGTTATGCTTTTTCTCCCATCTGAGTATGGCAGCATTTGCAGTGTCTTTTACTACGATGATGGCAGAAGCTCCATAGCAACAGCATGTTTGCATTCCTACTGGAACCACATTACTCTTGTATTGTCTATCAAGAAAACTGTTTTGATGTGTATAATCACAGTTATTTAGTTTGTGTGCTGAATAATTTATTCCGATTAAGAGAAGAAAATTTTAACTAAAAAGCTGTGTTTATTTGTCCACAGTTAGCACAAGTTTTACTGCTCCAGCCTTCTTGGAGTTTAGAGGGACAATATTTCTTTGATGCTAGGGAACTGGAAATTTTGGTTTCCTTCACCTGCCATTCACTAATTTACAAACATGTGCAAAAGCTGTTTGGAGGGTTTAAACAGACATTCCTTGAAATAATTAATTTCTCTTGTAGAATCTCTGATCCTTTTCTTTATGCATGCCCATTTCAAGATGGTCTTCGCCCACTTAACACTGTCCAAGAAAAGCTTTTCATAAAGTACACACAAGCAAACCAAAACAGATTAGATAAAAAGAAGCCAAATGGTGGGGCACAATTATAGGAAATAAAACAATTAATAAACATTTTTAAGGCTAAAACCAGAACACTATGGATATAACATTACAACCCTGATACTACCACTTCTAGCCAGTAGACAAAGAGGCTCTAAAATGAAACTTACCGTTTCACTGATCATCACCATAGCACGGTCCATTAGGAAGAACGTGAGGCCTGGTTACCCGTGTCAAATCAAAAGCAGAAGCACAGATACATCATACGCAAGACACTTCATTGCTTTGTATCCTTGTTTTCATTTTGATCCCCGTCTTATGTAGACAAACGACATTTAGGATTTAGAAACAATTCTAATGGTTTCTATACGCTAGGAAGAACACAAACTGTCTCCCCTCCAACCACGAGGAAAAAAGCGTGCGAGCTCAGAACAGGTATCTGTACTCCGATTCCATAGGAAGTCAGGCTGATGAGAATTGCACAGATCTACTGAATGCACAGAATGGTTCCAAAGCCTCACGTTTATCCACGTTACTAAATAATGACAGCTCTAGTGAGTCAACATCGTAAACCAGGACGAATGTTCCTGACCAGATAATAATCTCTGGGATCCAAAAGGATTATCTCCATCGCTGTGCTAGCAGACCAAGCTGCTTGCCAATCATCTCTAACCTATTACCTACAACTCACAAATTCAGTAGTACTTCACACTCCAGCTTGCCAGCCCAGGAGGAGAAGAGGTTGAAATTCAAGAGTTGCCAGTGTTCTAACCAACAGGCAAACTCGAAGTCCAAACCTGCGCAACTCATTAACTGTTCCTGTAATCATTCTCCATAGGTCAAGTGCTGTTGTACCATATTTGAGTGTACGGCAAATACATGAATATACACTTGTCCTCTTGGAAAAGTGGGGTTATGAAACGTCATAGACACATACAGAGAGCAAAATAACCACACAGTATTTTTTGCATATGCCCAGAAATACAGACAAACACCTTCTATTTACTACATAAACATTTCAGCTTCTGACCACTGGGGCTGGGAATGTCAACTCTGAGCTAGCTGAAACAGAAGCAGCAGCAAATCTGCCTCCTTCATGAGGACATCCATGGAGGTGGAAGGCTGGCGGGTTTGTCATTCATAGCATTGGCAGGAAAAACTGACAGCACGGTGGGATGGAGAGAAAGGTTCCACCTACGCGACAGTCCCAAAGGAAAACTACGCTTGGGGCGGGGTGTGTGTGTGCGTGGCTCAAGACTTCAGTACTATCCAAAACACAAGGTAGAAAGATGCCAGTAGAACCCTGCTAGGTGAATTCCTCTCTTATCACAGTCACTACAACTGCTAGCCCTGACTGCCCACTTTAATCACTAGCAGGGCCTGTGAAGGACCAATTGTTGATGATAGCCACAGGAAAATTCTTCTCACAGCCCAATTTTTCTCATAATTTCACACACCCTCTGTGCCTGTTCTCTGCACCATGAGCTTTTCAGTACGTTAAGTTCTTGCTACCCGCCCTGCGAGACCGCAATTATTTTCTCACCAATCTAGTATTTCATGCCAAGGTATAGTAGCTGTGTACTATTGACTAAACATTCATGCTTCTGCACATGTACCCAGAAACAGATATTCACAATTCTCTACCTTTGCACATATAAATTCTTTCCACTCTCTGTCCTCCCCAGATGTTATCTGCAGCTGCCATTTAAGTAGGTCTCCTAGATGCATAACAGTAATAGAACTTAATTCTACAGTGATCTGTACCTGTAGGAGCGAAAAGTCCACTTAACAAATACACTAGTGATAGGAATCCAAGTCCTCAGTTAACAGCCGGGAAGTGGACACAATTCAGAGGCAACATCTAAGCGAGGAAACAAAGCCAGGACAAACCAGATTCTCAAAACTTGCCTTGATTTTTACGTAGCAGAAATAGCAGGACTCTGTATTAATTTTCATATCTTTATTCAACAATGGAGAGGTGGGAAAGGCAGAAGACTAAACACGTAAGAAAGACATGGAGGTAAATTAAAACAATTTAGGAGCACAGCTTGAGTGTGCTCCTAAACGAAACAGCAGCCTTTTAAAGAAAAATATTCATAGGCATCAATAGTAAGAAACCAGCGTGAGGAAACTTACGTAAACTCAATAGCAAAGAACAAAAAGCCGTACCTACAACTCATAAACCTATTCTAATGACACATGGAGATTTCAGTTCAAAATTTGAGACGTTTATCTGTAAAAATAAACTGGAGGTAAAAAGTGAATAAAGAACTTCCAGAACCTCGCTCCCCTACCCAGATCAATAACTAAGCCTCTATCGAAGCAATATTTTGTCTAGAGGTGCCACCGTACACTTGTGCCCAGTTATGCTTGAGGCACCACTTAGAAGAGAGACCCGCATAAAACAGGAGCAATATGTAATATTCAAAATTTAGTCCTTGGATGATGCTTTTTTTGTGTTGTCAGCTACTACAATCTTCAGGAAGTTGATACAACCTGAACAGACACAGCACAATAAGCTTTTCCAAACACTCCTTAACCCCAAAAGAAGAGATGTATTTACAGGTTCATGACCCTTACGCTTCAGAGGGGAATTTGGTCAGGAAAGCTACTTCTAGCAGAAATGTCAACATAACAGAGAAGGGAAATAAGGATTAGCTGCCACCCTGTGGAATGCAAGCACATCTGCATTGATAAAACCTTTTGTACCATATTCTGGGGAGAAATGGAAGAAAAACAATGGGTCCTTTGAAATAGGAGAAAATAAATGAGATCAAAAGAGCAAGATATCAAAGAGATAATACATTATTTTCTTTAATGGTCTTCATAAAAGAGAATGTAAAGGGATACTTAGAAAAATCTGGCTAGCAAAGCAAGCATAACACGAGATTAGGATGCCTTAGGGTTTCCTACATTTAAGTCATTATACTGCAGCAAGTGACCATACTTTTAATGACTCTACAAAAAACTAGTGAAATAATTCAAACTCTCTCTCCCACAAAAGCCCGCAGTAACCCAGTCATTTAACATTACCATGCTTCAGAGCATGGGTAAAAAGGTGACAGTGTCAGGAACAGGCTTTTCCAATGTGTGTGTTAATTCCAGACTGTCCACTGGTCATCTAAGACTTAGCAGTATCAGAGACAGGACACTGGACTAGCTGAACCAATTCAGTTTGAGCTGGCTTTTCTCTGTTTTCCCTTTTCTGAGGTAACAACCTTTGAGCACCACAGTGGCCCCACTGATCAGTTACTATATTCCTGTGGCAAATACAGAATGGTCACACCAGCTGGCTTTTACAAAAATTAGCTTTTAAGTTCAGTATAAATTATATTTAATTCAAGATATTCATTGCCCCAAATTAGCAAACAATGGCAGCAATGCTGGAATTTCCATTAAGTTGCTAGATTCTCCAGTAGGGCCTAGGAATAAAGAGAAAGCTTGGATAACTGTGATTTGGCTTTGGCTAAACTTATATCCAGCACATTTCCTTACAAAACTGACATCGAGCATTGCTAGTAGAGAGCCTTTACATTAGCTCTCTGCTGGCAGAGATAGCCTTTCACTAAATATCAGGCTTAGCCATGAGAGCCATTCCTACCACTCTCAATTATGCATCAATTTCTTATAAATGCAACTCTTTAAATTATTACTAAGTGTTTCCTACAATGCAATAAATGTTCTTGCGGTCTCAACTACGTCAGGGCAATCCACAACTTGTAGCTGAAATTTAGCACCTGCCTGAAAGCACTATGTTGTTTAACTCTGATCAGATGATGGAAAAATAGAACAGAACATACCAAATTTTCTCTTTTTTTATGAAGTCTGACAATAAAGAATCCCCAGCCCTGTTCCAAATTCTATTTCTCTTTCCTACAGTGACCTCCTGGTATGTCCTGGACCTGTCTTCAGTCTGTAAGTCTCCATCCATGATGCTGCAGATGGAACACCTCCTGTTTCTCAACATCAGAGAGAATCTCACAGTCTCATTATGCTCTTATCAGGATTTCCATATACATTGAGATGCAAGGTCAGATAACCTATATACCTCTTGCTGCTTCCTGCACAACCTTCTGGCATACCAGGCACTCCTCCCAGTTTCATTATCAGCAAACTTGCTGAGGGTACACTCTCTGCCCCATCACCCCGATCATTAATGAAGATGTTAAACAGGTCTAGACCCAGTATTGAGCCCTAAGGTATGCTGGTAGCTGCTGGCCTCCAGCCAGGCCTCCTGGGACTGATCACCACTCTCTGGGCCCGGCCGTTCAGCCAGTTTTTTTATCCACCTCACTGTCTGCTCATTCAGCCCATACTTCATCAGCTTTTCTATAAAAATCTAATGTGAGGCAATGTCAACATCCCTTGTACCCATATGATCTTGTATGGTTAAGAAATAAAAAAGCCAGTATTTTTTCTTGAAATGCTTGCACCGTTAAAAAAGAACAAACCTGTCTGTTCTTCAGAATGCTCTCTGTTGCCATGGTCACAAATTACCATAGTAACCATTAGATACATCTGTATTTTTAGATTAAAATTGCTTCTATTTTCATAGCATATAGATCCAATTGAAAGAAACTACTTGTTCTTACCAGGAATACTACAAAATTCAGAGTATAAATTAGGGCAACACTACTGAATACACAAACACACAGAAAACTAGTTTATTGCAAAAGGGGGAGGGAATAAATCAGAAACACTGCCATTTACAGAGCTGCTTCCTGCAGCTAGAAAATGGTTTGAATGGACAACAAAAAGATTTGAGGACAGTTATTCTCTTAACACTATTGTCTCAGCAAGACTCGCTGCAAAGCGGCTCAATTAGAAAGCCTGGCAAGCTTAAATAGCCTTTTTAGTCAGGGGTTAACTGCAGTATTACTTCATATTTCTCCATGAGAGCCTCAGTTTGCTCCCTCCGTCCCTCCCCCCGTTCCTAAACAGGACCTTCACCCTCATACACAGGAAATATCAACAGTCAGCCTGTCATAATTCAACTGTTACCAACCAGACAAGTCTCTGCGCTCTCATTTTCAGTGATAGTACGTTACGCTTATACCCTCTGGTGGACAAAAAGCAATTCACAACCCGCCCTGTGCCTCACTGCCTTTAGATCCCCACCGTGCTAACAGGAACTTTGTCATGAAAATGCTGAATCAAAACCAAGCATCGCTACATAGTCTCTAATTTCTGCACTTCAAGGAAGGTCCTTCAGTCATCTTTACCTGGCTAGATCTGTCTCAGCTTCTCCATTTTCTTACTGGGCTTTCATCAACCAACACTGTCTCATACATAGCTCAGCACGCCTGAATTTAGACATGAATTCATGGTCACATGTCAAAATAAAAATTTCATTTATCTCAATGTGACATTCACAACATTTGAGAAATAATCTAACAGAAGAGTCAAAAGTGAGGAGTCCATCAGCTCAGTGCTTTCATAGAAAGGCAGCAGCATGAATACAAGAAGTTTGTATTCAACACTAGGTTTGATGATCAGGATAATTTACCTCCTAATTTTATAAAGTCACCAAAAATTTTCAAGTTGCTTTCTTCTTCGTAAGTTGCTAAGCATCACTTACGATAAAAACTGAGTTCCCTTATAAGTAAAAATTTTATATGCTTGGCACCCAGCCCGACTCTCCTCCCTGACCTGACTGAAACAAAGAACATTATTAAATTCCCCATCTTTGATAAGTCAGTATAGCAATGCATTTCTACTGCTGCCACAAATCTTTTAGATAGTCTCAGACAGTTATATATTACAGAAGACTTGAACTCTTCCCCCTTTAGAGTTCAGTCACTTTTGCAGCCTTCCCACAAATGTTACTTCTAACATTATTTGGCTAAATGCAGACAGAACGCTCTTGCCCAAAGGGTCTGCAGTAAGCGTATTTCAGCCAGAACCCACTGCAAGAAAAGGAAAATACATTAGACTATGCTACTGGCAAGAGATGCTCAGATTCCACCTGGGAATCCAGCCTTAAGCCTTGTACAAGTCATCGTATGATTCTAGGTCATAGGATTAAATAATGGAAAAAGGCTAAATTTCAGCTCCAAAAGACAGTATTTTTCGTATCTCCGGAGTCAGCAAAATAGAAGTAGTCCCTTGCTTAATAAGAGAAAACATAAGAAATATAACCAGGTCATGAAGGGACGAGAGCTAAGAAACAGAGCAAAGAAGTAATGGTTTGCTTGCAAGGGGTTTACAGAAAGTTTTTTGGCAAAGAAGCAGCAAAGACCTAAACCTACCTGCAAAATTGCAGAAAAAAACAGCCAATCTGCCACTGTTTCTTTTCACTTCATATTTTTTTGTTTCCAGTTCTCATCAGAAATAGAGCACTGGCAATTCTGACACCAAATTTTGGGATTCTACAGATAGCTGTTTATATGAGCAGAGCAAAGTCCAGCATTAGGTTCATCCCAACATGTAGGCTTTGTGGGGGGTGGTACTTTCCCAGATGAATGTATCCTCTTGGAGCTCCCTGCTCCCGCTTCCCCAGACTAACACATCTATTAGAAACTGATGCAAGATACTCGATATTCATCTGGTCCCCCCTGCAGATCAGCTACCTGCTGAGGTAAAATTCAAACTTGATCGTTCTGAAGTGATGAAAGGTTCAAGAATCTCAATGCATGTAGCTCAAGCTCAGCTTAGAAAGGTGAGACACAGAGGGAGAGGTGCTATAAGAAAGAAATCAGGCTCTAATCAGTTCAGAGTTTAAGTATTGCTTAAGGATCAGAAAGCAGATGGTATTTCCTGGACAACTCTGCAATGTACACAGCCCATTTTCCACACTATTTCTATCTCACAAGACAGGTTCTTAGCTACTATGCGGGTTTATTGTCTTCGTTTACTGTTCAAACCAAGTGTTCTCACAAGTTACTCTGCACACCTCTTAGGATCTCTTCTGAAGGCTCTAGGCTTCTTAACAATACCTATAAGGAATGTAAGACTGAGTTATGTTTATTGTGTCTTGTAACAGTGCCAAATTCCAGATGAAAGGTGACCAGGAATCCTTTCTCCTCAGTAACACCGAAGCACATCCCCATACAGCATATGCGTTTCTGCACATACCAGCTCTTAAGCATTAAATTCAGTAGTCTCCAGCCTACAAACAACACACAGGAACTCCTGGGCAACTGGCTCCAGGTGGCCCTGCCTGAGCACAGAGGTTGAACCAGATGACCTCCAAAGGTCCCTTCCGACTCTGATGACTCTGCGATTTTATGAGCTCATATAGCTTCAGAATACTTTGCTGGTTTTCCACATTATCTGACTTTATAGGGCAACTCAGAAAGCAGCACCACAAGATGCTTCAGCCAGGTAGCACACTACAAGGTCTTAGTGGGTAAAGCAAGAAAAGCTATAGCACTGGCCAGTTACATAGAAAGATGCGATTCAGCATCTCTCCAGCAAGTAGCAGAGTAATGTGATAATACATTGTCCCCATCAGAAAGAAGGGTATCTCCCCCCCCCCCCCCCGAT
>JANZLQ010000044.1:21810889-21825403 GCA_026212715.1 Elanus axillaris | reverse complement strand
CATTATATGCAAGTTTGGAAGACACAATAGGAAAACTCAGCTGAATTCAACAGCTGCTCTCAAGCATATAATGACTCTTCAAAGTTAACATGCAAGCCTCCTTGATACAATGCTATATGCAGATCAGAAAACCAGCAGAGTATTCCATAGTTATCCCACTTTCCTCCTAAGGCACTGTATTTCCTGCTGATTATGATGGTAAAGATTAAATAACAATTTCTGGAAAGTTGGCGCTCTCTACAAATCTTGCTTTTCAAGGCAGAAATGACTTGGCCTTATATTGTGAGAGAGTCATACTTCCAAGAAGGATGTGTAAAAAAGAAAGCCCAGCACTGCAAACAGACAATGAACTCAATTCACTAAAACGGGGGAATGCGTAGCTTCCCCAGAACAAGACTTGCAATCTTAAGAACACCAGCATCCCTCTCTCTAATACACCCTCTACTCACCAAGGAAGTTAATCTAGCCTAAAAGAAATCAGTCCCTCATACTCAGAAATGTAAGGCTGGAGAACCAGAAACTCAATTAAGAACAGTAAGAAATTAAGATGTTTAGTTGAAGTGTAAGGTTTAAAACCTGACAGTAGTCTTCCCTATATTTTCCTATTTCTTACCCACCAGGAGGATATTGCCAAGCAAGAAAACTTTTTTCCCTTTTATGCAGCAAATCATGAAGTTTTTCAGAAGGGAAACTACATTTCACTATTTTCTTTTCCAACAGCAGAACACTGACTCATAGTATTATAAAGTGTGAAGGTACAGCATTTCCTTCCAAAAGGCAGTCATGGCTTCACTTTGTATCTCACGGTACAACTATTTTAGGATAATTTTTAGGCACGCAAAGTCTGACACACACATACCACCCCGCACCCAACTTCAGGTACCATTTCTCTTACTGCTTTTCCCTCTGTGCCCAGGCATATTAGGAAAGGGATACAAATGCTTACTGAACACAATGGGTTCTACTGCTAGGTGAAGATTTAACCATTTGCTTAATTGCACAATGAAGCCCACAGACGATACTGAAGAGAAACTACATTCCAGCATTTCCTGGTGAAAACACTGAACAACAGCTGATAAAAGCATTTTATCAAAACAGCACATTCAGCGTTCTCATTAACAAGAGAATTTCTATGCAAGACCATGCCATCCAATGCAGAACTATATCTAGAAACTCACTAAGAGGTCACGTGGGTGGTGGCAGATCTGCAGAGGTTTTGATCAAGCAGAGCATGACCTAGCAGTCACATTTATGCTGGAAGAAGAAAACAGTGTCCACGCTAAGACATTGTTCTTGCTCTGGGTAAGTTCTGCTGCTTGACATCATCAGCTTCATATCACACACTAGATAATAGCCCCCGACTCTACTCCAGACTCTCTCCTACAATCAGAAGTCATTTCACTCCCCTGTACAACAAAACTCAGAGTAAGACTGACCCGTACTTACCCACAGGCTAATGACACCAAGCATCAATGCTAAGTAAAAGATACTTAACACAGGACCTAGCTCAGGAAGACAAAGGTAAATCCAAATGCCAAAACTGAGTCTTCAGAAATTCTTCCTGTGCTTCAAAGCAGAAAGAGTTACTACAAATGACCTGATTCTAGAAAACATTCTGGGAAGTCACTGTATGAAAACCAAGTAATCCAAGACTATCACAACGCATGCACAAGGAAAGGGCGTGAAGATCAGCATTAAAGGGAGACTTTACCGATCCTTGGCTTCCAAACCAAGTCCCTCACAATGATTTACATAAATAATTTGCTATGGAATTTTTTAGTTAAAAAAAGTCAAGAAATGTGGTCATAAAGATACCTGGTATATAGAGAATAATGGTTCTCTCTTGTTCAATACAGTAAAAACTAGAACAGCAATTCCTTGCAACTGCATCTTCCACATAATCAGTAAAGATTTTTATCCCTCATATGGAGAGGGGAATTTCCTTTGGAAACAGAAAGAATTCCTGCTTCAGGACATGCCTTGCACGTACCAGTGAGACACGTATACAGTGTTTGCTAACAGACTAAAAAGAACAAAATACTTAGTTTTTTTTGTGAAACTCAAAACACAAAGACAAATCAAGGATTTTCTACTGGCTTCTGGATAAGGCCTTGTGGATAATTTAGGACAAGTATTTCGGACAAGAAGCAAGTTTCTGACACTGTCTGTCAAGACTTCAATTTTTAAAAGCTACAAATAAAAAGTAAACCCAACTTAACTGGCTTCCTAAACTAACTGGTCAATTCATAACAATTTGCCACCAAGACAATGGGAAAGAAGAAAAAATTCAGTCCTAAACTTCAACTTTACAAACATTTGAAGGGCTATTCTTTAGGACAGAAATACTTGTGGAACGTTACTTGCAGAAGGGCTTCTATACATTGTCAACAGCAAAATACTGGGCTCTGTGAAGAATTTACCGCAATTTCAGAAATGTGAAAGCAAAAGACGGGGGCAAACACAAATGCCTGCAGCTAGAGCTAGGAATGGCCTTCAGTAGGGAAGGAGGACCCAGGTTCCTTTGATAACTAGTTTCAGTAAAGATTACGACCATCAAGCATTCATTCAGACAACCATGTCTATAATGGTGCTCCCCCCATTATAGGTCTCAACAACTGGAACCCTACTCATCTCAAATTCCCATCGACTCTGTTGGCCCGTGTACGGGGGATCTCCCCCTAACAATGTTCAACCGATTAGAATCTAGTATGGCTTGGCATGATGCAAATTTTCTCTGCAGCACTGCAATTTCACTCCCACAATACCTATTCTACATTCAGTGTAGTTCGGTCCCAAGTATGTTACATATTGCTCAAGTCTCAGGACATTGATAAACATGGCACATGGTCAGACAGAAAATTTGTGCAAGGGCTGCAGCAGGATAAAGCAGGAGGACTGATTAATCACAGTATTGTGCCCTACTCCCTGCTTTTTATCCCCCACAAATGGAATCCTGGAATTAGCAAAATTCGTACCTCAGCTATTTATTGGTTCTCATGCCCTGAGGATCGGATCTCCTAAAGCTGAGAGATAAGGACTTCTGAAATTCTCAAGTACGCCCACAGACTATTGAGCCAGATTTTCCCCGATCATCTGCTAGAATGAGAAAAAATTTGTCCATAGTAACAAGCATCAGGATGACAGGGAATTCAACCACTAAATGGCAAACCAACAGCCTGCCTGCCAACCTTTCTCCCACTGCATGGGACTCGCCTCGCTCTGATGCTCTCACAGGAATCAAAGTGAACAACAGAACCCGAAATAAAATTCAAGCAGCTTCAAAAAGAGCCAAAATCTTACGGATGCCCAACTTTCTTTCTCAATAGTTAACTTTTATAGATAACTGTATCTACTCCATCACATGTGCATGTAACAGCACATTTTCTTCATTACTCAGTTTTTCAATGATCTCCCTTCTCCTTCCAGAAAAAAATAAAATAAGAAACCAATCTCTTCATCTTCCAGTAACGGGAATCTAGCATACTCCTCCCCTGAGCTAGTCCTTTATGTTCAAAAGCACTCAGCATACATCATTTCGGTCACATTCTCAAAGGGAACGGACATGACAGGTACGGTCCGTTCTTAAGGAAGATGAATCATGGTGGGCACTTCTTAACAACACACAGCTGCAGAAGAATACCCAGAGCAAGATAAGACATTTTAGGGAGCCACCCACCCCTGTGGAACTCCAGTGTCTAGTATTTTTCCAGCTTCTGTGCAATGGATGTCTCTAACCCTAGTCAGTTCTTCCAGCAAAGATTCTCCCCAACTAGGGTTATACAGTGGGAATTCCAAAGCAACAGGCTATGTACAGACATATCAGCATTCCCTCCAACAGAGAGATGGAAGGGAGAAAATTCCTGAGGATGTGTATCCTCTACTCCGTTTTCTGAATCCCAGCCTCCCCCTTGCCTTGGAATGAGCTCTACAAAGCAGTATCTGTTATGTACATGAATCTCAGCTCCCTTCCTTTGGGGAGTTTCCCCTCAAAAGGGACAGGTAAATCCCGGGACAGAGACAGGTGCTGGGGAAGGGGAGGTCTCCTTATGATGACTCGCCAGAAGCAAGAGAGCCTGCAGCTTTCTTCTTAGGGCGGGCTTTCACGCTTCTTACTGGAAGCTAAGAAAGAAAGAGAGGCATCTTAGGTTAGTTTACTTTAACACCTAAATGTCTAACAGAAAGGTATAAAAATGCAGAGTGAAAATTGGACAAAACAACTACAACAGGATGACCCTATTCATGTCATCTGTTTTTTCAAGAAGGTTATTTAACCATTCCATTTAGTTTTGGTTAGTAAACAAATCACTCTGAGCATATCCATCAAACAGCAACCAGGAGAAGACATTCTAAAACAGGACAAGTGTGATAATAAAATCAAAGTCAGCTGTCTCGACAAAAGATTAGACATAGTGATATTTCTAACTGGTAACGTTCACGTAACACTTCACTGCTATAACTTTTCTGCTTCTTGACTGCCATCCCAAATGCTGTTCTCTGATAGATGTAGAAACACCTTGAACTAGCTTGCACACTTTACTCCAGTGTCTTTCCTTCTAGATATTGGCAAGAAGAGTACATTTATGATCTACGATGCATTCAGCCCTTCTTGGCAATTTTGGAGATCTCAGTCAAAGACCTCCTACAAATCCTACATCTGAACCAAAGATCCAAACAGACTGAGCATAAAAACCAATATGCCTGCAAAGGGCTTTATCAGAATTTGTGTATTCACGATAAACAGTATAGAATAGTCGTTAATGTCTTTTCACAGTTTCACTTTAAAACTTCTTCACTAGGAAGCTCAGAATCAAATTTTATTCCTCTTGTTTCCCCACTCCTGTCTAATATACTAGAGAAGAAAGCAGAGGGGTCAACTCAGAAGTAAGCCTTGGGGATTTAAAAAAGATCCAGGCTGATTTTTAAATGTATCTTTAGACATACATGTCCATCCTTAGAGATACTCAAAAGCGATCTGGACATGGGCCTGGGAAACTGGCTCTAGATGGCCTTGCTTGAGCAGTGGTGGGGTTGGACTAGATGATCTCCAGAGGTCCTCTCCAACCTCAACTATTCTGTGATTCTGTTACAAAGAGTACTTAATCACATGTAAAGGTGTCCTGTACACTGTAAAATCAGGTTAAGAGTAGGACTTAAAATTAAGCAATTACTTTCCTCCAAATTATTCAATATTTAGCCTGAAAAGCTCGACAATGTGAGCCACTCATATAACACTCTGTCTTAAATAAAAATAAAAAACACAATTAGGAGTCTGAGTTGAATCAAGCAAATAGGACCCCAACTTCACAAAAGGGGAGAAGCATTTTATCACATATAAATCAAGCCACAAGAAACATTCAATTAAGAGTCAAAACCCAGAAAGCGGCACCTCAAAAAGCATATTCTACAAAACACACCAATGGCTGAAAAAAAAGAATGTTAAGCTAAAATGGCTCTTGGACACAACTGCATTTATTTTTGTGTATGGTTTGTTTTAATAAGAATACAGGCAACTCGTGTCCCATCTGAATGGCTGTAAATATCTTGGATCATCACATGGACATATGGAGGGGACAGCTCAACAATGACTAGTTACCCAAACTTCAAGACAAAACCCTGGGGTGGGGGAGAGCAGGGGGGGTGGGGAGCGTGCGTGCATGCACGTGCGCATGTCTATTTATGTTTTCGCCATATCTAACATGCAGAAGTCCAGGAAGGCCTACAAGGGTACAGGACCATTGCATTTTAGATGAGGAGAAAGTGGCTGTCCTAGGGATAAATGTCACAGTAGTATTACATATTCAGACTGTAACAGACAGGAGAGAGGATACAGTGAACAAAACACGTTAAAAATATCTAATGCCCCACTCTTCAACAGAAAACCGGAATGAAAGCAAAGCTGGGTCCCGGCTTATGACAAAGGCTTACAGGTATATAAAAATACAAAAGCTAGAGACTAGTATAGCAAGTAGACAGCAAGTCCTCTGATGTAGGACTCGGCTAGCAAAGACTCAGTCCGACGACGTTTATACAAACAGCTTTTAAATGCACCAAGACTATGAAGCCAGAGCCTTCCAACAAAGCTTACAAATCAATGTGCTGGAAATAGTTTACACACCAGCTCACCTCAGCTTTCATCATCTTCTTAGGAGTTTTGAGACTCTGGGTACGTTTAGGAAGTTTGTCTCCTGCATCTTCATCTGATGGGTCTGTTCTAGTCTCTGACGGGGTTCCATTAGACCTCTGTGCCACACTGCTCTCCTCTCCTGAGGAGTAACAGGAAGCTAAGGAGTAAGAAAAAAAGTTTTAGCAAATACTTTTGAAAAATCTCATGAAGTCTAAAATGGCCCATCCTGCAGGACGACAGGAAAGGGAGATGTCAACAATCCTTCAGAAGGATAATCCAGAAAGTACAGAGATGTACTATTAGATGGGAAGGCACTAGGGAAGACAACGCAACTTCTCCCGGATAATCTGAAATCTTGTAGTCCTTCTGAGACCCAATGCATGAAAAGTCCAGGGAACCCCTCCTCCCTCACACAATGGCCCAGCAGCAGCGATCTATACCCGAGTCCTCAATGGTTTCAAGAAGACTTCCACCAGAGGGGTGCAGCTGTGGCTCCTGGCTTCGCATATGCACAGTATCTTCATCCCGGATCAGAGTGAGATCCTGCATGCTGAAACTTCGCAGCTTCTCAGACAAAACTCCCTGGCCCTAAGAGGACATAAAAATTAGGGTCAAGGGCACTTAGCCTTCACCAAGATCATCTCACATGGGATCATTCACAAGAAGAGGAAAGGTGCCCTATTCCCCACTAGGGTACTCCGAAAAAATCGGGGAAGGGAAAAAGAAAAGTATGCTCCCAAGACCAACAGGGAAGAGGTTAAATAAAGCAAAACCCATTCCACTCTCCCTCCGCTTTTCGTAAGACAAAGGATGGGATTAACTGCAAGGCAAACTGGAAGAAAGGAAAAGTAGTTTGGTGCCAACAAGTACCAGCATCCCTAACAGATCCACAGCACCAATTGCTGGCACACAAAACTAAACTGCTGGGGAATTCCTGAATGTTACAGAAGGTGTTGCATTACCTTTGCAGCTGCAGTAACTGCTGCATTGGCAGCAAGGTTTAACCCTCTCTTGCCAACTCGCATCATGGTTTCATAGCTCTTGTCACGAGCCTGAGTAATGTATTCATCAATTTCCTAGGAAGGCAATGTGGAACATGGCATTTAGCTCTTCGTTACAAACATGATCAAATTCTCCCCACCATCACCCTTAAAACCCCAAAGCTCATCTGGATGCCTTTTTTCCAGGCTACCAGCATCCGCTGTCACTAATCACGGAACTGCAGTTTCTCTGCTACTTACAGAAAGCTTGCAAATGCAGCCTTTACTTAAAGTATGATATTCCAAATTGTAACAACTGAAACAAAGCTGTTGCTTATACTGACAATGTGAAAAAACAGCACGGCTACAGAACACGCTCCTCCTATCGTGATTCAAAGAGCTTAACTACTGACAGTGACTATAAGGGCTCATGACACTGGGTTAGCCAAACATGCTTTCTAAGCATTAGGCAAACTACTGGCTACATTACAATCTTCTGTAAGCTGCAGTATGCCATCGCTGTCAGAGACAGAATCATTCTACAGCCACTAATGTCAGCACAAGCATGATTCACACGTTTCAGTTTTTATTGTGGCATAACTGAATCAGAAGACAGTCAGCTCCCAGACAGGTCAGTATCTTCTAACAACAAGTGAGTACCTTCTCCTTATTGGAGAGCGTTGGGTGCACAAACTTCCTGTAGAGGACACTGGAGCCCTTGGTGTAAGGGGAGAGCAGCCAAATCACAAATGCGATTTTCAGCTCGAAATAAAAGGGAAACCTGAGAGAAAGAGGGAAGAGAAAAAAAAAAAAGGGGAGAGAGAGAGAAAGATGGAGAACTGGAGTCAAGATCAGCACAGAGACAGATGGAGATAACTGGTGGAGAGCAGCATAGGCAGAAGGAGCAAAGGCAAGACAAAGGCTCAGAAACAAAAGAATCAATATATCAGGTCGGAATAGTAGAACCCTCTTTGGAATCCTAGGACATACCTTCTTCGAGTCTCATTTAGTCTTTCATCCATAGCCGTGAAAACTCCATAAACAGGGCATCTCTCAGCCCTGCAAACACACCAAATTACAATCTGATAGCTACTCTCATCATCCTGAAGTTTGTTCAGAGAGTATCCACTGGATGTTAATATTGTATTAGTCTCCCTCTCATTTTCCAAAGTTTTCAACTATGTATCTCAATAGATCTCAAGTTCCTGCTAAGGCTGACGGCTCAGTTTCTGCAACTTCCAGTAGGTACTCCTCAGACAAGACACAAAAGGAGGATCAGTGTAAATGAAAAAGAGTGGGTAGCACGCAAGTCTTTCACCTCTAACCCTTACCCAGTAAAGTCTCTGGGAAGATACAGTAGCAGAGATTGAAAAAGTGAATGCAAACTTCCTACTGTCTGTATTAGTAGTAAAAGACTTCTGTTTTCAGTGGTCCATTTTAAGTACGTGAACATGCAAAAGCCCTTGTACTTCTTACCTCCTTGTCTGCTTTTCAAAGTTTATGCATGAAGAAGCAAAACTGCTGGGTACTTTTGTAAGGCATGTGTAACCACTTCATATTTCTTTAAAAGATGCAACTCTTGACTAGTATTCTTTCAGAGATGCATGCAAAGCTCAAACACTAAAGCAATGGGGAAACTGAAGACAGCCTGTTCCAAAGTTTCAGTTGAAGACATGTAACAATGATTTGTCCTTTTTGGAGGCCTCCATATTGCCAAGCATGACACACAGCACTGAAAGAATTAATAACCTGCTTCCCTGACTCCACTCCACCCCACCCCCACTAGTGGAAGATAATTTAATCGTGCAAAACACCACTCGGAGCACAGACGTGCATCTGATCTGCTCCTCCACACAACAGGCTCGCAAAGCAAAACAGGCCCCTTCTTTCTACCATCTTTTTTTTTTTTAAAGTGTCTTTTAGACCACCATTTCTCAAGCTTGACCAGTTCACGTTAACAGCTTCTCAAAAAATTTTTCTTATGAATTAATGAAGATCCTCTCACAGATACTGTGTATTTATCCTAACTGTTTGCAAGTATAGAAGACGAAACAGCTAAGACACCAGCTACGACCCACAATATCTACAAACCTGCAGACTCTTCATAGGGATTGAAAACTCCTAAAGGAGAGACAGTTTATTCTTAGCATCCTAACACTACACCTTTAAAAAAACGCCAACCCACAAAAAGAACCGTGCCGCCAAGGAACTCACCAAGAAAGAACAATATCTGTGAGTGTTTCTGCCGTGGTGAAAAAGGCAAACACAATCCAGTACATCATCCATTTCACCTGCAAAAGAGTAGTCACTCAATAAACATCCATCAGAACCCAGAAAAGCGCCAAATGTCTTCTCAGTAACAATGACTCATCATCTCCACACATTAAGATGAATTCAACAACAAGAAGACATATATAATCAGTAATGGAGAGGGTCACATACCAAATGGTACATTATAGTTTGGGATAACATGGTGCTCTAAATAGATAAATGCATACAGATACACTGATGAAGGCATGCCCTGTAGCAATATCATGATGCAACAGTATTAAAGTCCCAATTAAGCTATCTAAAAAGAGTAAGCAGTTCACTCTGAGAAGTTACAGTCTTTCATATACCATAATTATTGTAATACATACATATATACACACATATGCAAAAGTTCAGTTTTAACCGTAGCCCTGTATTTTCTTGATTTAAAGGGGTTTTGGGGGAAGAAAAAACCCCACCAAACCAACAGATATACTATTTTGCTTTAACTCACTAATAAGTGTTCTTTGCCTTAATCATTACTCCCAGAAAATACATGAGCATTTCTCTTTTCTTTTTAAATAAAGGCTCAGTGAGAGAGGTAAGAAAGCAAAGAACATGACACATCAACCTTATCTTCTTGTTTAAGGCCAAGAGTAAAGATTACAAAGTGTACTTGGCACTATTATGGCACATCTGTAAGACGATAGGCATATCTCCCTACTTCCTCACACCTTTTTCTGGAGCAGTAGGTATTTCTTTCAAAGCAAACATAAAATAATTCCCCCCTAACCACACACACACTCACACTCTGCTGTTTCAGTAACAAGTCTCTCAGCTACAGGCCGATTATTCCTAAAGAGGAATCAGCTGAATTATAAAAACTGCTACCCAAAAATTTCCAACAGCAGAAGAATCAATATCTTATAAGGGAAATTGCCAGCTTTCTATGCTTTTAAGAAGTAAAAATAAATGTAAGTAGCAGATAAATGGAAAGAAGAGGTCACCTTTGCTAAAAGCAACCTAACACTGTTAGTGTCATCAAGAATGGGAAAGAACTAAACTGAAAGACCCTCCAAAACTTTCTAAAAAATCCAATAAAATTATGCTGCCTCTAACACAGTGGATGGTTTTGAAGATAGTTGTTAGTAGCCCAAATTATTTCCACTCTGTTGTGCAATTTTTTAAAAACAGAAATTAGCAAAGCTTGCATTTTATAGCCGTCTCCTGCCGTTTTTTTCTTTTTCCCTTCTTGCCCTTGTATCATCAGTTTGGACAGGACCAGGAGTCATTCACTCGACTTGTAAAGCAACTCTATGAAACAAATAGTTAACTTTTCAGTGCGGCAACGTAAGTCAGCTCTTGTATGAGAAAGTGTGTGAATAATGACAAATCAAAAGTGGGAAACAGGAATCCCAATGGGTGAGAGATTTCAGAGAAGCTACGTACCAGTAAAGCTTACTTCAGTATTAGGCAAAATGAAGGC
Source organism: Elanus axillaris (assembly GCA_026212715.1). NCBI lineage: Eukaryota > Metazoa > Chordata > Aves > Accipitriformes > Accipitridae > Elanus > Elanus axillaris. Next base: position 21,814,563 of record JANZLQ010000044.1, on the reverse strand, counting down.
AATAATAATAAAAGCAATTAGCAGATACACAGATATATATATATAACGTGATGAGGAATATGTTTTTTGCAGAAAAAAAAATTAGTCTCGCAAACGTAGCAGAATTCTTAGGTTTCCAGAAGCTCCTGCTATTGCCCTTCTCTTACAGGCAGGGCGTATGGAGTTTCAACAAAGTTTTCAAGAAGCCTAAATAAACACTCAAAGAAACAAAACTGTCGAGGATAAAAAGGAAGGATTGACTTGAGGAAGCATCGATTTGAGGATTAACAATTGGTTAAAAGAGAGGAAACAAAGGATAAAAATAAATGGCCATTTTTCATAATGAGGAAAGTTACCAGTGGAATCCCACAGGAATCAGTGCTGAGATCTGTGCTGCTCATCTTCGTGAAAGATCTGGAAAAGGTTGCGAATAATAATATGACAAAATGTGCAGAAGCTACTTTTCTATCCAGGGGATTAGGTACAAGTTGATTAAAGAATTCAGAAAGGGATCTATACTGATTGATCTCCAGTTGACATTTTGTCGTACAGTATCTGCTTTCTCTTAGTGAAAACTAAGTGGTTACATAAATTAGCTCATGCCACTCAGGACTGCTCGCTGTAGACAGCCTGATGAAACCATAGCTCAGCGCTCATTAGATTTTTTTCATTCTGCTAACAGAATGCTCAGGAGTATTAGAAGGGGAAGTGAGAAGAACAGAAAATGTTGCTTTGTTACTATTTAAATAAACCGCGTGTTCACATCTTTCATACTGGATATAGGTCTCCTGCCCTCTGTCTCTTCCTGCCACCCTTCACCCTAGGCTCCACAGCTGAAGACAAGAAGAAACATAGCTCTTCAATAAACAAGAAGGATCTAACTTCTAGCTCTAGAAGTCCCTGAAGTGCAGATGACAAGAAACTGGAAGAGCAGAAGGCAGAGGGGAAGAACCACTGATTTTTTTTTTCTTATGTGGATGTAATCTGTGGATTACAAACACCTTCAAAAACTGAGGGTCAAGCCAGGCTGTATTTTTTTTTTTTCAATCCATTCAAAAGGAGTCAGGTCTCTGCTGCTCAAGCTGATGACCACCAACATCAGCTAACTGCACATATGTAGTCTCCCCAACTTGCACCAAGAACCTAAGTAAATTCACTAAATGCAAAAGCATAATCGGAATGTAGATTTGACCAAAGCTGAAGATGACACATAAAAAGAACTAAATTACTTTTAAAACAGTCTGAGCTACTAGAAGCAATCTGTCACAACTGCTCGAAGATGTACCAGAAGTTTGTATCATGGTGGGGGAGAAGAGCAAGTTTGCAATGTACTCTGGTGCCACTGATGGGCTGCTTGGGGTAGCTTGGTCTGTCTCGACTCAATCTTCAATACACCACTTCTCTAGCACAGATACACCTGTAAGATCTTTCTCCCCCACCCACGCTGGTTCTTAAGCACTATGAGCAAGTAGTAGTACATAGACACAGCAGGCTTTGAAAACGTGAAGCACAGCATTCAAGTTTTCCACTGACTTTTCACAGCAAGAACAGTTTTAACAGATAGTGGTCCCCTTTCCTGTGTTTAACAAAATTTTCCCTGTCTTTCCACTTACGTTGAGAAGGGAGAAGCCCTCCAAAGATCAGTGAATTAGGTAGATGGCAGTCCAACATCTAAATGTTTATTTCAAGGAGAACTAATTTATATGTAAGATGAGTTTTAGCAGTTCAAATACATTTTCTTGAACCAACTCCAGTATTTCTACTGACAATAAAATCAGGAGAAAATTTTCTGCTGCAGCCATCCAGAACTATCTATCTACTCCAAGAAAACTGTATCAATGAAGCATTAAACAAAACCCCAAAATGAATGCCATACTTTTCCACATCAGCCCTAGTGGGCCTTGTAACCAGGCCATTAGTCGATACTATTGCTAAGACAACTTTATGACAGTCAGGTACCATATCTCATTTCTTTTTCCCCATCAGATTAGGGAAGTCTTACAGCAATTTAGGTAACACCTACCAAAAGAAAATCAGATCAATACAATGTTTAAATGCTGTGCTTCCTTGCAGAACGTATGTGCCTCAACAGCTAAGCTACCTGCAGAAAATAAGCAGGTTTTTACCGTAAAGAATGCCTGCAAATTCAAAGGCTCCGCACCTAACCTAACTGGAACAATCATTCTGTGACCGATGCTCATGAGCCAGAATAAAATTCTGGGTAAAAAAATACACGTTTCATGCAACAAATGAAGGTCACAGGCAACTGGAAGGAAAGAGGAGAGGAAGGCCAGACAAGAGTAATACAATACTACTTCATACATAACTTCAAAGATAACTATGAAGTCACAGGATCATCCGATTATTCAGACAGTTTCTTTCACAGTTTCTTTTCAGTTTCTAATGTTATTACTAATAAACATCGAAGTTTAGTCAGTCTTGTGTTTCTGACTACATCTCTAATATTCACTCAAAACACTGTATCATTTATCAATGCCTCCTGAACATTCACATTTTGACTTCTTTGGTGAGACCAATGTTAAAAAAAAAAAAACAAGACGCCTCAGCCAGATGTTGTGGTCTGTAAAGCTATCCACTATGAGTGAGACTCTCACCTCAGCTGGCATTTCCTTCAAAACCAGTGGGCTGAATTTTAAGCCACCATGTAGGAAAGGTCTAGGCAATTCTAGAGGACTGAGGCAGCACGAGACAAAAAAGGACTACATCCTGCAGTATTTATTGTTGACGTGTCATTTTCTAAGGAACAAACAGAGCCAGCTGGACGAAGAGTCTCAGACTGCACCAGAAAGCAATATTAACAAATTATATATCCTCTTCACCTGCATTACCTCTCTTCCCCATCAGGTTATTCCTTGCTCTAGATAAAGGGAAACTCATCCCCCCCATAAGCCAAACAGCTCTCGTTTCCACTGAGCAACTTAGAACAGCCCTTCTGCAAGATGACCACACGTCACACCACTAGAAAGCACCGTGTGTTTCGAAGACGGTAATTGTAAGGGTGGCATAGGGAGGGAAGGGGAAATGATTCCAGAAAGGAAGGAGGATGAAGCGTTGACAAAACTGATCGCAAGCGAGGTTGATAGGAAGCCACAAACCAAGCAAGACTACTCAGCTTTCTGGAAGAAAACGAAAGTAGTACTGAAAAAAGCAGTAAAAGGACACGGAGTAAAGATAAAGTTAGAGGAAAGAACTTGTCCTGGACTTTCAGATGCTTCCAGGCTGCAGTGTCTCCCCTGCTCTCCCTTCCTCACTCAGCATCTCCTCAGAAAGAAGAGCCCACGTTCACGGCTTGAAACCTCCCACTTCAGTAAGGGCCCTTCCTCGGCAACTTCTCCAGGGACCGTCGGGGCTGCTGCTGCTCAGCCGGCCGGGCTGCCCCGACGGCCCCGCCGAGCCGGAGAGCTCTCGCCTCGGGCTCGGCCCGGGGGCTTGCGAGGGGCAGGGCGGGCGCTGCGCCGGCGCGGCGAACCCGAACTCACATATTCCTTCACGTTCTTCGTCTTCACGGCCTTGTAGGAGGAGTACGCGGGGTAGAGGGTGCCGAAGATCAGCCTGCGAGAGGAACAGACCCCTCAGCCCGCCGCCGCCGCCGCCGCCGCGGGGAGCGCCCCGGAGGCTCCCGGCGGGACGCCGGACCCCCGCCACGGCCCCACAGGCGGGGCTCGGCCGCCCCC
>JANZLQ010000044.1:21769575-21781483 GCA_026212715.1 Elanus axillaris | reverse complement strand
CCTTCTCCAGCCTGTCCAAGTCCCTCTGAATAGCAGCACAACCATCCGGTGTATCAGCCCTTTCTCCTAGTTTTGTAACATCTGTAAACTTGCTGAGGGTCTACGAACTCTCTCCCATCTAGGTCATTAATGAGGATGTTAAATAGTACTCAACCCAATACTGACCCCCCAAGGTACAACAGCAGTGACTGCAATCACAGCCTTCTGAGCACGGCATTTTGGTCAGTTTTAAATCCACCACACTGTCCACTTATCTAGTCTGTACTTCATCAGTTTGTCCGATGACATTATGACAGTGTCAAAAGCCTTATTAAAGTTAAGATAAAAACATCCGGTGCCCTCCCCTTGCCCACCAAGCCAGCCGCCTCATCACAGAAGGCTACGAGTCAGGTTAACCATGATTTAACCAGCATTCCTGAGCCCCTCTTCAGGACCGTATCCCACGGGATTAATCCAAGCAGGTGTCTGTAAAGGTGGAAGTCTGCTCTCCTGAAGCCCAAGCTCATGACCTTGCTTTTTGGCTTTGCTTCCTCCTCTCAGGCTCTTGAGGCGAACCTCACTATGTGATAGTCCCTGCAGCCAAAGCTGCCCCTTACCTACACATCAACAACCAGTTCTTTTTTGTGGGTAAGCATGAGGTTCAGCAGAGCAGCCTTCCCTAGTTGGCTCCTTGATCAGCTGTGTCAGGATGTTGTCATCAACCACTCCAGAAAACTTCAGGAGCGCTTGTAACCTGTTGTGTTGTTCCTCCAGCAGATTATCAGGGAGGCCCCATGAGGCCCAGGAAATGCGAACATTGGGCTCCCTCCAGTTGTCTGAAGAAGACCTTATTGCTTTTTCTTGATTAGGTGGTCTGTAGCAGATACTCGCCAAAACGTTGCCCATGTTAGTCTGCTCACTAGTCCTGGCTCATAAACTCTCAAATAGTGTGCATCATCCATTCCTGTGCCGTTTCATGCATTCCAGCTGCTCCCTCATGTCAGCAGCAATGCTCCCTCCTCACCTTCCTGAACAGCCTGTACCTATCCCTAGCCGTACTATGGTTGCATAAACTATCTCACCACTTCTCCGTCATACTAATGAGACTGTGGCCATGTAACTGCACACTAATTACTCCTGTTTGCTCCTCATGCTGTATGAATTAGTGTACGGGCACTGCAGAAAGACACCTAGTCATGCCGATTTCCCAGAAACACTCGGAGCTTTCCTCACAATACTGTGATGTACACAGTTCCTTACTTATGTGCATATGCTTCATGTGGACATCTTTCACCCGTTTTCTTGAGATTTCTCCTGTTCACATCACCCCATGCTGCTTGCTTGCCAACCCAATCAACTAATTCCTTTCTTGATCACTGGTCATACTCTTGCTCCCCTGTCATTCCTGGCTTATAGCTCTCCTAATCAGGCTGGCCAGCCTGTTGGCAAAGGTGGTTTTGCCCCACTTAAATGGATCACATCTCTTCCAAGCAGTCCTCAATCCTCAAAGAGGTTCCCATAACCACAAAACCCAGAACCCTGCTGTCGAAACCAGCTGCACAAACAATGGCTGACATGCAGGATCAGTCCGTCCCTGTACCCCTCACCAGCACAATTAAGAAAGCCACGTGGGCTCCGTAGCCTTGACCACTAGTCCCAGAGAGCCATACAGTCATTCTTGATACTGTCCAGGTCTCCCTGGTAGTTTTGTTCATGCCAATACAGAACAGCAGCAGAGAGTAAATTTCTGAGGGACAGACAAGTTTTGGCAGTCTTTCCACTACGTCCCAGTGTGAGGCCCTGACAAGCAGCAAACCTTCCTAAGATAACAGAGTAGATACAATTCCTCCTGGGATCAGGGAATATATTTAAATTTAAGATCAGTGTAACATTAAGGCAATAGAATGGTTTTAATCACATTCTACAAAAACCTAGGGATAATGGATGAGGAGTGAAATAACAGTACCTTTAACAGGATGGGCAAAAACTGCTGCCACGTAGACTTTAAGCTGATGGATAAACTAGTCATCTTCAGTCCAGGAAAATAATGACAGATTTTGATCCCTGCTGTACTCACTTGACCACTTGAACATAACAATTAAAAAAATCTACTTAACCTAGTAGAACCCCTTCCCATTAAGCAGAGAATTTCTCATGGACGAAAAAAATGTTCTCTCTAGTGAAGAACACAGCCAGGGCTGCAAGATAAAAGGATAGAGGACTTGATTGGCATGCATCTCCTGCAGATCTGCTCTCAGACTATAGGGAAAAAACCAAAAACTTCCAACTCCTCCCCAGATCTTCAGCATCTCAAAAAAGAGAACACCTAGCATGAAAATTCAGCAAAGAACAGGTTGCTATAGGATGAGAACCCTGACAGTATCCCCAGATGAGGAACAACCATGTTCAAGAGAGCAAAATGCCCTTGAAAAGCTTAAGAAAGAAATAATCCTATGGTCACCCAGTGAATTCTGGGATAAGACAGAGTTTAGCTTATTTCTGACAATTTCCAAGACAAAACTGAAAAATGTTCATCTTTCTGCATGACACCGAGGGTGCCATTCATTATCCAGCCACTAAGGGAAAACAATTTTCTCTTTTAATGATTTGGTATGCTATCATGGCTAAGATCTTCATGCGGCTCAAAGCTAGTATCTAGTGTGCATTTATTGTGCTAGGGAGGGTAACTAAGAGGTTTTTCTCCCAACTAACCTCTTCCAGCCCGCAAAATGGGAAGAGGAAGACGATTTGGGGGATGGTGGTGGAATAAACATTCTTTGAGTTCACTTTTAAATGTGTAGCTGGGATGTACAGGAGGATGTTAGCCAAGGGAGAACTGTGACAGAAGAGTTTGTTGAGAGAACCTCTGCTTGAAGAACTTCTGTTTGAAATAGCCTTGTCAAGACAGCAATGCCTGCCTGGGTCACCTGCTCTCTCTTGTGCAGGAACGACAGGTTCAGTTAGACTGCTTTCCACATTTCAGCAGGGAACTCAACTGAGTGCAACACCACTGGAGAATCCTTGAATAAGCAAGGGACTTGCCTAGTCTGTTGCTATACAAGGGGTCCTCTGAATTATAAAGTCATCAAAAAGCATCCACAGCACATCTTGGGGCAAAGCCTAAAATAGAGGGTCACAAATAGTACACGAGCATGACAGCTGTAGCCAGAGCCTCAGAATGTGCACCAATTTGGAAGGCAATGCACACTGCAAGCTACACATCTGACAGAAGATTGGTAATCACATCTCTAGACTCCATAAGGAGCCTCTCAGAATTCATTAACAGTCAAGAACCCCACAGCCACGTGCAGCATCTTGCACCTGGTGATTAACCAGTCTCATATGCAGAGAAACTGACAAGCTCATCTTTTATAAGTGTTCCCAAAATATTTAGAATCCTCCTCAGAGAGACAGTATTATTTGCTGACAGAGAGGGTTAAAAAAATTATCAGAGTATACCAACCAGAAACTACGGAGCTCTTTGCCAAATTAGGCAGATGACTGATGCCACAGGACTGCAAAATAATCATCTGAAATCTTTCATAAATCAGAAAGATGCAACGGGTTCAAAGAAAAGAGATGAGACCCTTGTGCACGTCAAAAAAAAATCAGGACAAGATAAGTGTAATTAGAGGGAAAGCCAGCAACACCAGCAGCAACCTAAGTTTCTAGTCAGAGAAGCGAGGGTATGCTGCCCAGTAGCCTCTTCCACCTATTAGGAGCTGGCTAGGGGAGTTGGAAACAGGAACCGGTAACTCTGTGGTTGGTGGTGCCACAGTCCTCTCTGCAGTTCTCATGGCTACATGCTAGTTATGCTTGTGCCCAAGGGACCCAGAAAACGTGCAGTCCCATGGGACATGCTAAACTTAACTGAAAAGCACTCTACTTCTATCAGGAATGGACTCTCAGTGCCAAAAGAGGAACATGCAGTCTGATCTGTTCCTCCACCAGCACTCAGCAGTCCACACATCTTGTGAGCAACCACAAACAAGTATGGAATGTAAGTGCCAAGAGCATTAGCACAATAACAACAGAACAGCTGACAACAAGGACTTCTCTAGAAAAGATGAGGGACATAACTGTCTTAGCATTCAATTCTGAGTAGTCAGTGAAGGTAACAGTGTCAGAGGCAGCTGCACAACCAAGTGCCAAGAATGCAGTTTGAACACTGATGGACATCATATTCTGTTAGAGCTATGGGTGCACTTCCTCTGCAGCACAGCTACTCACCCATTTTTTAAGATTCAACTTGTCTGACCAGGCCGATCTTAATGACTCTCTGGAGAAGTCTAAGCTGTAGCACTATGGATTGATATCTGAAGAAGTGGCTATGCTGGCAGCAGGTCTGAGGTCCAGTCTCTTGATGGAAGGTCTAATTGGTTGATGACCCCTCAGACAATCCAGGAAATGCTCAATACACAAGATGCTGAGTTAAAAACAATACTTCTGTTCACACAGGCTGTAGGCTCAGGGCAAGACACTGCATCAAGGACACCCAAAGTTTCAGCAGAAATTACTGCATGCAGCACTTTTATTCTTGTAAATGCTGCAGCTGGAAGGAATGGACCTTTCCCTGAGGCTATAAAGCACCAACTATGGGGTAGATGCTAGGATGCATGCAGGAAATCATAATGGATTCACTACTGGGCTGTAGTAGAGCAGCTTCGGCACAATCCACACAACTAAAAAGGGTGTCACTGCAAACACTCTCATACTAGTAAGCTGAGAAAAGCCCCGTGTGCAAGAGCGCATGTGCTCAAGTCCGTACAGAATGGAGTGGACAGGGCTGCTGTATTCCCTGTTTATAGCATTACAGCTGAAATCTTCATTCATCATTTTCACTGAGAAGCAACTGGCCAATGTTTGAATGGACTTGTCAATAACAAAGGTACAGGTTAAAATTCCAGGATACTTATAAGCAGTAAGGGTTGACTATTTGTCATCACCCACCTGGCCTTGTTTCCAGCACTCCCTGAAGATCTTCCAGTTGTTTTTGTTGCTAGGATCATGAAGGCAAAGGAGTCTACCATCACACAGCCAGGAGTGGGAAGTGTGTGGATCGAGCACATTTAAGCCCATTACCATTTCCTTCACCTCTCTTTGTGTGTCAGCTAAATTGCTAGCTCGTTTTGCAGCATCAGACGTCTTCTTATTTTCCACCACAGAAGCAATGATATGGTCTAAGAAGTTAGGCAGGCTGGCTTTACCTTTGGCTCCCTAGAAGATGTAAATCCAGAGGTAAGTTTAGTCTTGCAACAGCATACATACAAATGCACGTCTGCTCTCATTCAGATTTTAGCCAGACATCTTACCATCAGAAAAACATGCAACAGTAAACAAATCAGCTCAGAGACAGGCATGTATCCAGTAAGAACAGCTATGGCCCTGTTTTATAATAGTAAAGCTTAAAATAACCTGCTACAGGCTATCTAGAATAATATTACAGCAAACAATCATGGAACAGAAAACCTAAGTGATCTGAACTCTGTTACTTTAATGGTAAAAATGGTACATATTCTTCCTAACTTCATTCCATTACTAACAAAGTAAATTCAGTCCTGGCACAGGTAAGCTGACAAATGCAGAAACATTAAATAAACACTGACAGAGAGGAGAAAGTGCCTCCCGTATGTATAAAGTTAATAGAACCATTAGTAGACAGCCTCTCTGGTTGTAGCATCCATGCTCCTCAAGGGGTGTTTAAAATTCAGAAGAGATTAATGACACTATCTTAAATTGTGTTCTTAACTTAAAAAAAAAAAGCCTGCCTATGGGCTTTACCTATAGCAAGATACTTCAGAAACTAAATATATTTCATATATTCAACAGTAGATAAACACTAACTGGATCATTATTCACAAGACATCTATGGTAGGGAGCAGGGGTGTGACAGATTTCTGGCAGCAAAGAGCTTATCATTCTAGCCAAAAACCCCAAACCAATGCCTTCCCCTGCCCCGCCAAGAAAACCCCCTCAAAACCAGGGACTGGAAGCTGAGTGAACAGTAACAGCTAAAAACTCTTACTGGAAAAATTTTGCCATCTTCTTTAAAGCTGAAGTTTGATAGACATAAAATTTACCATATGCAGGGGTATCAATCTAAAACATAATACTGTTCGTAACTGAAGAAGTTCACTCAGTAAAAAATATCTATGGAATTATAGAAGAGTCTAGGTCAAAAGGAAGATGTGGAGAACATTTGGTATAACTTTCTGTTGAAATCAGGTGAAGTTACCCTGGGGCGGGTCAAGCGAAACCTTAACTTCTGAAGGAAGGAGATTACATAATGTCTCTGGGCAGCCTATTCCACTGCCTGAACGTAAAGTAAGAATTTTTTCTTATATCCAGCTAGAATTTCTCCAGAAGCAATTCGTGTCCATTGCCTCTTACCATGCATCCTTGTGAAAGGAGTACCTCCATATTCTCTATGACTACCTTTTAGATATGGTAAGATCGATCAGATCCCCAAAGCATTCTCTTCTCTAGGATGAAGAGAACCAGTTTCTTCAACCTTTCTTCATGTGTCAAGCTCTCCAATGTTTTAGTCATTCTTCATGGCCCTTCACTAGACCTCCAATTTTTCAGTGTCATTCTTCAACTAGGGAGACCAAAACCGGAAACAGTGTTCCAGGTGTGGCCTAGTAAGTGCCGAGTGGAATAATCACATTCCTTGGTGTTCTCCAGCTGTATATGCTTCCTGATGCAGCTCAGGACAGTTTGCCTTCACAGCTGCAAGGGCACAATGCTGACTCATGTTCAGCATGCTCTCCTCTAGGGCCCTGGGCTCCTTTCAGAAGGGTTACACTCTTGCTAGTCTGACCCCAGCCTGCACTGCTGCTTGGGATTATATTAGTTTTCTACAGCCTGTCTTATGCAAGGAAGACCAGATCATAACATCATCCACTTATGATTGTCTTAAAACTGCACCTTTACACTGACTCTCTAGAGGCCATGGAATAGATAATATGCAGCTTAACTGCTACAGTCAATGCTAACTACACTTCACAACAGAATGGCAATACTCCAGAAACACCAAGATTATTTTCTTCATGAGCAGCAGTCTATTATTCCTCACAATTTAACCAACACAACTGCTGTTTCTCAGGTACATTTTGTTCATATACGTTCTATATGAAGCATCCAGGCATTCAAGTTGGGGATTGGACCAGAGTTCCCCGACCAGAGCTCCCCACAAGCTCTTCCAAATCTAAATTACTCTGTGGAGACCAGAAGTCAAGAAAGTGAAAAAAGACATTACACAATAGATCTTTTCCATGTTGTCAGATAATGCATTGAGTTGCAGCAACAGGGATACAAGTTGAGACAGGCCCTCTCAAGCCTTGAAGGAATAACTTGCTTTAAAACAAGTGATCACAATTTCTTTGACCGCACTCAGTGATGGGGGGGGGGGGGGGAGTATTTTTTGATTCACTTTACTGCAGCAGTGACGTTTTCCATACAGTTTCCTCTACAAAAACCAAACAATGTGAACTATTCTTAAGGTTCCATCCTTCCAGCCTGAAGTGGGCGAAAAAAAATTCTGCTACGAGACAAGCCATTTCATTGTCTTCCTCGTTCTATCTGCCTAAGCTTTTGGAGAAAGTATCCTCCAAGAAGAGCTAAGCCTTGATAAATTCCACAGAATCTATCCTTCTCTTAAACTAAATGCTTTTAACATTTAATTCAAACATCATTGATTTGTTCAGGTTTTTTTAAGGTTATTTCCTCCAAAATGGATTAAAGGGAAACAAAGCATGCTTATTCCAGAATAAGCATCCAGAAATAGCAACTATACCTTAAATTCATATTCTATCTTAAATGCATTTCAGGTATACTTAAGTTGTTTAAGAAACTGGTTTGCTCATAGGTTGTCGTCTTTTTCTGCAGTATGCTCTTGCAATACCTTGAGATGTGGAATTTAAAGTGAGCTTCTGTAGGGGTGTTGATTATCAATTAAACAGTTTAAAGGCTGTATTTAACTCACTTTCTTGGTCTCTTGCAAGGAATAGCTTCTCCACAGCAGTAGTAAGCCAAACCACAAACTAACAATTAGCATCAAAATTCTCTACAACTTTGTGGGGTGGTGAGTTTTGGTGAGATACTGCATTTGTTTCAACATTTAAGAATAAGATACTATAAAAGCATTCAGATGAAAACTATTAGATCATCATTAAGTTCTTCCTTAGAACAGATATCACTGAAAGAATAAAAAATTATTTACCGTAGAAGCTGCAGAAAAGACCGGAGGAAAGGGGATTCCTGTGTCTAATGGGACCTGAGGAAGTTTTCCTGGACCTGTGTGTAGCAGATCTCTGAGGCTGGAGCCTTCAGCTTTGTTGCTAGATGTCACTGGGCCCAACAAGAGGCTATTAAACAGCTTTGGGGTTAGTGGGGAAACTTTTGTGCTGGAGTTGAAGGAATCCAATCCAAAGGGTGAATGGGATTCTTTATTAAGCACTGACCTCAGTGATCCTGATTCTGCAAGATAAATATTAACATTGGGGAAGAAAAAAAAAAAGGAAAAAAAGGGGGGGGGGAGAAAAGAAAAAAGGCAGAGTTTAAATCAACGCAAAGTTCTCTGAAATTATTTGCTCTTGCATTAAATAGGATATTGACAAAATCTTGCAGAAAATGTAAATTACCACTGCAACAGTGAATGAGGCACCTCAAAGATAATCAAAGGCACCATATACTTCAGATACCTTTTACCCTTTGTATGCCATTAAGGTTTTGAACAGCACAGTAGATCTGATCTGAAAGCGTTGATACCCATGAAACCACAATTTGGTAATATATTCAATTAAAAAACATTTCCTTGACTTTACAAATTAATGTTTTGATATGAAATATTTCAAATTTTAATTGTAGTTGAAATATTACAGTGACTAAACCCTGCAAAACTAGTGAAAGAGTCATCAACATTTAACACTGTCATATAAAGTAGTTCCTGCTAGATATACGGACAGGAATAAATTCTCTGTTAGTCATGCTACCTCTGACATCTGGGAGGTGCATTCTGTAAACAGTTATTTCATATTGAGAATCACACTCAAACTATTGAGTATTAAAGAAGTTCTAAGCTTTCATCTGACCCTCCAAGTGGACTCTCCTCTCTCAAATCTTTGGAAATGCACTCTTCATATAGCACACAAAACAGCTTTATTTACTTCAATAGTTATAAAGTGACAAAACTGCATCTGAAATTAATTACTACCATTTTACATCAGGATACCAGCTGCTTATTACTTAGAAAATAAATAAAAGAACTGGCACTGAAAGAAACTGGGAGTGACAAGACAGTATTTTTATCTTCAGCTGTATCGTCATCTTTCCAGCTTCGAGTATTCCTAAACCTAAAATTTCCTAAAAGTATATATATTTCCTAGTATTTCCTAAAAGAAAACTGGTTCTAAGCTCTTTTCTATTTATGGCTAGGCACTCTCCCAAAGAATAGCAACCAAGCAGTATGTTATCATGTATCTTTTAATTCCAACCCCAGAGGGCATGTCTTCTGCTCACCTTTTGTTTCTTCTTTTGCTTTTTGTGTTGCTAAATCTGCAAGCCAGTGTAAGGCTGACGATGGAGCCGTTTCTGGGCAAAGTGGTCTGTTAGTCTTTATTTCACCAGTGTTATTGGTTGGTAATGTCTCTGTTTTTGCAGATTCTTCTATCCTACTATCAGTTGCTTCAGGTTTTGGAACAGTGTCCACCTCTAGTTGCCCCACTCCTGCTGTCCCTGCTCCAGAGGAAAAGGTGCTCTCGTTTCCAGAGACTGATGCACTAGGATTTACTGTCGGAAGCTAAAAGAAGAATATAAACAACTGCTAAATGTTGAATAAAGGGAAGAGTTCAACTTGGGAGACATTTTAGTTATCCAATGCGTTGGGTTTTGTTTGGCTTTGTTCATTTGCTTTAAGCACACAGTAGAGTTCCTTTATGCTTAACACAAACCCAAGCTTTTCTACTACTTTTTTTACAGGAGGCCTTTTTGTGTGAACAGTAACAGAACCGCTCTACATTCAGCATAACATTCAGGAACCTTAACAAAATAAATGCACATGTTGCAAGCTACTCATAGTGGTTTGTTTTAAGATACAGCATCAATATGAATGGCTTCCTACCCAGCTTCTACATAAAAGTATTAGCCCAAATATCCACTTGGGTAAGTAACAGTTGCAGCACACATCCTCGAAAATGTCCCAGAAGATTTTTGCTAAGCTAAAACACTCAGAATACATACAGAGAAATTAAAGTTTGTGTTTCACAATAGATTAGTCTAAAGAATCTTACATTTTAATAGATCATAAGAATGTAAATGTCAAACAAGGTAATTTCAGCCTCAGATTACATACCTGTGATATTCCATTAGTGACAGCCGGTCTCAACACTGATTTGTTCTGCCGGTTAATACATGGACAATTGGCTTTAATACCCCATTTGCCTCGTGCTGCATGAACCATGTCTCCAATATTGTAAAGCGCTTGAAATAAAGTTAAAATCTTTAATATCACATGTAAGGAAATGTAAAAACAAGGCCTTAACTATAATATATATTCAGAGGGGTGTTTTTTTTAGGATTACGCTAAGTATCTTTAGGAAGACACTTGTCTCTTAGGAGTGTGGAGAACTGTGCTAACACCAGACTCACGATGTCACTGAGAGGCTGTCAAGCCTGGCAAATCCTACAGATTATCATCTACTCCTACTATTCCATGTAGGGTCCAACGATACTGCAATAAGACAACTCTGAACCATCAAAAGAGACTATATATCCCTTGGAGCAATGTTTAAAGGATATATAGCACAGGTGGCGTTCTCCTCTATCCTCCCAGTAAGAGGAAGAAGGTAATGAATTGAACAGGTGAATGCCTGGCTGCATGGCCAGTGCCATATTCAAGATTTTGGCTTCTATGATCATAGATCTACCCTTGAGAAGCCAGGTCTCTTGGGATCTGATGGGATTCACCTGCCCAAGCAGGGCAAGAGAGTCTTTGCCAACAAGTCAGCCAGGCTTACCTGGAGCGCTTTAAACTCAATTTAGTGGGGAAAGGAGATGGAGATCCGAGCAACAGAGAAGAGCCAGGGGCTGCTGATGTATTAGGAACCAACAGGGAAACACCTATGAAATGCCTCAAAGGAATCTGGGCATGTTCCTTTCAAGAGGTGACAAGGTTGACAGCCCAGCTGAAGTGCCTCTATGTACCAATGCATTCAGCATGGGCAACTATAGCAGGAGGAGCTGGAAGTCATCGTGCAAGTAAAAAGCTACAGTGGGATGAACTGCACAACTGGAACACTGTGGGAGGTTGCTCTCTGTGTAATAGAACGCACAGAGCTGACTGCACAGAGCTATCTTTGAAAAAGTGATGAGCAGGTTGAGAGCTTATGGGTAAAATCTAGGGGCCAAGTCAACAAAAGAAACCTCACTGTTGGTGTTTACTACAGGCCACTGAACCAAGGGGAGCCTGTTGACAAAGTGTTTTTACTTCAGCTACAGAAAGCGTCATGCTCACAGGCTCTGAACCTGATGGTGAAATTCAATCACCTTGACACCTGCTGGATAAGCAGCACAGCAAGCTGTAAGTAGTCAAGGAGACTTTTGGAGTGTGTTGAGGATAATTTCTTAATCCAGGAGACAGACAGCCCAATCAGAGAAGCATTACTGGACCTGTTGCTCACCAACATGAAAGAACTAATCAGAGATGTCAAGATCAGTGGCAGCCTGGGCTGCAGTGGTTGTGCCCTGTATGAATTCACAATCTTGAGGGATATGAGCCAGGTGAAGAGTAGTTCAGGAGACTGAATTTTAAGAGAACAAACTTTCAGTTGCTTAAGGAATTACTGTATGGCCCCCTGGGACAGGTACTCTTCAGTTTCTTTATTAATAAACATAGACAGTGGAATTGAGTGCACCCTCAGCAGGTTCGCAG
>JANZLQ010000044.1:21751762-21766064 GCA_026212715.1 Elanus axillaris | reverse complement strand
AATAAAAACAGAGAGGAGGAAGTTAACGGGGCTAGCCATCTTTCGCTTGGGAACAGTCTACCTCTGGGAGGTGGTGAGTGATTGCCTTTGCATCACTTGCTTTGTTTTCTTTTCTTTTCTTTTTCTCCTTTGCTTATTAAACTACTTTTACTGTGACCCACAGGTTTTCCTTCTTTTATTCTTCTTCTTTCCTCAGGGCCAGTGCCATGGGGGAGCGAGCAAATGGCTGCGTGTCGCTTAGCTGCCTACTGCGGTTAACCCACAACAACAATATAAAAACAGAGGACTTCACATTTTTAAAAACCGATTGTTTTTATAATCCATTCAGTGTTCTCTGGCACCTTTACCCACAATGAACAGACAGCAGTACTCATAGTTATTAACATCCAATATTTTGTACATCTGCTCCATATAATAACGTAACTGTCAATAATAGCCTTACACTTATTAAGACTGTCCATTGCATTGGTAGCACCCATGCTACCAAAGCGGTCTCAATACACAAGAAAGCAACCAGGTATTCACTTTTGTAAACACAGCGTACCTCTGTTTGTTAGCAATTGAACTTACTGAACTTTTTCCTGAATTACAAACCTTATTACATCAAGGAATCGAAAAAAGAAGACGACTTTCCAATCTAACACCTTGTTACAGAAAGGAGTTCTCTACAATATCTACTTAGTAGTTCATCTCGTGACAGTTCTAAACTGTTAAAATATTACTTAATTTTTCTTTTATACTCTGAAGAAAAGATGGAACTATACAATAGTCTGTCTCAGTACACAGCCTACACCTGCTGGTGTTGTAATTTTAATAACCAAATTCTAACCAAATGGATAAAACAAAACACAGGTATCTAAGGTAATGAAGAATGGAACAGCAGCATGTAAGACAGTAGTGTCAAAGTTCCAAACCTCCAGCCTCCCAAACTGATACTCACTAACTCTCCCACAAAACCTTCAGCAACTTCCCAGAAACCATCCCCACTGAAAGCCAACCAGTTTGAAGATTACAGTGGGGGGAAAAAAAAGAAATCCAGTACTCACCACTACGTGGACGATTCTTCCTCAGCCGGTAACAGTCCAGACAGACCCCAAAGCCACATTTGCGACAAACCCAATGAATATTGAAGAGTGTTGTCTCACACACATCACACATTTCCCTCACGCCACGTACTGCTCGCTTCCATGCCACTTTCTCTATAAAGAGAAGGAACATTAGGAATTACTGCTTTGACATTTTGCATTTCTCCCACCTAATCGCTGAGTATCACAGCAACATTGATAAAGCAGCAATTCACGGAAACATGACTTGAGAGCAGAGCATAGAAACACATACTGTTTACATCCATAGCCACATTCTTTCAGTTGCTAGTCTTGTGACACCATTAAGATCCCCATTTCTAAGAGTGGGTAAGGTCAATTCCCAAAATGCACACACAAGGAAATGGAGCACCTTACAGAGCTCTGTAGTAACTGAATTTCAAGGAGCACTTATAGAACTTACAGCAAAATTTCAAAATTTCTGTGAGTTTTATGAACAAATAAGGTGAACTTAAAAACCTATAAAGAATACATAATTCATTTTACTGATCGGAGGCCTGTCAGCTCTTCAGATTCTAAACCAACACATTTGCTGAGGAAGGGGAAGTCCTCTCCAAATGGCTGCCCTTGTACATTCCAGAAGGTAAAGGGAAAAATCAGATAGTCAGAGCTATCCATGTGATAGGCTGAACTGGATACCATTAGATAATTTTTTCTAGTCGCACTCCCCTTTAGGGGCAATGCTGGCAACTAGTTGCTCAGCCGAGTCCTTGCAGGCTGAACGCAGGTACTACTCCCTCCGTAGAAAACCCTGAGCTTTTATGTGATGTCCCTAGAGCATAACAGGATAGGAAAATATAAGAAAAGCTGCTCATTAAAGCATAGCTGGTAAGCGTGATAAGTGTTCTGGACTTATTTCTATTTTCTTAGGAGAACGAGTCAGCCGATTCCTGCATATATTTATTGAAAAATAATTAAATTACGTCTGGGAAAGTTATCATTGGCTTCCTTGGTAGTAATGTAATGTTGCATTGATCCAAAAGAAAAGTCCCAAATGCTGGTCCCACAATTACACACACCCCAAAGAAGTGAATACAGACTTCTCTTTAAAAGAAAAGGAGAAGCATTTAAACATGAAATTATGTTACACTTTCAACTCTATTCCACTGCATTGCACACACATTACACAGCAAATATGGACAAAAAACACATCAAAAGCCCAGCTTACGATGTGGCTCCACCATCATCATTGCCTCCTTCTCTGACATAACGAGCTGGCAGAACTGGTCCCCAACATTGGCAAGGATATATTTGGAAGTTTCCAGATCGATCCCCTCTGCAGGGGAAGAGGAAGGAATCCATAGGCTCATAGCATCAGGGTCACTCTGTTGTGGGTTCAAGAAACCCTCTACTCGTAGAATACCTTTCCGGGTAAAAATCAGCCTGCCAAAAACAGGATGGAGTAATTGAGAAACCGCTCAACCACCTTTAACTTATAATGCCATCTATGTCAGAATATAAACCCAGAAAGGGGAAAACAGGCTTGAGCTGGAGTGCTATATTCTACACCCAGTACAACCATTATGCAAATCCAGGTAACACAGAGAATAAGGTACACAAAGGCAATGGCCGCAAAACCCATTGGAATGAATCCCCAGGTCCCATAACCATTGGCGGGAAATTCCACATACAGAAAATTGCTACAGCTTGGTAAGTCACATTTCTCTATACTATTAAGAGAAAGAGGTGACAAAATTTGGGCTGCTGCATGATGCTGCTTGTAAAAGTTCTGCACGGTTCTCATTCTCTATTTTAACTCAGGAGGAAGTTATTTCCCAACTCCTGGGAAACCAGTATTTCAGTTCTAGCTAGGGCTGCTAGCACTTGGCAGCTGTTGTAACAGTACACATTACAAGACATACAAAAATCCTTATCGTACCTACTATTCTTGCCACTGCTCTCCACAGAGATGAGTCACTACTGTTTTATCAGTAGCTGTTGACCCTCCTAGTCTTTGTGTGGTAAAAGGAGTAACAATGTAAGTTCCAGAACCCTGAATGTCTCCTGCCAATATTAAACGTAACTTCATTTTCAAGCAAAACCAATCTTGTCTTTAACTTCAAAGCTAAATTAATTTTTAACAAGTTCAGGAAGAGAAGCAGCTATAATCCTTACCGGATGGGTGGCACATATTAAAAATTCACTTCATCCTTTGTGCCAGAAAGTGAACAAACATCTTTTTGGAAAAAGATGCACAGCACTTGCCAGAACACGCAGTTAAGGGAGATGATAGGTCAAGGAACGGTAAGATATGTATGCCACACAAAGAGAAAAACACAGGCAGTGTTCTACTACTAAAAATCAGTACTGTACTCAACAAAACCTAGTCAAACATTAGCCTCATGCTTGTTTAGTTACTTGTTGACCCAATTAAATTTTTTTCTGTTCTGAACTCCTTATGAACGAGGGAGAGAACAGCAGTAAAATTCTACCCAATAAAGCAAATTCAGTCTCCTGAGGCAGGACCTGGAGGCTCACTTAGTATCATATAGCTGTATCTTCCAACAGCAGCTCTTCCTGCCTCAGTGAGGGAATTCCAGTCAGGTGATGCAGGGAAACGCAAGACACTCAAAATCTTCATTATTGTACCCAAGCACATTAAATAAATAAAACATAATTACTTTTTGCTTGGACATGGTCCAACCTCTGCACATAGACTACATATGAAGGAAGGAAGAATTTGAGCACCTTCGGAAATGGAAGAAGCGACATGCCACAGTTGAGTCATCCTGTTCTTGCTCCTTAAATTTGCGGTACCGCTCCAGACGGCACTCCCGGCACTTGTGCAGATGTGGAGCTACATTGATGCAAGAGCCATCCTGGAGAAAAGGCTCACCTGACTGCTTCAACTTCCTCACCTTACTCATATCTTTCAGCACAGACTGGCCAACTGGGTGAGGCAAAGTACAAGTAAAAAATCCATTAGCTAACAGCAACAGCAAAACATATTTTCAGAGATCTGTATGCTCATACCCATACAAAACCAGTAAGACTGTTCAAGTCTGCAGCATATCACACTTCTGTCCTGACAAATACATGCTTAAACACTTCTCAAAGTGAACATCTTAATTCACATACAAGAAGCATTAAGCTTGAGCCTTGTAAATGTCCTGTGTGGTGCCTACTGAGCATAAATGAGGTTTACACCTGTGGTTAGTTCACATAGTTCATCACACAGGAGATATCCCAGTATCCCACCTCCTTGTGCTTCCAAGACAACGTGCATTCAAGTTATCACCTTTTAGGGGAGCTGTGCGAGGCCGGCCCTTTGGGGCTTGCTTCCCTTTTCCTTTCCCCAGCAGCAATTCAGCATTGCGCTCTGCATTGGGGCCTAGCTTTGCCATCAAGTGGTCTGGAATACCCTTCATACAAGCCTTGACCTGCAACTGGTCTTCAGAGTCACTCAAATCTGACAGGTCACTATTGGTACTGGAGTCTGAATCTTGTTTGGAAGTCAAGCTCCGCTCATCTAGAGAGAACCTTTTCACAGCTTCAAAAGGGGCTTTGTTCTCCTGTGGAAACTCTGCCTGTGAAGAGAAAAAGCCAGGTGGATGTCTGCCAAACACATTAGAAAAAGTTTTCAGAAGAGGATTGTCCTGCTGCCCAGGCCCAACAGCTGGTTTTTCTTCTGTTGGGCTGGAGGAAAGTGTGGGCATCTCAATAGGCTGTGTCAGGCTGCTGGTTGGCGAGCTGGAACGGCCATTCCCTACAGTGGAAGGGCTCTGAACACCAGCAGCGACTGTTGAACCAGGAGTACTGGAGATCACCTTTGAGGAGTCGGTTGTTATAAACAAGGTTTTCTTCTTAGCTAGAGAAGAGTCTGTAGATGTGAGGGATTCCGGCCAGCCAGAAGAGGCCTTATGACCCACAGGTGTAGAGGGAGTAGAAACCCCTGTCTGAGATGAAGATGCAAAGCCACTGAAAGGACTAAGTTCTGCTTTCTCAGCAAATGCCAGGAAAGGGTTTGAGGGTTCCTCTCTTGATAGCTTTGGGGGCTGTAAAAATAGGTTTTCATGACTATCTGGGGGACGAGTATTCAACAGACTTCGTGAAAAGGCTGGAGTAAGGGTAGGCATAGATTCCACAGGCAGCTTCCGCTCCACAGAACTGCCAGACTGGGCTCCGGGTTTAGTGTCCGCTGAAAGAATTTTACCTTTACAGATCCCAGTACCCACACTCTCTGTACACTGCTTGAATGAGTCCCGACTAGAGGCATCTTCATTCAAGCTCTCTGAAATGACTGTGAAGTAGTTACTGGAAGGTAGATTTTGGGACATGCATTGAAAAAACAAGTTCTTGGACAGATCAGAATCTTTCTGAGCCTCTTGTCCAGTACTACAGCCAAAAGAAAATCCAGAAGGCTTGCTTTCTGGAGTCACCACTCCATTTGATTGGCTCCTTCCACCCCCAAATACCAAGGACTGGGAAGCACTTGGGAGAGAGACTCCAAATCCAGAAGAAACCAAAAGTGAATTTCGGGAACTCTGAAACAAATTAAAAGAGCATTAGCCTATTAAAGCGTTCTTGTTTGATTCAGCAATACCTTGGTTCATCTAATTGCACAATTAGCAACCTACTATTAGAAACTTCCAGCAGAATTATTCACAATGAAGAAATTTCTTTAAAGATTCTGCTAGACTAATTTTTCCTACCTACAAGCTATTGAAACTAATGAGCTGATGGTGCACCTTACATACTAAAGACACATGGAGAAAATGAACACTTAAGGTCTTATCATGCTTTAGAACAAAAGTGAGACACAAGACAAAGTGAACTGATTCACAGAAAAGCAAGTTATTTAAACTGCTTATTGTTTTAATTCAAATCAGCAAGAAGGGAAACTTTACTGAAACTGCTTTTCAATAACCTCCCATCTTTCACCCTCCCCCAAGATCACCCTGATAAGCTTCTCCTACTTAACCAGTACCCTTGAAATAATTAACTTAGTTTACAAAGTTAATTAAACAAAGAAAGCCTTCTAGCAGTTAGTGAACAAACTGTTCCTGGTCACAGCAAGCCACATCTGCTGACAGGTAGATAGATGCCTGTGATGTGGTGCCTTGCAGGGTATTACTCAGTAGATGTTAAGCACAAAGGGCTTAATTTTTATGATCTTTAATACTGGAAAGTTTTCTGACTTGCTGATTTCTACTAGACCCATAACTGTGATATGGAATATTCACTTGCTCTCTACTCAATTCATAGTTATTCAGAGTTTCCAATTCTCACAGTCCTAATGTAAAATTACATTCTACAACTCACTCATCAGTTCTATTCTTTTTCTTTGACTTTCCACTTAGAAACCTTCTCATGAGGAATACTCACGATTAATAAAATTTTATTCCAAGACCATGTTAAATACAACCACAGCTCCTGTGCAACACGTCCTACTGGTGTCATTAGTGTCACACATTAGTGTCAACCTCCAGCTGTAATAACTTTAATAACATTTTAATGTCCCCCATGACAGTTCTTCCAGATATTAGAATTTCAGGTATTTCTTTTTAGAGCCAAAGTAATTGTCACAAACCAAGTTCTAACAGTTTTTAAAAGTATATGAATGCAAATTAAGCTTATTAAGTACTCTCAAGGACCAATCACACTATGATAAAGTGGACAGTCTGAAGCAATAACACATGAACTATCTACAACACTCTTAGTGATTTATGTCAGGTTCCCTCCCTCAAGGAAAATATAGTTTGAAAAGGACTAGTGGTCTGCCTGCAAATTCTGAATTCAGATTATTAATAATGATTTAGAACAAGTGATTTGGGGTTGGGGAGAGGGGGGGAAGGAGAGGCAGTACCAAAATTTCTCAGAACAATTGAAGTTCTTTCCTAATATCACTGATGATAGATAAAATTTCTGCCATTCACCTACACAATTTGTAGTTGCTCCCAATGCTGAACTTTTGTGGTTTGGGGTTTGTTTGTTTGTTTGTTTTTTGGGGGGTGGGGTGGTGGTGCAGGGCAGGATGGTGGAGTGTAAGAGAGAGCAGGTTATATTATAACAATTTAATTATATAGCACTCCCGTCTCCTACAATTCTATTTCTTCTTTACACTTTACCATCTAGGAATCCTTACCCCAAGGCAAACATCTCACCTTTCCCCCCATTTCATTAGCTAATACAAAAGACAGGGATGAAAGCAACCCATTTAACCTCCTAGCAATCACCTTGGACTCTTAATGTGTCTCCATTTTCTTCACTTTTTTTTTTATACAGTAGACTACAAGTTTCTTATTTTTTGCTGTACTTACTGAGGTGGGGTTTTGGTTTTGTTTTGGTTTTATAAGCCTTCATTTGATTACTTAAAAAGTCCTTTATTTTGTTTTTAAAAGGGTTTTCCCTTCTACTTTTTCACTTTTCCCCTTGAAAACAAACGCATAACTAAAAGGTCTTCAAGCTGCTTCCAGACTGAGCTCTTTACTAAAATTTACTCATCTCAAATATTTTAATTATTTCTTTGTTTTCAGCCCTAGATAGTATATGATGCAACTGGCTCATTTTTCTACTATGGAGACATCATAGCTGTAACAGACAGGTTGGGCATCTATAAAAGGTCATCTAAATGCAGCATCATTGTTTTTCTGGTTTTCAGGCTTTTTTTTTTTTCCCAAGTAACTTAAGTGTTCAACTCGGTGCACATTCTCATGCATATTTTTTATATAAAGACAAGAGATATTAAGTAGGTTATCTTCCATATGACACAACAAAATTAATTATATTAAGTGCAGTGCTTAAAGTGACTTTAAGACTGCATTTCTGAGATTAAGGCTGAATAAAGGTAAGAGTGCTAAAAAGTTGTCTCTTACAACTCCTCCACCAAATATCTTCATTTTCTTTTGATTTCTTTCTTAGATCAGATAACAGAAAGGTTTCCTTTGGAAAGGGAAGGATTCATCAGGGAAAAAGTAGTTTTCTCAATTCCATGGACACACTGTAACAGGAATATGTTGCAGAACATCTGTTGCAAATACGTATGTGTTGAATATACTGGATCATGAGCTACTCACCTCTCCCTGGGCTTGTGATCGGCCTGTTTTCATTTTCTCCTGTCCAGTAACAGCCGGCAAACTGGTATCAGAAATTCTCACAGTTGTCGGCGTCAAAGCAGTTGTAGTAACTGCAGTTGCAGAAGTCACTGTGCCTTGGCCAACCTGTTCCAGTGATTTTCCTGCCTCTTTACATGCAGATCCAACTAGTAATGCTTGTCCAGCCACAGAGGAAAATGGAGCAAAGGGCAATGGTGTTTCACCACCAACTGGCTCATCCTGGACTACTAGTGTTCGGCCATTCTCTTTGGTGTAAGTGGCAAAGCGAATATTGCGATTAATCTGAGGAATGAATGAAGGCAACTGTTTGGCCCTTGGATCCAGCCCTGTTTCACTATTGGAGCCTCCTTTCCAAGGACCTCTGCTTGCCTCGCCTCCATCACTACCATTGCTATCCACCTCACCCCTCTCCTTTAGCTTCTTTGTTGCAGGATCACACCCGGAATCTGAAACATTTTTCCTCCTCCGTCCATCCTTTCCCTCCAGACTTTCTTTCTTCTTTTTCCCTTTAGATGATTTAGCTGCTTTTGGGCCACCTCCCTATAACAGACAAAACCAGCGATCACTGAACAGAAAAATCAGGATACCTGTTAAAATAACATTTTTCTGTTGGAACAGAATACATTACACTGTTCTTAAGCTTAGGAACATTTAATCACAAACTGAGACATCTAAGGAAAGATACTATGTGAACACAGAACACAAGCATAAGCACAGTCTTGTATTTTTTGTACTAGAATAGGATCTTCACAATAAGATTTTTAGCTGAGCTACTTTGCTGTAGCACGTGCCACATCATGGCAGATTTTAGGAAACATGCAACGTGGCCATAGTCCAATATAGTTCTTGCTAATGTATGAAAACTATCTGCACACTCCTTTTTGCTACAAGTCTATTTCCCACAGTTCTTTTGAAGGGCACACTTTTTGTCCACTACCCAAAGCCTACAATATTTAACCGCAGGAGATGGCTTGCCCTTCAGCCTAGGGTAAAAAACCAGGTTCAAATGTTATCATGAAACCTCTCAACTGAAGCAATGCAATGCCACAAGCATGCAAGCCTGCTTCAGAGAAGCCAGAGGGTAACTTTTAGAAATGCCTAAAAAGGTCCGTGAAGAAGCACAAAGCGATCCCGTTAGAAAAAGGCAGTGAGCGCACAAACATTCTTTATCAGAGCGCTACCCCTTAAAATGGAGCACAACCACCATGATTATTGACTGCCCACCCGCAAGATCGATGCTGAACTTGGTAAAACAGGCCTGAATGAAAAGAAGAGATTGTTTAAAGAAACCTATGACTATCTTTCAAAGTGGTAAAGCAAATTTTCCTCTTCCAATTACATTATCAAAAGCCCACAGTGAACACAGCATCAGTTCTCGGTTGTCTCCGTATTGTAGGTGTTTTGTATGTAAATATGAAGTTTCACACTGTATATACAAGACCTGAACTGTTGTAGTACCTCACTTGGAGAAGTGTTATCCATCACCACATGAATTAGTCGAGGATCCACCGACTTTATTTCACCACTCTAATTTTTACGCAGATTGATATCGAGGAGGTAGGAGGAAGAAAAGAGGAGATTAGTTTTTAATTCAGGTGATATAGTATCAACATAAAAGACCTTATACACAGGGTTACTCTATGGCCCCATTTGCCTTTTCTTTCTGTCCCACTTCCTTAGTAATACTACAGCCTTTCAGTTTACCTTCTATCCTTTTGCTCCCTCTCTATTTCAAAAACTTTCAGATTTGATTCCTATGACTGCTTCCTTGTATATTTGCTCTACTGTGCATCTCTAGAGGTATTCATTGCATGAAACACAGCTCTTAAATTTGATTTAGTTCTAGCCTTCTGCGCATTCACTCTGCTTGATGTAGAAAAGACTACTGGAAAGAAGCACATCAATTTATGCTAACTATCCTCATCAGCACCTCCCCAAAAGGACCAATGAATACCCAATCTCTGTAACTGTGCTTGGATGTTACCTTTTTATTTCACAGTAGATACACAGCAACTTGGGTGCTTCCTGGCATGGATCTGCTGAAAGCATATACTCCACAATTTCAATGTCTCTCCAAAGTACTATACTTATTTACCATACACAATATACTTTTTTCTGTGCACCAGCAAGAGATCTATAGTCAGAGTGCAGGATTACTGCATGTGTACATCGGACTTACTGGGCACATTCAGTGCATTCATTCTGCACATGTATTTTACCACACATGGAAAAGGCCACAGGGTGGAGGTGCATGGGACACGGGACAGGACCCGAAAAAATGACAAAAAGTTCTGCTGCTACAGTAATTCACACACAGCACCACAGACCTGTTCCTAGTTGCTCCTGAAAAAGGAAGCCATTAGGAACAGGCTGCTGGTAAGACCGAATTACCTGTCAGACTTCACAGAAGGACATAATACAAGCCAGGTAACTCTAGCAGTACACAAATCTTCTGTGCTGTTTGTAACACTTAGTAGGTTTACTGATAGGAGCAGGACAAAAATAAACAGCCTAAGCTAAAATACACGAATCAGTTTTGTTTAGACTAAGACTTCATCTTCTATGCTAAACTTGTTTCAAACCACTTGTACAGCCTGTCAGATAGAAGCTGAGAGAAGGCATAGGTAGACCACAGCATAACAGACCCAGAGGGTAGCTTTCTGTACAACAGCATGCTCTCCCATCCAGAAAGCCAATATTTTTTCACATAGCACTCGTTTCCAAAGAAATTCTTATAGCCTCTTTTCTAGAAGTGGGC
Source organism: Elanus axillaris (assembly GCA_026212715.1). Taxonomy (NCBI): domain Eukaryota; kingdom Metazoa; phylum Chordata; class Aves; order Accipitriformes; family Accipitridae; genus Elanus; species Elanus axillaris. The sequence continues at coordinate 21,755,148 of JANZLQ010000044.1, read as the reverse complement.
TGTGTATCATCATGTATTGTGGAAAGTCATCATAAGAGGAAAAAAAAAATAGTTCTGCAAATTGCAACATAGATAATTTTTATTTACTTTAAAAAATGAGTAAAGAACTAAAAGCATAAGTTTTGGTGAAGCTGCGATTCTCCACAAGATATTGAGGAATGCCATTTTAGGAACACCAAAGCAGTGCTTCATATTTTTACCTCAGTCACAGACACTTCCATAAGACGAGTTATGGGGTCTTGATGGCTCACAACACCAGAGAGCCAGCTATTTTCATCCTCTGGTTGGTAAACCTTGACTCTTTGGCCTTGGACACTGTAAGGACCTGGAAAAGAAGGACTTTGAGTGTATTTTCCAGACAAGCTTTGTGTCATACTAGTTGAGTCATACAAAAAAAAAAAAAGTTCTGTGCACATAATTAAGACTTGAAGTGTCATCTTTCAGGTGGAAAGAAATTAAAATGCTAGGGCTTCTGCTGCAAATCCTGCATAAGCCAAGCATTCTATTATAAAAAGTCAATAAGCCCTCAGTGCTGTAACTCAAAGCTACTGTAAAGACAAAATTAATACATTTTAGAAGTAAAAAAAAAGTGAAAGATCAAAATAAACTCACTCCTTTGACAAAATCAAGCTAGACAGAGGGGGGGGCCTTGCTAACTAAACTATTTTGCCTTCTCACCTACAGGTCAGTAATTATGAAGCATCAATCCAGTGGACAGCCATAGCATTCTGACTCAGTTCAGATGCATCAAATCCCAGTACAAACTGCACGCATTTCAGAATAGAAACATATTTGCAACTGTGGAAAATTTAATATAATTGCACAAATATCCAATGTCTCTAAACCAACCAGTCTTAGTTCTTTGACACGGGTAATGGATCATCTACAGAAAGGTTTCCTCCGACCCTGCCCTCACTCTCCACATCAGCATGCAGAGCTTTCCTCCTACCCTAAGTCCAGACAAAAACAACTTTGTTAATATTAGATCATTAAAATCCATATGATCCAACAGCCTGTATCTGATAAACCCAGAACTAGGCACTTCAGAAGAAGGCTCCAAACTGGACAATTCTGAAGCTACTTGCTCACGTGAGAAGTATTGTCCTCACAGCATTTTTATCAACAAACATTCTGTTTAACCAAAAGGCACCAAATACCCATTAAGAATCATATCCTTCAAATGTAATACAGTGGCCTACCTCTAGGGTGGCCACCTGGCCCATGAACTCAAACTCTGGATAGAAAATCGTTTTAGCCCTTGAACTAGAAAACCCCAATCTGACAAAAAAAAGCTGCAATCAGGCTTAACCCTAATACACAATCCAGACAACAGTTAAGGTATTAACTCTATGCTGAGCAGCCACAGCCACACCATATTTTCAACTTAAACAATTAGTTTTAATTATCAAAATGCCAAAATTTGATTTTGACATAAAAGACATTTTTTTTTAAAGATCAACAACTACAGAGTAACTTCACTTCTAAATTTCCAGAATTATAAAACAGAACCTCAGAAGAGGACCAAAACTTTAAAAATTCAAAACTAAAACTTAAATTAAGGGAAGTTGTAAGTACATGGAAGTTATCAATACTATGTTAATCCTACTTCAACTACATCTTCAGTGATCATTCCCAGCATGTATTTCTGCTTTTATCTCAGCAACTGCTTACCTTTACCTGTGACAAAACAATGCTTTTTTGTAAAGAACTTGCAAAACAATACAGAAAATTGACCTTCCAAATCAAACAGTAACAGATACTATTACTATTCTCCTTCACAAATCCCAGCATAGTCTAACTGTTCCACAAAGAAGTAGCTCTGAGACGGAAAAACACAGTCTCACCTCTGCTAAATATCTCCTGAAGCTTCTGGTCACTGATCAATGTATTGACAGATTCTCTTAGTGAAGGCTGTTCCTGCAGAATCTGATTTTGACTTTCTGTTGCCATCTGCCAACAAGAAACAGTTTTAACATAAAAGTCTAGTCTTTCAAGGTAACAGAATCATTAGTTTTTAAGCGACCGCTCTCTCAGAGACTGACAAACCAAAAAAAAAAGTAAAATTAATAAAAACATTACTGAACATGCCAGGAGGAAAAAAAGGACTAGCTATGCAAAAGCTGTTGCAAAACTTCCACTGCAACTATCAGCTACACAACGCTTGACAGCTAGCTCTCTAACTGACCGATACAGAGAGGAACTAGGACTTTTTGAATGCAGATGGAGGTTAGCCTAAGCACCTGGAAAAGCAGGGAAACAAACACAAATCCATGACAGGACAGTGAAAGGAGGAAGACGAGTATCTGAGTGGAACAGTAATAAAAAAATATAAAAAATTAGCTGTTAAGCACAGCACGAAGTTAAATTTGCACTTTAACCAGACACAGTTCAAATACCTGAAACAAACGTAATCCACTGGCATCAGACAGGAAACGTAAGTGTCTGTCCAGAAGAAACTCCACTGGGACCACAGAGCCTAAACCCAGCTTATCTACTAGAGGAGTGAAGGTCTGTGATGAACAACAACAACAACAAAAAAGGTTATAAAAATGACTGAGCACAAATACAGGCCAACAAAACTTGTTTTCACATGCTACTCAAGTATCACAAAGAATATCAAGTTTCATTTCTCAGCTTGCACCACCCAGTGCCTGAGTTTTAATGCAAATTACTCATTATGCCTAAAACAATAATTCTTGCAAGTGTAGCATATTATAAGAAGGAACTACAGAAAATTGGCTCCACTTCTTCATTAGAACTTAAAGCAGAATTGAAAACACCTTTTGTGGTATTTGTTTTTTCATAGGTAAGCACCTTCTGATGCCCAGGTTAAAAAAAACTTTAGTTAATGGTACAAAACTATCCTACATATTTTGGGTATAGCCTCCTGAAAGGACCATTTTTATTCCCGTACAGAAGTCAGGTGTAAGTAATTTGTAGGCATATTATTAAAGGGAAGCTTTTTTTTGCTAGCGCTTTGTGCAAAACTGAAGTTCATAGCAGGTGTACTATTGATATGCAAGCTGCAGGACAAATCGCTAAAAATACCTAGCAGAAACAGAAGGATAACTTTATAACATAACTTGCTGATGGAAGAGGAAGTTTCCAACCACTGGAGTCTCTGAAACGTGTTATCTCTCATGCTCACACTTACATGATTTTAACACACAAGAATTCATATTTTTCCCGTAAGAAGCTCTCATCAAGTTTGTACACACTCCATTCTCCTGCACACAACAGTATGAATATAATATTTTCTCAGTTTATGTAAAACTATTTCTTAAAAGCGAATAGGACTACAAGAAAGAGACAATAGAGGATGAATACGCACTCATCAGTGATATATCTCAAAAAAAAACCCAAACACCACTCACCCCACCCCCACC
>JANZLQ010000044.1:21727381-21738386 GCA_026212715.1 Elanus axillaris | reverse complement strand
TAACTTGATTTTCCTGTGTATGTTTCATCCATGTATTAAGTAATAGAGTGAACCTTGCCCCTGATTTCTGTCAAGTCGCACTTTTATATAAATTCCTATTAAATAATTTTTGCCAATATCACTGGAGATGATTCTTTAAGCAGTCCAAACCACTCCATTTCACAACAGGCCTCAATCAATGCTACCTAATCCTTATAACAAGACACTACTCAAACTGATGCACAGTTTTCTTTACAATACAACATGAAGTACAAGCAGATTTACGGTGAACCTGGAACTTCAGAGACTCCACTTAATACAATCCAAATGCAAAAGGCAGATTGAGGGTGGCCCAATACTCCTGCCCCCTTCCTGTGAGATTTGGCCACTATGCAAACCAGATCATTAGTCGAAGCACAACATTTTCCAAATTTCAAAATTTAAAAAGTCTTGAAGTAGCATAGCATTTTATTCTCCCGATACACTGCAAGTAACAAATACATGCATTTATAATTTTGTATGCAAAGTATTTTTAAGATGTTACTTTCAGAACAGCACTTTGAAAAAACGCTGGAGGTTCTTTGTAGTCAGTTTATGTAGTTAATGTGCTTTAGAAATTGAGGCAGGTAAAACCCCTTAGATCAGCTTAGATGAAGATCAAATCACACTCCAGCAGCTTGCTGTTAGTGACAGCGCCAGGACACTGCCTCACCACTGTCACTACACAGTCCCATTGCTTCCCCTTGAACAAACAACCCAGCTGACTCCGTGGTATGTACATTTAGGGAACACCTAGAAACTAAGCACACACAAGGAATTGTTAATTTCCTGCAAACCTCCTCCATGCTGTTTGCTTAAGGGTCCAATGAAGCATCATGCAGAAGAGATAGGAACGGCAACTGTCCTTTTTTTTTTTTTTTTTTTTTATAGTAGCTAGCTACTCTGTTGACTTGGTAACATCAGACCAAACTCCTCCACTGAAGTCTTCATTGACAAGTTTTTTCTTACACATTAAGAGCCGGAACAAAGTATTGGACTATTGTCTCTCTCACATGCTGCAGCACTGCTTTTTTCCCCACTTTATCCACTAATACTCATGACAACTGTCAAGCGGCTGAACGCTTCCAGGTATGAGCTGATTTGGACAGTTTTGGTTTCTGCCAAACAAGAAAATGACTGTGCCAGGTATCTCTCTCAGATAACAAATGCTGTCCAAGTCAAATTTAGGATCAAACAGTAACCTCGTAGCCCTGTGGCTGCATGGTTAACATGAGTCTATCAAACCAACTGAATCAAAAACTGCAACGCCATGCACATTAGACACAGTACCACTTTATGCAAGCCATATCTCAAGCCAGTTACGTAACATCCCTCACACTCTGAAATGAATCCAGTAACTGTGGCGTATTTTACACCAGGCAGAGCCAAATATGTTAATCACTATGCTTTGCTTTTTAAGAGGAACTTTATTTCAGAAAATGTTTGCATTCCTACAGGAACTTCCTGCCATCAGAGACCTCCTTGCTGCACAGCCAGAGACAGACTGCCTTTTGAAGAAGCACCAGCCCATTTTGTACACTAAGAATTCATTCACCACTCCCCAGGCCTATCCTAAAAAAGTGACACCTTTTTTTTCCTTAATTTATACTAAAATTAACAGTTCTGAATTTTCTCTGCTATTAGTAACTTGAAATACTCTAGCTATTGGAAAGTATGAGTTTCATAGAACAAATTTGTTTTGGAAACATGTACATATTTTTGTCAAATACTGTGCTTTTTGTTGCTGTTTCTTCTAAAATGCATCTTCATCTGATATCTGCCTGCATCCCAATCAAAGTGTCATAAAAAACAACTTCAGTGAAATAATAGCAAGGCAATCTTTTTTTACTATTTTTTTTCTTTCTGCAGCTATTTGGACTGCAAAGATATCTTCCATTTTGCACAACAAACCACCTAGAAATCCAAGTAAGCTGTTCCTAATCCCAAGTATTCTACAACCCAAGTATCAGCAAGAAAAGGATGAGGACCTCCAATTCAAAACTCTGAAGGGAAAGCAACACCTTAAATTGCAGGTTTGATACTCAGACTTTTTAAACAATTTAAAATTGGTACCTCTATAACTGTCAAGTGGCAAATACATCTGTATTTAAAAATAAGAAAAAAGAACCTGGTAACTATTAGACTATTAAAACAATACTGGTGGTTTGCCAAATATTAGAATAAATTTCAGGTGAGGGCTGGGGGAGGGGTCTGCAAAAAAAAAAAAAGAATGGCAATAAATGGAAAGAGTTAAAAGTGAAAGAGTTTTAACTACATAGTTTACAAATTATATGAAGGTCTTTCTCTTATTGCATCCAACCTGAACTTGAGCAGCCAAAGCATCAAATGGCACTGCACTGAAAATGAAGAAGGCTGGGACATACAAGAGCCTAAGGGGAATGGTAAAAGCAGGATGAAAAACATTAGTTTTAAAATGGCAAGTACTGGAGCAGTAGAATTATTATTGCAACATAATTAATAATGTCACCCATAAAGCTTGTCTAAAAAGTAACAAATTTCTGTTAGACCTGAGGCCAGGAATGTGTCTAAAGTACTTTACACGGACCAGAGAAGAATATGAGGAGGTTTTGGAAATTCTTACAGTCACAGCCTCTGAGAATTGGCTATTCTGATTGCTAATTCTGGTTTGCATCACTCTTGTTCCTTTGCTTTCCAAGTTTGGCATCTTCCTTGAAAAAACATTAGTGATAAAGTAGTAGTACACCTCATTTTTGCTGACTTTATAGATTAAATAGGAAAAAGTAAAACATTTATTTTAGGTTATTAGAGGATAGACCACATGACTACAGTTAAAAAAACCCAGCCTCAAAGAAAACCTTTAACCTGGAGCTTTAATGCTACATTCTCAACAATCTGAAAATAAGAAACCAAAGCTGTTGTTCTTAAGTAGGAAATTATGCCATTTTTTAGAAGAATGTCTATGAAACTGTCAGGCTCTCTCCAGAATCACACACCTCAATGTCATTCAGCATACTAAGCAACTCTAACAAATGAAACTCATCTCTGAATACAGTTATTAATGTCAACATGAATAACGTGGACATCAACAAAACCATGGCTTTTTGGATGAAATTCAGAAAGATGGCAAAGGGTCTGCTAAGCGTGCAAAAACTGCAAAGAAAACTTGACTATACAAGAAAACCTCCCCATCTTTCTCTGTGTTTTGCAAACAGAGCACCACTATCTAGTGTAGGTGAGATACTAAAAAGGGACTCCCAACAGTGAGTATTGGCAACAAGGCAGTCACTGCCAAGCAGCACTACCTCAGAAGACCATGATTAGTTAATCAACGATAATAAGACAGAAATAGTAAGATTTTTTCCAACTACAGATTAGCTTGCAAGAAGAACAGTTTCAAAATAAAACATACTTAGAAACTACAGAAGAAAATAAATCTGCCGCTGATAGAGCATCTAATCAAAAGGAGGTAGCACAAATTATTAGATGCAGACACCAGCGGCTTCACAGGCAAAGCATGAAGCACTGTGCAAGTAACTGGAGTCACAAGCACAGTGACCTCAGGACAGCAACTATGTGGAGGTAAAACTGAGTTTTGTTTTGTTTCTGTAATCAGCAGTTGAAACTGGAAGCATTAAGACTACTTAGAGAGCACTTTAACACTGTCGAGAGAAGTTACTGTATGAGCAAATGTATTTTATGACCACATTAAAAAGCTATTCAACAACCAAATGCGAACGTGATACATAAACTTCCATTACACCGGCTAGGTCTTCCTGGAAAGACATTTCTCCAGACGTTTCTATAAGAACATGATGTGGTTATATAGAAATATTTTTGAAGCCACTATCATCTTGGAAGTTGGTTAAAAAAGTGGGAGCTCTGTAAAAACCTCAAGCATATGGTGGCAACATGGAAAAGTCAAAATATGTGCATGGAAAAACCCTAGAAATGTGAACAATCACAAGATGGACCTTAAAGGCAAAAAAGAATGGTCAGTCTAATTAATAATCTAGGAATTCACTGAAGCACAGAACAAGATCAGCCAAAAGAAAACTGCTACTCAGCACACAGAGCTTGCCCAAGAAATATGCATATACATACTATATTGGGAAGATTGTTTTCCTACAGAAAAAACATTTAATGCCTTGTACCTTAAGTTAAAACTACAAAACAGATTTCTTGAAGTAGTTTCTTCATTAAAACACTGGCCTACCTTTTTCATCCAAAATGTTTAGAAAATGGACTGCCATCAGAGCAGAAATGTAACATAGTAATAACTCAGGACAAAACCCCCAAACATCTTTGTCATGATCACTTGCATTTCAAGTAGAAGTTGCTCCGTATGCGCAAGTCCGTGTGTTTTCACCGCCTACGAAATAACCGGTCTTCCATCTCAAACCTGACAGAAAAAAGTATGCAACTACTGGTATTCCACAGGAATTCCTGCATCAGGCAGTGCCCTGCAGTCACACGTAGAAGCACGAACAAATGAACAAAAGAAACCTTTCAAACTTCTACTATCCCCACTGATACCTCCACTGAAAACTGAGAAAACATTGTAGTACGGATATTACAGAAACCTGACTTTCTGCAACCATTTGAATGACAAAATGGACTCCCAGCTCGCTGCCAACCTGTAGCTCAAGAACGTTATCGGTTACAGTGCTGAACTACTGTCATTACAAATGCATGATCCAGTCTTTTGGTTTTATTTGAAGTGTGACACATACACACCTTAGAGAAAAACGTACCAACAAATGTGTCAAGACAGGGACCTGAATTATGATTATATGTACTAGAATTCAACTTGCTAAATTTTACTCTATTTGCACAGCTCTTACTGAGTCTACTGCTTTCTGTAGCCATAACTAAAAATTCAGCTAAATGAAGTGATTATATATTCTCCAAACAGATCATAAAACATATGGTTTCTACTTTCCCGGCTTATGGCCTTTTATTTGGTAAAAAGCAAGCCCTGTACATACCATGTCAACACTGTCTACCTAAGAAAATAAACAGCCAAAGGAAAAATATGCTATGTTTTGACAATGATGGGGAAAAAAGAATGTAAGGTCTTGCCAAAGTATATATTTCTTTTAGCCATTTTTGCTTGTTTCTGTTGTTACACTTCAACACTACAAAACAATATTCAAAAAGGTCAAACCAAATAATTTTGATGAAATCTCTAAATCTCTTCTGCCTGTAGTTGGAACATTCAAATCCTTCAAAGGCAGAGAGTTTGATCTGCAAATGCAAACACTTACAAGGAGCTTCCTGCAGTCAGATTTTGCCAGTACGCAGTTAACTTTCCAGCTTTCACTTGCAGAAGCTGGATCTGAATACTCCTATTAATTTAACGTGCAAGAACACTACAATTTTTCTTATCACTTATCAGTATAAATAAAACTTGTAGATGCAATTACTGCTAAATATAAAGAAGATGGATTAACTCTAGTAAGAGATTCCTTGAATATACATTTTAAGCAGTAAGCCTATTTCAGCAGCAATTTTCCAAAGTCAAGTAACCATGGTCCACTAAGTCTGAACCAAGGAACCTGAAATCTTTGATTCTGCTGCAACAAACACCATGCAGGAGGATGAAGAGACTGATGCTCCGAAGTCAATCCAGTATTTACACATCAGTAAGCTCTACAGAGCATCCACTATCAGATGAGCAAAAACTTATTTTACAGCCTGTCATGGAAGCCAGCAACTAAGCACCACGCAGCCACTTGCTCACCGGGAGGGGGAGGACAATCGGGGAAAAAAACCCTAAAACTCATGGGTTGAGAGAACAGTTTAATCACTAAAATAAAATAATAACAGCAACAATAACAATAATTGTAATGAAAAGGAATACAACAAAAAGAGAGAAATTAGATGCAAGAAAAGACAAGTGATGCAAAATGCAGTTGTTCACCACCTGCTGAGTGATGCCTGAGCAGCGATCAGCCCCTCCCGGCCAACTCCCCCCAGTTTATATATTGAGCATGACATTCTATGGTATGGAATATCCATACTGAACTTTGGCTAGTTTGGGTCAGCTGTCCTGGCCATGCTCCCTCCCAGCTTCTTGTGCACCTGCTTGCTGGCAGAGCATGGGAAACTGAAAAATCTTTAACTTGGGATGAGCACTACTTAGCAACAACTAAAACATCAGCCTGCTGTCAACATTATTCTCACACTAAATCAAAAACATACTGTACCAGCTACTAGGAAGAAAATTAACTCTATCCCAGCCAAAACCAGGACATAGCCCTTCACTGATGCAAATATATAGCAGTTATTGCTGTGTGTGATTTTACAGCCAAGCATCACTTCACAAAACTCCCACCTGGCAGCCTACTGGTCGAAAGCTTAACAATTTAGATTCCTTTCACAGCTGCATAGGGACATCCATATCTGACCAGTGCAAGGCTGGATAGGACAGGACTAGGTAGACCTGTGACCTTGTTCAGTACAGCTGTTCTTTCATTGACACAAATGTAAAATACTCAGATTGCTGTATTAAAGGCAGCATTTCTCTGTCTTGGAAGCTTACCTTCTCAATCTAGAGCTTCCATATTTCTACCTAGACTTCCACAAACATATTTATTTTGTGCAAGTACCAATGAGTTTAAAATATACTGAAATTACTGCAAACATGCAGATCAGCATAGCGCGTTTTCAATGGTGGGACACTTCCTGAAATATCAGAAGCACTACATAAATGCCATGTAGGCACAGTGAACATTCAAAGTGGGCATTTCCATAATCCCCAGGAATAAAGCAGTTCAACAAACTCCTGCATATGTACAGCAACTGTTACCAGGTGTCAAGAAATTACAACAAGTATCTTCAAATAAGGAAAAGGGGAAAAAAAAAAAAAAGACAGGAACTTGGAGTGTCTTAGTTAACAGAAACATGGAAGACAGCAGGGTGGAAAGGTACCCAATGGACACGGAATCAGTGTTGTGTAAGGATGATTCTGCAAAGGGTTTAACCAAATGCATACAGGCAGGCTAGTCTGGTACACTGCCACACCAATTCTGTTACTGTTACTTCTCCACAGCCTGTATTTTGGAGGAACAGCCCTTCACCTCCCAGTCCCATGGCCAGCCCTGGTAACACCACTGCCGAGATCAGTCCTACCAATTTCTTCCACAGCCACCATCTGCCCTGCCCCTTACTATTCAGTAAGCACAACACAGGGACACCAGAGATGGCACAAGACTGGGAAGGTTCATTAGATTGAATCTCCACCCCATTCCTCATCTACAACTTGATAACCACTTCAGATCTGCCAAGATCCTTTTGAGAATTTTGCAAGTCACACTGAGTTTCCTCTACTGCAGTTACACTGACAAAGAAGCCAAGTTGGGTTTTTTTTTTAATAAATCCTGTAAACTTATACTTACATAAGCTATAAATGCAGAGATATTCCATCCTCCCTCACATCATCCCTGCCCCTTACATTTCAGTAGTATAAATGGTTATAGAATCCCTCATAACCCTATTGAACCCTGAGAAAAGTAATCAGTGGAGCCACAGAAGACGTTGCTCACTGTATGAATGCAAATTTTTCAGTATGGATATCTGTCTTTCACAGATGGGAAGACATAAGTAGTATTCACAGTACTTTGTACTTAGGCCACCAACAAAGCATCACAGATTAAGTGGAGAAAACATACATCCACTACTTTTGCAGTCAGCTCTCCTTCGAAGAACTGTATTTTACTTGCAAAGCAAGTAAAATTTCATTTGAAAAAATGTTCAACATCCTGTTTGTTCTTAAACATCTCTTTTACAACACCAAGCGTTAAAGATACGCCTACTGGTCTTGCCAAAATCCATTCAGCCCAGTATCCTGCCTTCAACAGCAGCGATAGGAGACATTACTTAGGGAGTGAGACAAAGCCTAGAGCGCATTCTGTGGTCCATTCCATTCATATACTCTTTCAATACGCAAACACATGCAAGTGTCTTGCTGACAGGAGGAATGCTCCAAGAATGTGATCACTTCTGCAGGACAGAAGGAAATGAAGACAAGTACAATGGCACAGAAAGCAATGTGAATATCCCAGACTCACGCAATCCCAGCTGGTTGTGAACTGTCCCGCCACTTCCACAGAGTCCCAGTTTCAACTCCCTATCCAAAAACTCCTCTTTCCATATCTATTGCAGTTTGAAAGCCTCTACAAACTCCCCATTCAGGCCCAATGAGAGAGAACTGAAATTCTGCAGCAGACATATACGCAGCTGGCAAGAACCTCCACACACCCTAACCCAAACAGCCAGTATATGGACATTTTCCCGCATTCTTCCCTACTGTCAAGATGACTTTCAAGTAGCATCCGAAAACTGCTTGAGAGCACATATATCTAAATCCAGTCTTGTAGGGGTCCAGTGTCCTATCTATGACGTACAGTCTCCAAACAGGAAGATACTCTTTTCCAATGTGATCTACCATAAGAAGCATATGTGCATTATTCCAAAACAGTCCTACTCAAAACACCTTCTGTCCTAGGCCCCCTAACTTCCACAGTGTTTGTATAGCTTGTCTGTGCATTAAAATAGTCATCTTGCACACTTTTGTTTTCCACACCAGGAAAAGCAGTACTGTCCTGCATATGACACATTGAGCTACTTCGCCATTAACATGTAAAATGACCTTTTACAGTATTAGGACAATACTGAGCTAAAGCTGGATAGGTCTTTTATGATTCTGTCCTAACAGATATCTTGAGAAAAAGGGCAAGATCTGTTTCTAGTTAGAGGAGGCAAAGCTGTTTTCTAATAGCAGCACAGTTTTCCCTCAGGATTTCTTCTTGGTGCTCTGAAGATGGCACAACTAGGACCATTATACATAATTTTTTTGTGGACTAACCATAATTAAATTATTCCACATTTTATCAAAGTAAGATTATTTAAGAGCTACTCTCTATGACCAAATTTATAGAGAAAAACAGTAAAATCTTTTCAGAGGCTTTACCCCACCAGAAAAGTAAGTTTCCTAAAATGCCAATATTAAAAAAAAAGGCAGCTATTTCAGCTACTTTCTGAAGTTCTATACTTCTTGTCTCTTCTTGAGTTTTCTGCCTTGCAAAGGTGTATGTAGATACTCAACTGCAGTTTTGTATTTCTAAAAGCCAGACTATGGGCTAGTGGTGAATCCATCCTTACAGGATACCACAAGAAAGCACAGACTTAAGTAACCCAAAGAGTAGAATAGATTTTTTTTTTTTCCTAGCCTTTTTCAGACCTAATCCACGTTATTACTTTACCTTAGATGACCATCTCCTAAACTGTGGTTGACTGCTTGGTGCCAACTTGTCACTTCTTCTGGCAGAATGAGTTTAAAAAGTCAACTTATTTTTTCTGATAGTATATCGTTATCATTGTCAGAGCAGTGTTCATTATGCATGGAAGGTTCCATGACAACACTAAATATGACATATTACAGAACTCTGAAAAATGTGCCTTGAGTATTTTTACAGAGTTCACATCTAAGAGTTCTTGTACAGACCTGGAGAATATACTGTTTAGAGACAGATGCACCACTGAAACTTTGCTAAGTGGAAGGTTATTGATGAAAGGAACTGGGGTGAGAACTGCAGTGCTGAAAATGTAATAAATTCACGTACCAAAAAAATCCTATTCTTCCCATGCCATCAAGCACAGAAGATGATATTTGCTTTGTTACGGTAGTCTAACAGGCATCACATGGTTGGATAGCAATGACTAACCAGAAAACAAGGAAGCAACTACCTTTTATTGGACAGAGATTAAAAAAAAAAAAAAAAAAGAAGCAGCAACACTCCATCAGTTCTTCCACCAAAATAGTAATAAGATCAGGTACACCAAAAATTCATTACATCATACTCATATTTGGGATGGATTATTCCATAATGCAAGAGTACTGATGACACACATGTCTAATGCAGTCTGCTCTAACAGTAGCACTCCCAACCAGGTCTTAGTTAGCCCCAATACCTTTCCATGTTTCAGGTAAGTCTCAAACACTTGCCCTGTTTTTCCTTTTGAAGATGCCCTTTCTGCATAGGATGGTTGTTTGTTTGGGGTTTTTTTGTTTGGGTTTTTTTTTCCCTCTTCCTTGCACAAATAAGAAAGGAGCTAGAGCGCATCACCACAGCTCTCAACTGCAGATGTATGGTGCCAGGCCACCTGGGTTTGCAAAGCGAAAGCCAGCACACATCTTCCTACTGGTAGCCCTAGCTGCAGTTCTAAAACAAGGCCAAAGAAAGCAGCATCACTGCAGGAAGACAAGGAAAATTCTCAAAGTTGGAACTGTGCAAAGAAGCCCAAAGAACTCATTGGAACAACAACAAATTAATACAAAGTTAATCATAAAGAGAACTAATAAAGCTTCACAAACGCAGAACCTCGTTCTCCCTACCATGGGTCATTTTAACAGCCACACCCCTCAGAAGCACAACATCAGTTCTCCAAAGCGTGCCATCCTTTACAGCGAATACCTGCAGAACCGGCACGTGCAAAGAGAAAGAGCACAGATATCTTCGAAGAGCTCCACCCAAGCGTCTCACTGAGCTATACCAGAAATAAACCAAACAAACGCTAAAGAGCGTTTAAACACACTACCTGAAGCACAAATTCCTACAGCTGAAAACAAAACCTGAGACAGAGGAAATCGATAATCCCCGCTCAAAAGTGCGCCTTCAAACGAGGGACATCATTCAGGCCGATGAAGAACAGCTAACGCCTTCCGGGAAAAAAGAGCCCCAACGCTTGGAAGTTACATACAGACGTATCAGCGTCAGGAAGCAGGAACGTCCCAGACGCGTTTGTTCCGCGCCGGAGTCACTGCCAAGCACCGCACCCGGGCCTGCCGGACCCTCTCCGCCCCGAGGAGGCCCAGGCCCCGGCAGCTCGCAGGGCCGCTCCGCCGCCGCGCTCGCCGCAGGCCGGGCCCGCCACTCCCCGGCCCGGAGCGCGTCCCGGCAGGCCCAGCGGGGAGCGGCGGGCAGCGCGCTCCGGTGAGGCCGCG
>JANZLQ010000044.1:21713524-21726757 GCA_026212715.1 Elanus axillaris | reverse complement strand
GGGCGGGCCGCGTCCCGCGGAGGGGCCGCCGGGAGGGACGGGCCCCGCGGCGGGGCCGGGCAGCCGGGCAGCGGGGAGGAGCCGCAGCGGAAGGCCTTCCCGCGGCGGGGCCCCTCATTAAGCCCAAGTGCAAAATGCGAAACTGTCACGGGAATTAAGGCGGGTTTACCTAAATTTCGAGGTAAACACGCAAAAACCACTACAGCAACAGCTTGGCATGGGGGATCCGCGTTGCGGCTTTGAACGTTTCGGATTGGCATGGGGAAATGCCGTTGGCCCCAGAGTAACAGCAGTGCGTCACAGGTCTACCAGTGATTAGCTGATACATTTGAACACTTCTCACGTAGACTAGTGCAATGCCCTAAAGCTGCTCCTGTTAAACATACGTGAACAACCACAAAATACTTCAGAATCCTACAGTTTGAGATACTACGTGCAACTTCACATCTCTTTCTGCTTGTGCAGTAAAGACCCAGCAGCACCAAAAGAAACTGGAATGAGGAGCAGATGCTATACTCCATACCACAACAAGGATATTCTTGTGGAAATAAACTGTTCTCTTGTGCGTGTACTGTTTCCTCACTCCGAGAGAGTCGCATCTGGCACTGGGTTAGCACCAGCAAAGGCAAGTTGCTTGCTTTCGCTTCCATTTACTCAAAATGACTGTGCCAGGTTGTTTTAAGTAGATGACATCTCATCTTTGTTAGTTTCTGGTTATAGGGGTGCAATTTGCTGTACTGGGAAATATGTGAGGCGATGCCCAATAGCAGTCTGTATGATGTGCCTGTCCTCAGAAGTGTATTTCATCATTTCATCCCATTATCTGTACTCTTTACAGTGTTGTTTTAGTCCTGATGTGGCATGCAGATAAAATACTGAACAGATTATAAGACAGATTATTACATCAAAAGACAGTTGAAAAGACTTTTTTTTTGGAAGCAGTGTCTACCTTTGGTTCCCTTTTGAACAACTACACAGAACTTAACATTAGTGGCATCAGAACTCCGCTCTATCCTCCTCTGCTGTACGCCGTCTGAATTTGGATTTACTATATGACACTAGCTTTACAGACTCACCTTCCCCCCCCCCCCCTTTTTTTAAAGCAGGGAGCCAATACCCACATGAAACATTGCTGAACGGTAGCAAACCCATTATTATGTCCTGCATCTAAGTGACTGCCATGGTAAATCCAAGATCAGTACTACATTCTTTGAAGACCAGGCTTTGCACTCGTGTCTTCAGTTCTTTAGCGAAACAGTAAGATCAGCTGTGTATTAGAAACAGTACCACCACGTGAAAATTCCAAGTGGTCCTATGTCCCCTTCCCATTCCACCAGCTCCAAGACTGAAATTGCCATGATAAAGCAGGCCAGCATTTCCCATATCCCGTCTCCCGAGCATGGTGCTGTATATTCCAAAGGTGCACAACGCCAGCTAGACAAATAGTGATAAAATCCACCAAGAATACGAAGGGGTTTCCTAACTTTCATTAATGATCAACATAGGGAGCATAGGCCATAAAATGTGAATTAACTTAAATTTATGAAATACCTAACCACTCTTCTATGCTAGTTCTGTTGCACCAGCTTTTACTGTATGTTAGAAAAATTAGTTTCATGGGCTAATTTAGTGTATTAATGTCAAATACTATTTTACTATAAAGGGGTGGAGACAGTTATTGTTGTTTAGACATGTATATTTAAACTACACATTTAAAACGCTGCAAAACCAGTTATCACAATTTCAACTTGTCAGAAGTCACGGAAGTAACCACCAGGCTAGATCCAAAGCTGTCCCTTAACCACTGAAGATGGCTTCTTCCCCAGCCTGCCACTTTCACAGCCTTGATAGATGGTCAATGCTCCAGAATCCAAAGAAAGTAACTCGACAGAGTGGCTGATCCAGGGAGTGACTGTGTGGAAGATGCAACTTACCTAATTTGAGAAAAGGAGGACTGATGCAGACACTCTCTCATACAGGCTTTCAACCCCCCTTCAATACTGTACCTAAGGCCACCCCTTCCATAGACAGCAGCCATATTCTTTGGAGAACTTTATTAAAATATATCCAAGAAGTAATCAAACATTTTCTAAGGAGTCAGGAGAGAACTAAAGTGAGAAAAACATCTGTACAGAGGACAGTGGTGTAAGTTTTTGTTTACATGCTTTATTTCAACGTTTCACAGTTTAGTCATTGTCTACAAAAATATATTTCTGAAACTCTGAGTCCTCTATAAAAAAAGCTGGTCAGCAGCAGTGACCCTGACAAACAGAATGTACCTTGGGACAGTGTGAGCACCTCCTGTAAGCAGATTAGTGCAGCTAGGGCACTCCTGCCTCACCCTGGGAGACTTCTGTTCTTTGGGATTAAAGCTCTGTGCTAGTTCTGAAGGAAGGCATTCAAAAAAAATAAAATAAAAAAAAAAATCCTTCCACCTCTGCATACTGCACTAGGCTTGGGAGGGGGAGCTGCAAGTCAGTGTGCCACACAGGAGAGAGTGCTAACAAAGGACTTGGCACTCAGGGTATGGAGAAGACCACAGGGTACTTTTGTACTGGTAAATTTTCCTTTGGGCTATCTGTTCAGAACAGCCTTTGTCTGGTGATAATAGGTTCAGTCTACAAGCAGAGGTGCAAATGGCACACAAGCAGAGTAATCCTATAAGCACAAAGAACAAGTCCTTCTTTGAGGTCATGATAAGGGTTCTGTCCATTTTTACCTCAACATTTTCTGCTGTGGCTTTAATCGAGAGGAACATTGCCTTCACATCCAATCACAAACCTACATAGTGTTGGATAGATCACAGCCACTGTCAACGCTGTCAGCTTTTACTCCTTAGTACCCATAACTGGAAATGTTTCTTATGACATCAATTATTTAATTCCTACGCTTACTAGTCACCAGTATAGCTAGGCACCAAAAATAAGAATTAAGAAACTCAAATGTCCCCCAAATGAGATCTTTCCACTCTTCCTCTGCTCAGTTATTTGACCGGTTTATAGCAATACTTACAGTTAAGAAGAAAAAAAAATTGCTGCCTCTTTTGAAAAAAATAAATCTATCTTACATTGTGCTCTAGAAGAGACAAGGTCAATGTACTCTGATCCTCTGTACTGATAAAGCTCGTAACTAGAAGCCCCTTACCACAAAATAATCTCAGACCTGAACCTCTAAGCAGGGCAGGAATTTTCAGCAGCAAGTAAGGAAAGAGTAATGACTGTCAGACTACTTCCCATATGGGGCAATAGACAGATGAGCGCTCAGTCACTCAAAACTTTTCCCCATCTTCCTGACAGAAGAACAGCTTTCTGAGCTAGTAGCTTGTAAAATTTAGATTTCTTAGAGATTAGAGAACTCAGGAAAGAGCTGTTGATTTTTTTAGGTACAGCTGCAATCAACATGCTTCTGAGCTCTAGGCTTTTTGTTCAGAAAAATTTCTCCTGCAGTTTGTGCCTACCACCAGTCCCAGTCTGACCTGCTAAACCTGAGCAGCCAAGGAGGTATATGAATTTTAAGTAGAATCAGCATCATCCATGAAAACAAAAGCCAAGAACCTTCACCAAGACAAATACCTTATCAGAACAGACACTCAGCACTAGAGAACTAATATCATCTCACTAACACTATACAGTTAAAAGTGTAAAATCTGTAAGAAAACAGCTGAAGTTTACTTCTTGCCTATTTTCCTTTCTTGAATTTCTGGGGGGGGGGGAGGGTTGGCAGTAGAGGAGAAAGGAATGAGTCACTTTGCTGTATCAGTAGTAAGCCATCATATGAAGGCAGTATTGGAGAAAAAATTAAAACCAGGAAAAAAATCTGAAAACTTAGTGACTCCAAAAGCTTTCCTCAGCTTCCTAAACTGTAAAGACCCTAAACAGAGGATTTTGTCCAGGTGTATTTCCAAGTCTGCTCCCAGCTGTTCAGCTTCCAGTCACAGACACCCAACAGAGCGAAGAATCAAGGGAAGCGGACAAACCCACAAATAGGGTATGCCTCCCATATAGCACCTTCTTTCATATACCCACACAACATGAACAGATCAATCAGGAATTGTTACATCTTGTGCATGTAAAGGCTTTAACTAAAGTGTAACAAGATTAAAGGAAGATTTGGAATTAAGAAAAATTTTCTCCTGTAGAACCTGTTTTGCTCAAGACTCCGTACCCCTCAAAGAAGTGATTCATATTCAATCATTTGGGAAATGGGAAAAGACTTCAGCACAAAAATCCTGCCTTGGCTTCAGATGACAAGCTAAAAGTGCTCTTTCTCCTGTAGTATCACACAGTTTATTCATGTAAAAAACCACTGTTCTTCGCTGCCCACTACTGGAGATGCAGTATATGCTAGCACAGCTAAAGTAATTTGATCAACTGTTAAAAGCTGCCTTCTCCATCAGCACAGAGACAAGAGGTATGTTACTTCTAGTTGATGCAGTTATGCAGAAAAAAAAAATACCAAAAAACAAAAAACACCAAAACAAACCTATAGCACAAAGCTTAGAATTCTGACATAACAGATACCTTGTGGATAAACACCGCCATTAGACTGTGAGGTACGTGTGTGTGTGGGTGTGAAGAACCAGCAACTACAGCTGTGAGTTATTGCTACCTGCTGTCTCCCAGTGCAAATTTTTTCCCGTTTCTGCATTCTCTTGCCTTCTCTGAGTTACACAGACTCCACGGTGAACTATTCTGAAGCCTCACAAACACAGCAGCCACCAGAACACATTTGATGACATTTTAATCCCTTCCAAAGTATTTACAAGGCTGGTTTTGAGACTGTTACTTTTAACTTCAGGCCTAGTACTGCATAGACAAAATTTTGTATGGTCAAGAATTAGCAATGCCTGTGCTATGTCTGTTCTCACAGGAAACCTTAATTAAAACAAGCAAAGTAATACACAGAGCTGAGCCTAGGCCGCATTCTACCGAGGGCATAATAAAGACAATAGTCACAACTCCTCCAATTCACTAATATTTTTCTAATACTCCCATGGCTACACTGAGAGGTTCAGCCAAATTAAATTTAAGCTACAAGTCACAACTGAAAAGTGTGCACTGAAGTCTGGTGTTGGGAACACTGAGGGCCATCCCTGATCAGGCAGCTCCACTTCTGTTTTCAAGCACACAAGGACAATTCCCCATCACAGACAACCAAGGCAGCTATATGGGAAAACTCATTCATTAAACCAAGGATTTCCTAGGGGAGGCAAGGTCACTGCTGCGCTGCCCCAGAGAAGGAGAAAAATTCACTGAGAGATTTAAACTAAAGGGTTACAAAATAAAGGCAAGAGCTAAAATTTGCCGGTAATGAAATGCGTTGTCCCATCCTGTATGAACAGGAAACAGTCTCTGTAGGGTGTTAAAGAAGGTCCTAGGAGGAGATAGCCTCCTACTTTTTTCTGCTGCCAGAGGAGAGGCGAGGAAGATCTTGCTATTGGTCAGCAGGTAGCTCTCTGTCTGCATCCAGTTTGCTTGTCTCTCCTGGGGAAGGGGTACGCGGTGCAGAGTGAGAAACAGGAGGGATCCCATGAGCTACAATCCCTTCCACTACTGGTGGTTCTGGTAGCCCAGGGGTGGGTACTCCCACTACTCCCGGAGGAAACCTAAAACCAATAGAAATATAGAAATTACAAGCTTGTCCAACAGAGTTACGCAAGGGGAAAGGAGCCATGCCCCCAGGCACCTGCTGCATACAAATCTCTCTTTTTATCAGAAATGCTCCGAGATAGAACACAGGGAAAGTCTCCAGAGCTGAAGAGTAGCAGTTGTATCCCAATAACAAATGACACCTGTTCTCAGACAAGCAGACATAGTCTCAGGTCACATAGCGAGCATTTGGAAAACAGGTACAACGTTTACCTCCAGTGGACAACAGCATGAGGCACTGTATGAAGGTACCCTGAAGGGCTGGAAATTCCCTCCCCATCAGCAGGAGGAGCGCAAGTTGTCAGTTATCCTTCACTGGGTTCTAAGAAAAAGTAAGGAGCTGAACTAATAAAACAGCTAGACCTAAGATGAAAAACAGGAGAGCGATCTCATTAATTGCTAATGAACTATTCTACCATTACTTCCATTCTGCCTCCCTGGGCCTTCTCCATAAATATATCTGAACCTCTGTAGATCTCGCAGAGAAGGGAAGAGAATTTATTTCCTACTTTGCAGATGGGAGAAAAACAAAAGGGAAGCAACCAGCCCAATCACTTGGCAGGTCTGTAACAGACAAATAAACTGAAATACACCCTATCTAGGCCACTACCCAAATCCACTGGAGAATGTCTCTTTAATAGTCCATATTTGGGCTACTGATAGGAACCGTGCTTTGTTTATACGGCCCTAACAATATGCACAGCTTCTAAATGTTAAGATCCAGACGTCTTCTCAGGCACCCAGCAGGCTTTCTTATATTAAGATACCTCTTGGGCAGGTCTCGCAACAATTTGGAGAAATTAACCACTATGCAGCTGGAACTAAATATGACCAAGTTAATGTTAAATCCTAGTACAGCTTCAGAAGTGCTGCTGTTAAGTTGCTGGAAAGACCTCATATACAGAGTATATAGGAACAGAAACATACCTGCCTGGGGGTACAAGCAGTTCTCAAATCCAAAGAGGGATGTTGGCCTACTTCAGTAAGAAGATGTGCTTGGAAGCACTTAACTTGAACAACCTACATATCTCACCTGTAAGCTGCAGCTCCATTGAGTTCTGGGTGGACAGTTGCAGGATCAATACTGGACCACTGAGCTGCTAACAGCAAGTACTCCTTATTAACACAGTTCCTCAGAGCATCAGGTATGTGACCTGCAAGAACACCAAGAATGACAAAAAAAACAGGACACAAGTAGGAGGGGCTCATTCCCCAAAGCATTTACAAAGGGAAGTAGAAAGGAAATGTGCAACATCTTTTCCATCTACCTCCACAGGATAACACTGGGCAGGGAAGGCTCTCCTCTGAACAACTGATCTCTGGAAAAGAGGAGAAACTGATCCTTCCTTCCCACTCCTGTGATCTTGTGGAAATGCTTGGCCACAAACTGCAATTGCCAAGCCTCACCTTCCCCAAGACACAATATGTACTACTCCAGAAAAAGGGTGTACAGTATAACTGCCAAAGGAATTATTGCAAAGGATGTGGAAGATGTACTAGGTACAAGGCTTTCCCACAGAGGGAAAGTGCCACTCCAGCATTAGGTACAAGATTCTTAGAAGGCAAAGACACAATTATTATCAACTTAGGCTCCAGTTCCAGAAACCAGTTACTGAGTCTAAGTTTTCAGAACAATCAGCATAATTCTCGCAGTGAACTAACAAAAGAATACTAATTCAGCAGCAGCTGCAGAGCACACAGTCCTCCTCATTACCTGTAATAGCTCTGCGGATCTCTTTAGCTGCATCTTCTCTGGATTCAATGGAAGCCTGCTCACTGTACCAGGCAGTGTGAGGGGTGCAGATCACATTGGGTGCATCTTTTAAGGGCCCCTGAGCAAAGCTATGGGGAAAAAAAAAGAAAAAGAAGAAAAAAAAAAAAAAAAAAAAAAAAAAAAGATAAGCGTGGTTTCTCTCCAGAAGCGATAACCCCATGTGTCCTCTCAGGTACCACTGTAGCTCAAATTTAACAAAAAACCCAAAAGAATTATGCAGTATAGGTGAGTCACAGGATAGCAGCAGGCATGCAGGTGCAATATTACCTGAAAGGCTCAGACTCATGCACGTCCAGTGCTGTTCCTCTGATTCTCCCCTCTTTCAAGGCTTGCGCTAAAGCTTTTTCATCTACCAGCCCTCCCCGGGCTGTGTTCACTAAGAAGCAGCCCTGGCGCATCTGGAAGAAGAAGAACATTAAGTGGGTTGAGAATGAGACTTTTCAGGGAAGCTAAGTGAATCTTGGGAAGTCTACTGGAAATGAGCAGGAGGCTGCAGTGATTAGATGAGGCCTGGACGAACTAGGAGTGCTCTCACTGCAAAGCTAACCACAGGGGAAATGCCTGCAAGCAATGCTTGAGAAATTTGCTTTAAAAAATGAACAAA
The DNA here is from genome assembly GCA_026212715.1 of Elanus axillaris. NCBI lineage: Eukaryota > Metazoa > Chordata > Aves > Accipitriformes > Accipitridae > Elanus > Elanus axillaris. The sequence continues at coordinate 21,718,731 of JANZLQ010000044.1, read as the reverse complement.
CAAAACCATAAGACAACAAGGGCAAAAGTGGAACTCTCAAGTTCTGCACTCCATATTCATCCTACTACATTAAAAAAGAAAGAGGACATGAATCAAGTATCCAGCTATACAAAACTGGACTACAACGTCCAGATGTCTCTCATGAAAGTACTGAAAAGCATTCACAGTCTAGCAGAGTAGAGCCCGAGACTGACTTTGCAGTGGGCTTGGGCAGAGAGGCTTTGGCAGAGCTGTGTAAAGACACTTACACAGTCTCAGCCACACCACATCTAGCTCTAACCAGCAGAGTCAATTATGCATTTTAAAGGTAATCTGAAATTACTAAATCACCTAAAACATTCCTTCTAAATGAAATTACTTGGCAAAAAGAGCCAATCCTATTCTTAACATGAAACTCTATACAGCACAAAGCACAGGCACCCGGATCCACACGCTCCCAGCCTCCAAAGGCAGCAGGAGGCACACGACAGAGGCAGCAGGATTCACACGCTCTCAGCCTCTGTGAAAGCAGCAGTTTCTGTTTGCATTCATTTCCACAGTTCTCTGTGGGGGAAATCAAGCTCCTGCTGCACCTGTTTAATAGTGAAGTCATTGATGAGGTGATGGTTATGTTCATTCAGGCTGCAGTGCAATGTGATGCAATCGCTGTGCATTAGTAGATCCTGCAGGGTTCCTACTCGTTGTAAACCCAAGGATCGCTCCACTCCATCCGGCAGATAGGGATCATAGAAAATCACGTTGAAGCCAAAGGACTTGGCTCGCAGAGCCACTGCCTGTCCAACTCGGCCTTCACAAAAGAAAACCCACAATCATCAAGGAAAGGTAAAACAAACTTTAAAGACAAGATACTGGGATAGACTGGGAGCCTACACTGGAGTTTACTGCCAGGGCCCAAGGTACTGCAGCCCTGGAAACCTCTAGGATTGCCACAGGGATCGAGGAGCTATTCAGTGCTGATCCCATGTGGCTAATTCTAGTCCTTCCCCATGCAATAGCCAGAGCTTAGCCTAGAAGGAGCTCTGTTTTTCAGACCAAATCTAGACCCTGAGTCAGAGGCAGTAGTAATCTGATTACAAGAACTTGGAGAAGGAATTGGTAGCTTTCAGGTGGCTTTGTTACTGATACAGAGCCTAGCATACAGGGAAACAGTCACTGAGAAGAGCTGTCTGAATGTTCCAATTCTTCTAGCCATTTGAATATGAAAAAAATCCCCAATCCCATGACATACACCCAACTCTTGAAGATATCCAGCATCACAGAATAGGGCACTAGCGTTCCTTATGAGTCAGTGTGTTTCACAATGAGCAGCTGTAAAATTACCACTTTTTTCAGTCTGTAACTATTAGGTTCCCAAAAACTTCCACAGTTCACTTTTCAGCCTAACAGTTCCCATCACTTACTTACCTAGTCCAATGATGCCCAAAGTCTCCCCACGGATACGCACAGCGCCTCCAGCCACCTCTCGAATCTGTTCTACACTCGAGGCTCGATTCCCTTCCCGCATAGCCTGATGTAGCCAAGTAACACGGCGGTAGAGGTTCAAGATGTGGCAGAGGGTGGAGTCAGCAGTCTCCTCTACTGAGGAGGAAGGGATGTTGCAAACGGCAATACCTACAAAGCCATAGAGGTCATATAAGATTTTTAGCATCACAACTCTAAACCAACACAGAGCTCTTCAGGCATAAGTGCTGAAAGATAATGCAGTGCTTCAGAACTACTGTGAAGAAACACTGGATTAATTTCAGAATCCCATTCTACGGCAACATAGATGCGACCGGCCAGCTTTTTAACCCCAAGGAAATACCATTCCTTCCTTAAAAATATCCATTTGATTGACACACTCACCAGAACAAAAAAACCCATGGGCTGAAATGAGAAAACTGGGTCATACAAGCGATGCAAGAAACTGTTTTAGAAGATCTGCATCCAAAAGGATGCTCTCATTCCAGAGATAGTCCTGACAGATTAACTGGCAGACTGTAGAAGAATTAAGACAGATGGTTGAGCTCTTTCACGCCTCACAGTCCAGATGCTCACTGCAAGGCATCAGCCTCCCCAGGAGCAACAATAAGTAACTAACTCATTAAACGCAGAGAGAAGCCACAGGAGTCTCTCTAAATCCATTTGAAGTTACGCTTAAAAATAACAACACATAACACTCCCACTCTAGAATAACATACAGCCACAAGAGACCATAAAGCCCATTGCTAGAACTATCACGTAAATTACTAATGCAAAGAGAGTTAAAGTCCTGGAAGCACAAATCAATGTCAGGAAAGGGAAAGATGATGGAACACTGTAGCAAAATCTGGTCATTTCTGAGCAGACCATTTAAACAAACAAACAAACAAAAAACACACAAAAAAATCCAAAGGGCAGGGGGGCTGGCAACACACCACTTCACTGCTGGTATCCCTCATTCAACAAACCAGCCAAGATAGAAAAATAACTAGATGAAAAAATTATCTCTTCCCAAACATAACCCTAGCCACTTGCCAAACCAAGGAAACTCTTCCTCCTCAAAAGTCCACCACCTACCTAAAAACTAGGAATAAAATCTAGGCAGTGGTTGAAGGCACATAAAATTCAGCAACGCATCACCTTCTTGTAAGCCTGTTACAGAGGAGACATTTGACTAAACTCAGAACACGGTCTCCCAAGAGAACTAGGAGAGCAATGGCCACGCACAAGCCCAGATATCTGACTCCTTTTCTCTGTCAAATCCTTTGCAACTGTGCCATAATGCCACACAAATGACTCAGAGAACATGAGAAGGGGAAATTGGGAGACCTAACTTCTTTTAATCTCCCTGGTTACCATTTCATTCAACTTCAGACAAGCCACATGTATTCATCTCTGAAACAGGTAGAAACAAATTTCTGTTTACATGCAGTATTATGCCTAAATGTAAGAAAACGCAAACACGCACAACAGCCCTTTGGTCTGACTGGAAGAATCGGAAAACACAAGGAACAGGATTTTACCTCAGAATGAATTAAAGAGTCTGGCTAAGCATGAAAATAGTCATTATTTGTCCATAAAAAAGCAAATCTGTCCATGCATAAAGGTCACCACACTATTTTTCCAAAGCAAAAGTGGCAAGCAGTAGTCTGATGGTGAAAGAACTTTGACCCATTTCTCCTTGGGTTAATGAGTGTGGAGTGGGGGGAAAGGGAAAGCTTTGAACCTGAATGAATAAAAGATACGCATGGTGACTTTTAAGTAGTGAACCCTAAGACTAGATCAGGTTCCAAACTCAGCCCAAAAATGTAATGGCTGGATGACAGCCAAAGACCTTGTCAGGAACTCTGGAGACTATCCAGGTGAATCATACAGATGAGAAGACACTTTAGACCGAATTCAAGGACTAGACAAATACGCACTCTTTAATTATTTGCAATTCATCTCTTCTTACAGATCTCGAAATTGTAATGACTATTTCAATTTTTATATATAAATACTTGCATTTCATTTAAGCCTAACCTGATCTGTGTTACATTAAGGAAGGTCTCAAACCACTGACATAAACCTAAAAAACAAGGGGCAGGGTACTTAGATGATCTACCTCACCTAGAAGACTACAAGGTCCAAAAGAGTCACTGCCATACGATTAATACATAGCAGCTTTTTGTCACCTGATCCAGGCACTCTTCACACACCTAGTGCTCTAAAGGGATCAGTAATGGAAGTGTTGAATCAGAACCTATCTGCTTATAAAAAATTAACAGGAAAACTCACTTATCAAGCATTTACAGTGAGTTTATCCTGCATCAGCATTTGCAGGCTGCTTTCAAAACATTAGTTTGCTCAGTTCTTTCCCCACAAACAACCCAAAGCCGCATCACCAAAAGTTACCTAGACACCATATTAAAGTTTCTGAATCGCAAATGACAGCGGAAACACCAACATCCACGGCAGAGCAATTTAAGAACTGAGAATCTTTCTTTCAAGCCACCTACCAGCTCCAATATTGGTCAGCTTCCTAAAGACGCCCGATACTAAGCAGCTCCAAATCTTTTTACGTAAAAGGCTTTAAATGCACTCAGTTATAAAACAGAAAACCATGTGCAGTGTTCTACTTCACGTTCAGTTCTGATCACAACAGAGCGCTAATGGTGTCGTCATACCTAATTCTGCAGCGGATTTGATGTCAACATTATCATAGCCACTGCCAATACGGACAATGACCCTGAGGGCTTTGAATTTCTCCAGATCCTGGCGAGAAAGGGTAATGGTGTGATACATCAGAGCTCCTACTGCCTCATTCAGCACCTACAACGAAAACCAGTCCAAATCAATCTCGCTTTGGTTACTTTAAGAGGCAGAGCTCTATGTCTGAACACTTGCACATTTTCTTGCCCACCTTTTCATGGATTTCCTGAGTTGACTGAGCGTCACAAAATGCCACTGTAGCAACATCCTTCAAGATGGGCATCTCCACAGTGCAATCTCGTCCATCCAGGAGTGCAACCAGTGGCCGTGCTGGCATTGGGCCGTTCACAATAGGAGGCCGTATGCCTATTAAGAAAGTCAGCAGCAATGATTACAAGAGAGAAAGACAAGAATTCTAGAACCCTCATTCCTAGCCCAACAAGTCACTAGTTCTGTTAGAATTCTATAGTATTTTGGAAGGGATTAGTCAAAGCAAAAGAAATAAAGAAGAAAGAAACACAGAGAGACAAAGCTAGAAAAACAAAACCCTCTGCCGCCACTGTATAAAGAAAACAAAACATGTTTCACCAATAATGAGATAATAGAGGTGGTCTACTCAGAAGCGCTCTAAGCTCCTGAAACCAGTTCTAAAACCACTTCAGGCCTACCCCCCCGTTAACCTGTGCCCCCCTCCCGCCGCAGCACGAAGACACTAAGCCTACTTCCCCCTAAAGCGAGCAAAAGAACGTGTGGGTTCACGGGGCCTCTGACAGTCCTTGGCAGCCACCCCCTTCCCGGCGGACGAGGCACCGACGCCCCCCGCCCCGCAGCAGAGCCGCAGGCAGCGTGCGGCAGGAGGGCTGGGCGGAAGCCCGCCCGCAGGCAGCAGGGCCCGGACAGGCTGCCGGCAGCTCTGCCCGCCGCCGGCCGGATAGGCACCCCGGCTCCCCCGGGAGAGCAGCGGCCGAGCCCGGCTCCCCGCAGCCCGGGCGCGGCCTCAGGCGCCGCCGCCGCCGCCCTGCCGGGGGCGCCCGCCCGCCTCACCTTCGCAGATC
>JANZLQ010000044.1:21680506-21692097 GCA_026212715.1 Elanus axillaris | reverse complement strand
GGTGGGTTGAGGCTGAGCTTCGTTTAGTCTCTAATGGAAGCTCTTCTTATAGGTGATTAGCTCTCCTCCAGGAAGCTACTTGGTGTTTGGGTTTCTTGCAAACCCCAGGGTTAGCAGAGGTCAGAGGATGCAGCACTTTCTCCAAGTGCCTTCATGAAAATAGCCCCACATACTTTCCATTTACAGCTGATCACCTCCATTATCCCCAGGCTAGGAGGAGATGATCAGCAATTGTTAAGTGCTTGAATCAGACTAATAGCTCACTGCTAATTCCCCCAGTAATGTGAATCTAAATTCCTGGTAAACAAACTGACTGCTTTTCACACACAGGGATGAATGCCAAAAGCCTAATATTAGAGCTCTGGAGCTAAAGCTTTTAGAGCAATCCTGTCCACTCAACAAAGTTTAATGACATTATATTATGTACTAAATAATTAGAAAATGAAGGCCCACTTGGAATCAATGGGTTACTGTCTAATTAAGATGAAAAAGGGGCTCTACCCTGTTTTAAACAAGTTTATACTAAAATGGTATACCCGATAAATGGCACTGATAACTATGTCTTTACCTTTGGGCAGAACAATTCCAGCCATTAAGCTAGCACAAAATAATTGTGTGATTTTTTGGCTCATCTTTCTCCTTATTGGTCCCACCTGTTTTCCTGTAAATCATGAGATTCAGCTGTTCATCCCCTCCCACCATCAGATGACAAAATTTATTAAGCAACATTCATATAGCTTCTCCTGATGGAGAGAAAATAGTCTTTGCCTTTGTTTTATTGCGTGGCCAGAATCACAGAGTTCATACCACTAACTAGATGCCTGAAGAGATGTAGACTGGAGCTTCTATAAGCACTTTGCAAGAAGAATTGCTAGTGAGCTTAAGAACATGGGAGAAGATTACAGTTATCTCTGTGTGTAGATAAAAAGACTGAGAAACATTCTACTGATATCTGTCTGAATTAAAATTAATTAGTAAATTAGTCTTGAACTGAATTATAATCTCAGCAACCTCTGATCAAAGTAAAGAGCAAAACTATAGAAAAGCACTAAACGGAGTTAGAGCAACTGGAACTATGTTTCTAACAATTTTTATTCCACTTTCATTACACAACACACAGACACATACTCTGTTGCATATATCATCCCCTTTAAGATAGTGCAAGAACAGAAGACTGCATGAGACTTCAGTTTTCTTCCTCCTGCCACAACCATCTAGGATTCCACACTCACATCCAAAATTAAATTAAAGATTGTGATCTTTCTATTTCCATCTTCCTCCTTCCAGTATACTGCTCCGGTAAGGAAAACAGAAGTGTTTTCCTGTAACAATGCTTCTTGTTCTAAACTGTGTCCATTCCTACTCCTAACTTCTTGGCATTTGGTCAGGGAGGAACATTACATGGAAACATCTGCATTGCAACACACACAGAGAGACAAAATTAAAATTTTGTTTTACAGTCACATATTCTGCAAGAAAAAGCTGCAAGCTGTTTTATAATGCTGGAATTGCTGTTGCAGATAAATTCCCCTGGCACCCACAACTGACTAATTTAAACTCCACTGAAATCAAAACATTTATTCCATTATCGTGAGACACAAATTGTAACACATTTGCTCTCAGAAAAAACAAGTATTATGTGACAGATTGTATGTATGAACTTGTGACTGTGATAACAGGAGGTTCCTAGCAGTCTTAAGTCCCTAAACCAAATGGAAACTTTTCAAAACTATTTTCCACATATTTGTCCTATTTTAGTTATTCTGGATTTGTTCTTATAATACTGAGCATTCCAATAGACTACAGAAAGGGTGATTCACCCCCAGATTTCTTTTAAAACATCTAGCACTCAACAGTTGTAAAGCAGAACATAGTGAAATGTGTTTTCTCCTAAGAAAAGGACACAATTAAAACCACGCTGACTTCAAACCTGCATGCCAGTTTAGAATCCCACATCAGAGATTTCACCACGGCCTCTTCAAAAAAAGTGCCAAGGACTTTCAAGAACTGTGGGGTATCACTTAGAATTCAGTGCTTCCTTTTACCTAGGACTGCAGGAAAATGGCACACGAGTCAGAATAATGGCAAATGTTTCTTCATAATGGGGCACGTTAATATTCCAGATCATGCATGCCAGATAATTCTGTTCTCTGTGCACCTGTTATTGCTGTAGTCTCTTACGTGCTTGCAGTTTTGGACACAACTTGCTCAAGGAATGTTTTAATACAGGGCGAGCAAAGTGCCACTGTACTCTCCTCCCTTCCACTTTTTTCCACCAGTCCAGCACTTTAATTACTTTTCCTTCTATTTAAGTTTGCCTGTTAGATACTGTCATTATAGGTCACTGAGCCCCACTGCAAGGAACTGAGACTTCTTTAACCATCTACACACAGTTACTTGTTCTGCAGCTTTCCAGACCAGCAGCTTCCACCCCCCCCCCCCAAAGAATCTTTTGATTAACTGAAGTCAATTTTGCTAAGTGCTAGTGGCTCTCAAGCTTGTTGTGTCAGTGATCCCCTGGGCTCCATTATGTTTTCAGGGCTATGAAACAGGAATTGCTCAGTCTTTTTGTAGAAATGTGAGATTAGCAGCTAATTCTTCCAGCCTCAAGCTCTCTGGATTTCACTCCCATCATTTCAAATCAAAGCATGTGTGTCTCTTATGACAGTTCTAGCAGAAATTAGTTAAAGAGATTTCACATCTTTTTTTCTCAATTTCAATCCAGCCTTTTGCAAAAGTTTTAACGCACAAGTAGTCCTGGTCCTCAAATACACTATCCAACTGATTACTATTCTACATCCAACTTGAAGTTACAGTGGTATCACATCAGAAGCACATTTGTATGCAAATGGAACGGCAAATCACAGTGCAAATGCAAGTTTTATATATATTTTCAACACAGAAAAGCCCTTAGGCAGAGAGAGATTATGACTTATGTAAGAATTTACCACAAAGTTTGGAGTAAAATCTCCTTGGCTTCAGGATTCAGTACACTGATCTGGTCAGTATCAGCCAGGAACACAAAGATGGAAACCCCAACTTGGACACTTTCTCTGGCCTGTTCCATTTGCTCTTTAATACTGATGTCTGATCTGCTTTTTCTCTTCACCCCCAAATAGAACAGTTAATAAAAGAAAGGCAAAGCAGACTTAGTGAGGCTTTGCTATTTGGAGACCCCAGAGCTGGGACCACCAGAATAATGTTTTAACCCAAAATCTTACGATGGATATTTCTCTTCTAACCACTACTATTGCTCACTGAGCAGAAGTCTCTGTTGTCTTGGCCGTAGTGATACCTGGATCTTTTAAAGTGGTTATAAGCAATATAGAGCTGCATGAGTATTCCAATCATTCCTTCTCATACGTATCCTCTAACATCTGTCAACACCAAAATTCATCTGTAATCATGTTGCCTACTCCTTCAGCTTCATTAGATCCCTTTGATGACCATGGATCTCCAGCACCCTATCTAATTCTGGGTACTGCTCATGTCTTTGCCTATTACCTTTCTTTTAAAATTGCTGCTTGAGTCCCAAAAGGTGGGTTTCTCATGTTAACCTTTTGCCACACTGAAAAATTGTTTACTATTCCTCTGTTTTCTGGATTGTGTTATTTCCTCATTCCTCTGTTTGCCACTCACAACTACTGGGTGGAAAGAAAACAGATCACGCAAAAGCAATGCCATGACCTAGCAGAATATATCATCATTGCTGCTACCACACGTACAGACCTTCTATTAACAGAAAGTGACAGCACTAATTACACATGCAAGTCTCTGGCAAATCAAAAGTGGTGGATGAAGAATTAAATCAGGACTGGTTGCATTGCTTCAAGTAAAATTAATTAATATATGCCTAAAAGCATAACTAGGAATCAACAGGACCTAAAAAATAAAGAGGTGTAGGATAGGTGTTAAGCACAGTTTCCTGAGCTCTCCTTGCCAGTGAAGTAGAACCATCAGCCTAGGAAATTCACTTCTGCCCTCTTTCACCAATGCTTAGGCACATACTTCGTTATCAGCTGTCCTAGTTAACCCCAGCACACTGAATAACAACCAGAAATTTCATTGTGTATTTGTCAGCACTGAAGCACTGTTCCATTAATGCCTCAAGGGAAAAAAAAAAAGTGCCTCCCCTTGGAAAAGAAAATGCCTGCTTTTTAGTCAAAGAATTCCAGTTCTCAGACAAGATGGTAACCTTCAGATCCTCAGATACTCATGAAGTACAAGCCACTCAACTTCTGTTGAAATTTTTCGGGCAGAGAACAAAAACTTCCAGCAGTGAAGTTGGAATGCAGTGGTGTTACATCCTGTAATTCTCAGTCTGTGCAAAGTAAAAATACAATAGCAAGACTGATGCATTACATCCTACTTAACCTGAATTTCCTTGGGTTTACATTATCAGTATACTGAACTTCAGGCACTGATTCTATTTTTGCTCTAGTAACTTTTGTGAAAGGCTATGCGTTACATGCACTAAAGTAGTTCATTAAAAAAGACGAAGTAAGAGAAAGGAGGGGAGAAGCTTGGAATCTGCAGAGTACCGAGGGAGAGAAAAATTATTACTTTCATCATCTTGTTACCTCTCTAAGTATGTCCTGAGATACATACTAGGGAAATAATAGAAAAATTATTTTGTTAGTTCTTATCAAATATGGTACAATAAGGAAAAAAAAAATTCTATTGCTGAGAATAAATACTTAAATTACCAAAAGCTGTACATTTTCATAGCAGCAACTGGAATGAGAACATCATTTTAGTATAACTAAACCAGAACTAGAAGTATTTTGTTACACACAGATTAGAGTAAGAATTTTTTTTAATCATTGTATGACTAGAATAACATGAGAAACAACTTGCTCCCTAAGCAAAAGAACTAATGAAACCTGGTTTCACAGATCTATTGTCATCTTTGAAGTAACAGTATATATACTGCTACACCACGCCCCCCCCCAAGCCTGTATTCCTAAAAATATCCCCATCAGGCAAGAAATGGAAAATGCTGTAAACCCATTCAGGCTTATATATGCGCTTTTAATATAATGGTGCTCACACCATTGACATAAGCACATGCTGACTGAAGAAGCTGGTAGCTGCTAGGTGAGTTCTGTCAGAGTTTTCCCTCTCAGCACTAATTTTCATCTCTCCTCATAGCTAATAGCTTCAGAATTGCAGACATAGGAATCTTCGAACAGTTACTAGCTCTCAAGTTTGGCTGAACAGCCACCAAATGAACACTGGAAATGCAATCACACATACCTCTATTTCTTAGGAGATGGTCTAACCCCACAAACAACACAGAAAAACAACTGGCTCAAATAGTATTCATAGGAAAAAAAACAGCAACATTTAATACACAGAGCAAGAGAAACCAGCTTACTGCAGTGCCTACCACTGAGTATGAAGCTTCTACCAAGGGAAAAATGTAACAGAATCCTGACTTCACATCATCTTCATGAGAGTCACAACCTTCGGCCAAAGCAAAGGTGTAAACACACACATGGCAACAGCACACACACCAAAAAAAATAGCTGCTTGTGATAACTTCTGCAAACTAGTGGCTTTAACCAATTAAGTGCTGTAAAAATAATTTTGCACTAAACCCATGCATTTTATTTTTCAGATGCTGAAATCAGAATTTCCCAGTCCAAGAACTGGCAGTTTGTAGATTTGGTAGTGTGGTTTCATAAGAAGATTACCTCTTCCAATCTAGCAATGTTTTTAGCTTGATTTAGTCATTTACATCTGATAGCTGCTTCATGACCCAAGACATACAAAATGACCCATTTATCCTCAGGTCTTCATACCGCATCTTTATCCAAATTTACACCTTTCTTGGTAGCCTCAAATCAGTCAAAGGGGCAAATAATCCATTGAGAAGGATTATAAAAGCATCCGGTCAGTGAACCAGCTCTGGCCAGGCTCACCAGCAACATAAGCCCTGGACACATAGGCAGGAGTGTAGACAGCAGAAAGACAAACTTGCTTTACAAGATATTTAAAAGAAAAGTCAATCCTTTAGATGATTTTGCACAGACCGAGCTAATCTGGACAAAATCTAACAGAAAAGGAGGACACATTTCATAACACAAACAAGTGGACAGCTTCAAGCAGGGGTCTCTTGTCCAGCCTAATGCAGATGTCAGTTAATTAGAGTAGAAGGTTATATCATTAGCAGCCAAATCGATATAAAAGGAATTAAGAGCTCGGCCAGCAAGCTCCCCTGCTTTCCAGCACAGCACCCGGGGCTGTATTTAGCTAAAATTCAATACACATTAGCGAACAATCAATGTAGTCTTGTATGGGGATGTCTTCTTGAAATACTTTAATTGGACTCTCTAGTGTTATCAGTGCTAAACAAGATGTCAGATTAACGTAGAAGCCTTCCCAAATGGGACTGGCAGCCCACAGTCTGAAGAAGCCACATTTACTTCTATTAAAACCTCACTGGCTTTCCAACATGTATTAATAGCACTATTTTCACAGTTACCTTAAGAGTGACAGAAAAACCATCTTTACCTGCAGATGCTCCATCCTGTAAAACTCAGCCACCTCCATACGGACAGGGGGGCAGATCCACCCCTTTTTGCAATTTCAGTCCTAGGCTTTATTAATCAAGCACCTGTCAGTCACTAGACTGACAGTTTTTACCCTGAATTTATAACCTCTGCAGAGAATACAAATCAATACTGAAATCAGCAAGTGTAAAATACTCAATTGACAACTCCTGTAACTGGTATGAAATTTAACATGGTGATATTTTATGTAGCAGCATACACTTTTCACAGCAAAAATTTAAAACACTTTCCATTCTGTATCTTCCCCAAGTAAAACTGCAATACCATCTTATCACCTAACCAGGAAGCTATTTTTACAGTATTGAATTTTACCTTTGTTTTAAAGGTAGCACACAGCAGCTACATTACAAATTTCCTGCTCAACAGAGTGGATGCTACAAAACAAAGCCAAATCTTTCCTCTGAAATGTTTTATCTAACAAGGTAAGAAAAAAGTAGATCTATAAGAGGATAGTACTGAAAGAAATAAGGATCATGTTCACATTACACAGATGTGTACAACCCAGGGCTTTGACATTTCAAACAGAATAAAGCAAACATTATCCAAAACGACAGAGAATATTTAGTTTAAATATTTTCTGACAGAAATTTGAATTCCATAACCGACTGGGAACAGGCAGTACTGCAGCTAGTACTGACCGGCACTATAATCTAAGAAGAGTGATTACAACATCCACAATGTGCTAAGGGAGACTAGTATCTGTAAGGCAGAAAACAGCAGTGACATGGAATTTTCATTACTCCTGTTTAGATGGGTAAGCATGACAGCATGGAACGTTACAGCAGACTGAGAAACACATTATCAGAGAATCAAAATATCAGAAATAAAAAGTGAACTCAGGAATTTACCTACACACGAGAAATACCAAGTGCCTTCAAAGCAGAAGTACCCAATGTCCCCTCTCAACTTCTGATCATCTCGGAAGCAGAGATTCCTTCAGAAAGAAGGGAGTCCTGATAGATGCCCCTTTCACTATAAAGGGTAAAACTGTTTTGACGCTATGGCTTCTCCAACCCAATTCTAAAAGTTCTGGGGGAGACAAAGACAAGAACACAGTTCTGCTGTCCTATCTCCCTTCTGTCCATGACACTGCACAACAGGAAGGCAGCTTAGAGTACACTGCTTTGTCTCAGTGACTGGGATGCTGCAGGTCTGATTATAAGAAATTCCAGTGGGGCAGCCCACCTACACACTACCATTTTGTCAAAAGAAGTGATCAAAAAATTTTCACATGATCTAGAACTAAATAATAATCTTGTCCCCTGACTGAAATTTTCCTTCTGTCTGGATAAAAGTTTCTTTGCTCCATTTTATGTATCTTGAGAAGCTCAAGTGTCACAAAGAAAATGGATTCTTGACAGCAGACAGTCCTGCAAAGGACTTAAGAATAAACATAAGCAAACATGGCAAGTGATTTGAACAGAATGTCTTTTGTAAAAATATTGCATGTCACAGTATTAAAAAAAAAAAAAAGACAGCCTGAATTTAATTAAAAGCCTTCATATCCTCCCCTTTGAAACACCCTCCTTCTAAGAACTCTCTAAACCTTAGTGCGTTATTTAAATTTTTATTGTTTAAAGGGTGTTTCAAGACCAATATTCTTAAAATATGTGCCTCTTTTTACTTCTCCTACAAGCCCCACATTCCCAGGAGTTTATTGTAGGACTTTATTATATATTTTCTCACATTTCACTTAAGCATAAAAAGGAGGATGATGATTGACATCAATGGATGCATCTGCAAAAAGTTCAACTCTCCCTCCCTTTTTCTCATACCAAGTCTCCATTCTTTCATGCTTAAAATAGGCCACAAAGTTTGCCTCTATTTTTCAGTGTCTTCAACAAAAAGCCTTCTTGAAACTGGTAACTGCTTGTGCAAAAGTATTCACTCTACAACACAGGTAAGTATCTGCACGTGGTAAGTTTTACCTTTGGATTACAACTACTGCTACACATTTTCACTTGGTTTAATATACTGCACTAAAAATGTTGGGATACTGCAGTCTATCCAAACTTTACCAAAATCTGTCCTATTGCCCCACCCCTATAAAATTCTTAACTTTATTTGTAAAAGACTGTCATCTCAAAATACATGCTCTTTCACAGTATCATCTTTCACTAGCCTTTATTTTATGTGTGGGGTTACCATAGTAAATGGAAAGAGTGACTTCATGGTCAAAAAACAGCAGAAAGGTTTCATGAGGAAAGCCTGCACACTGGAAAACAGAAAATATGAAGGGTCATTCAAGGTCTGGAGAGAATTTATACTACATAGCAATTCAAATAACAGAAAGAGTTGTTTTCTATTGGACTTTTTGAAGTCAGTGTACAGAAGAGCATTTCTTCAAATAAGCAAAATGTTTCTAAAGTAAAGGATCAGCAGTGCTTACTGCCCAATGTGTCTGTCAGGAGAAGGAGGTTTCAGCTGGAAAAAAAATTACAGGCTAGTCTGGGAAGAAAACTGACATTCACTCACTGAACAGCACCCTATTATGTGTAAACTTGAAGGTGTTGCTCAATTAACCCCCAGGTAGTGCTGTTTTTAAAAATTATGCCCCTGAAAAATGCATTGCAAAGATCAGCTTCCCCTTATGCAATTTCCATAGAACACAAAGTGCATAATTGCCTAACAAGATAAATACGCAGCAGTGTAAATCTCCAGCTGACAAGCATCACATTCACCCAAAAAAAACCCCCAATTATGGGGCAGGGGAAGAAAAAGAAACGAAAAGAATGACAAGTCTTTCTAAGGAACTATAAAAGTATTTTAACAGTCAACATACTATGACAGAACAGAGTATATTAAGGAAGTGTCACAACTATCAAGAACTGGCTATCGATTCCCAAATACATGTCGACACAGGGAATTAGATTACAACCTATGGCTCCACTACTGACTTTTGTAGTTTTTGTCAAATGTACTTTTTAAATAGCAGTAGCCCAAACTCTTCACATGGGCCACCATAATTTATTGCTTTTGGAGGTACAGTCCAAAAACCAACTCAGCATAATAAAAATTCTGAAGGTTATATCAATGTAATCTGTGTAGCTTTCAAATGTTATATAGCACTTCCACACTGTGTCCTGGAAAAACATGAAGCCATTATTTCTCCCCAGTAATAAATCATCTAAGCAATGTAGTACTTTCTATAATGGAAGAGCTACACGCTGTATCTTCCATTACCTTCCAGTTTAATTAAATGTTCCTTGAATAAATCTTGGGCTTACACTCTTGTGACATGCTAACAGCGATGACTTCTCCATTTATAAACTGACTGGATTCAGTCCAATCATCCTTGCTTATTGTACCTGTCACTCACAGAAAACTCCAGACTTTTAGAATCCAAGTCCTCTTTGGGTCCTTCTTTACTAGTTATTAATTTGATATGTCTGTAGAACTGAATTAATTATACAAGCTAGGTACCAACAGACCTCTTTTAGCTCTCTTATTTAGAGTGGCCAAGAGGTTGAAGGAGAACAGGACACCAACAATCCTACGTGAAACTACTTGAAAAAATTCAATTTACTAAACAGGAATACATGCACTTGATTTAGTTTCAGTTTTCAATTAGGCAGAAAGCATTGGTTCAGGGAGCATGAAAAGCCTCCTCTTTGCCTTTGAATATAGACTCTTCTTACTTATCTACCCTGACAGCATAATAGCAGTATGCAAAGATGACTTCAGACAAGTTAGAGCAATTATAAAGCATGAGCATCCTTCAAATGGCTACATATTCTCATCCACTGAAACAACATGATGATTTAAGCTAACCAGTTTTACTTTTAGTTAGAACAGACAAGAGAAGAATGTATGTTCAACTGTAATCCTTCAGCAGGTGAAGGGATATCTTTCAGAGCAGATGCAGTAACAGTTTAAATCACTATTAACTTAATCATTAACAGTCATCTGACCAAATGCCACAATGCAACCTGGGAAGAGAAGGCATCAAGTGCCATAAAAGTTCTTCCAGATCATGTCAGCATCTAATAAAAGAGAATGAGGATAAACAGTAAATCACATACCACTGGCAGTAAGCCTATATAAAGTGGTATTTTCCTTTCCTGAACCAAGACTGTTACCAGGAATTTTTATAATGTTGTCTTTTAATATGCACTCCATTATGATCAGGAGTCATCCTAACTTTCCACGATGATGAGAAAAACAAAGTAATCTCATTAAAAAATCCCTACAAATTTCCTTATATTGCATCTCTCTTATACTAATCTAGAGGAATGCGTGGGGATTTTATATTTCTTCCTCTTAAAAGGGAGGAGAAGAGACATGTTCTGTATATATGTTTAAAATACTTTAACAACCTGGGCATCTAGATGAAATTCACAAAATTCTCTCAGAAGCAGTTTAAAACCATAGATTACCGAAATTGTTAAATTAAATACTTCAATGGCTCGAGTTAACACTCAATGTATCAGTGTTGGAGTTAAACAACCAGTTAAACTGAAGGTCCTTAATATCCCAATTTCTGTTGATCTGTGGAAAATTAACTGGAAACAAGCATTGTCACAGAAGTCACCATTGGGTTTCTTGGACTTTCTAACCCATCATAATGCGGCTAGCACCAGACAATTTAGATGTACTAAATTCTGTTTCAGAACGGCATCACCCTCAATTAAAGAAAATAAAATCAATTACGTGCAGAACATACTTCAGTAATATTTAACTTCATCTTCCTCAGGATGTCTAATATGATACATTTTTACATCAAGGAAATAAATTTTTCATTTGTATCAGATCCAGTGACAGCTGAAACCACTTTTGCAGCAATTCATCAAGATGGTCGGAGTCTACATGTGCGCTACTTTATCTTCCATCCAAATCAGTACGGCTCGGTGTCACGGTTTAAACCCAGCCGGCAACAAAGCACCATGAAGCTGCTCGCTCACTCCTCCCCCCCATCCTGCCCCAGCCCTGGTGGAAAGAGGAGGAGACAATACAGAGGAAGGCTGGTGGGTCGAGACGAGGACAGGGAGGGATCCCCCATCACTTATGGCCAAGGGC
>JANZLQ010000044.1:21661951-21680227 GCA_026212715.1 Elanus axillaris | reverse complement strand
GCCGACCCTCAGTCACACACCGCTCCAGCGCGGGCTTTCCCACAGAGCCCCGGCCATCTTGGGGGCCTCCGCTCCCCTCCACGGGCTGGGGGGGGACAGCCTGCCGTCTGCCCACGGGCTGCAGGGGCATCCCCGCCTCCCCCTCCTCCTTCCCTGCCCTCGGCACCCGCGGGAGGACTCCTCTCACGTCCCAGTCCCCCGGCTCGCTGCGGGTTCCCCCTCTTAAATCCGCTCTCCCACAGGTGTTACCCCCGTCGCGGAGGGGCTCGGCCTGGGCCAGAGGCGGGTCCCACTTGGAGCCGGGGAAGCTTCGAGCAGCTTCTCACAGGAGCCGGCCCTGCAGCCCCCCCCCCCGCTACCAAAAAAACGGGGCCACACAAACCCAGAACACTCACTTTAACAAGCTGGGAATTTTAATCTAATTAGTATAGGTAATAAAAGCCCTGTAATGTAGTGTTGTTGTTTACTTGGATATTCACAATGTCCTTGGAAATTCTTCACTTGAGCAAGGCTTAGAAATCCTTAAGTTCCAAAAGAACTGGTGAAATTTGAGGAGTCATCACAACTATATTGAAAAGTTAAAATTCATTTTATCACCACCACAGTGGAACCTAACCTGCTAAACCCCATTTTTTATTTCATTCTAAAACCAGGCCTACGAAGCAGAAAGGAAAATACTTTCTCAATGCACACACCAATATATGCTGGGCCCCCCCAGCTGGAAAGGTGCTTTGCAGACAAGGACCTGGAGGTCCTCGTGGACACCAAGCTGAACATGAGCCAACAGTGTGCCCTTGCTGCAGAGAAGGCCGATGGCATCCCGGGCTGCATTAGGAAGAGCGCTGTCAGCAGGTTGAGGGAGGGGATCCTTCCCCTCTACTGGGCACTGGTAAAGCCACACCTGGAGTGCCGTGTCCAGTTCTGGGCTCCCCAGTACAGGAGAGGCACGGACATACTGGAGAGAGTCCCACAAAGGGCCACGAAGATGATGAAGGGACTAGAGCCCCTCTCCTATGAGGAAAGGCTGAGAGAACCGGGACTGTTTAGCCGGGAGAAGAGAAGGCAAGAATGGGGATCTTATCAATGTGTCAACGTGTACAAATACCTGAAGGGAGGGTGCAAAGAGGATGGAGCCAGACTCTTCTCGGTGGTGCCCAGTGACAGGACAAGAGGCAGTAGGCACAAACCAAAACACAGGAGGTTCCCTCTGAACATCAGGAAACACTTTTTTACTGTGAGGGTGACCGAGCACCAGCATAGGTTGCCCAGAGAAGTGGTGGAGTTTCCCGCCGCGGAGATGCTCAAAAGCCATCAGGACACAGTCCTGGGGAAGTGGCTGTAGGTGGACGGACCTGCTTAAGCAGGGAGGTTGGACCGGATGACCTCCAGAAGCCTCTTCCAACTTCAACCATTCTGTGTGATTCTCTGAATTTTGCGCATCTACAACCACAGCATAAATTAAGCAACTTACCCAAATCCAAACAATGCACAGAATCAGTACCTAAACTCACGTCCTGTGTTCCAGTCCAGTGCCTGAGCCAGATGAGGGATCACACAGCGTTACTGTTTCCAACTACAAAGACTTGTCTAATAGAAAAAAGTCCCAGACTACTAAAATACCACACCATGGCATGTCTTGCACAACTCCTGCTTTGCTCATCAAGCCTAACTGTTACTTGACCTTTTCTGAACAAGAAATATTTCACAAATCAAGAAGGTTTTCCTAGTAGTCCAAATGGCCTTCTAAGGTACCATGTTTCACACAAGTTTATTCCTGTCACATTCTATTTTTTTCCTGTAGGGGTAGAGGACAACACACAACCCAAAAGTTCCACTTTACAGACTCCTCAACTGCTCTCCATTTTCTTACCTGCTGAACTTTTATTTACTCTGGCTATTAAAAAAGCAAACCAAAACCAATCAACCAACCAGAAAAAAAAAAACCAAACCACCAAATCCAAACCCAAAACTAACCTAGATGAGTCATTTAATTCTATCATCTTGCTCAGACACTACAGTTAAGGTTTCTGCTCTTGAGCAGTAATGATGCTCATCACCTCTCACAAGCTGTCCGTAGCTGCCAAGACAAGTTATTTTTTCAAGGTAAATTCTACAAGGGTATCCAGAGTATTAGCATCTTCAGCATCTTAGGAACTGTCACACCCTTTTAACATCTATCCACCTCTTTTTTGGTTTTGTTCTCCAATACATACAGCTCTACTTTGCACTATGCCTTCATTAGCCCTGCCGAAACTGTTACACAGAAAACAGTCATAACATTCTTTTGCTAGAGACAAGTTGGTTTTATAGCAGCTATTTAAAGAACTGTTTTTTTCTTAATGAAGTATGCAGAAAACATTAATCAACACTACGGTTCAAAAGAATATTAGAGAAATACTGTGTTTTATTTAAAAAGATCCAAGTTGATGATGATGACTTCTTATTAAATACATCCTCTCAGTAACACAGTGCAAACCAGAAACACCAGTAAGCATTCTGATTTTGTGATGCACTGAGCAAACACAAGTCCCTCTTACAATCAGGAGGAGCCGTGGATACTGGTCATTTATTTATTTTGTAAGGTCAAAATTACTGCTCCAATTTGTACACAATCCTGCTGCCTTAAAACGTAGTAATGGATTGCTGATCACCATTAAACATCCTCCTCTTTTCTCAAATGGAGAGTAAGTATAGTGAAAAATGAGAAAAAAATGCCTGAACAGACCAAATATAAATAAGGATTTGCAGAAAAAAAATTCAAAAGTTTCCTGACATTAGAAATCTTCACTGACTTGCTCAGTAACAAAGCTCTGACACATAAAGTAACTATCAGCAGCTTTGATCACCACTATTTTACCTCCATGCTCAGTTCCTAGAGGGAGGGGAGAAAAAAATAATCATTGCGTATCAAGAGCTTCTACTTCTTCCAGCATAAACTTTCACTAATAACAAAAGGGGCAGTTCTGCCTTCCCACATTCACTTCACTCACTCTTATGTTGACTCCAGTGGCCGCATGAAAAAACAGCAATGGATTTTCAGCCAATTAGTTCTTTCATTACCATATAAGCGTGCAATCAAAACGAGGATGGAAGATATAGGACTAACCTTTCCAGCATACAGCACAGACTTATGTCAGACGGCAGTGCTGGTGGAACCACAGTCTGCAGTATCTCAGTATGGATTGGACTGCTCATCAGTCACAGATTCCTACTGCTCACCTGCAAAATGAAGATCACCACTCAGTATATTGTCTCCAGTCACTCTTCTCCTCAATAACTTCCAGGATGCATAGCAGCACGCTAAATGCAATCCAATCAAACTAATCTAGTTCTTACAATTCAGCCTAACCATCATTTTTGAAGACTGGTTAAAAAAATTGTCTTTGTCTCTTGGAAAGGGAGCAAGTCTATTCTCCATTAAGTCAGGAACTGCAATTTAGCAACAATCTGAAGGCTCTTGAATAACAGAATCCTTAAGAACCTGCATGGTTCTTTGCAGTTTCACTGTGGTATCTAGGGGTCTTAGTGGGCAATATTCTAAGCAAATGATGCATGCTGGCTTCCTCAGAGCACTTGGGTTAGTAATGCATGCATAGCTGATACTACATTCAAGCTCATCAGAAGCTGCAACTAAATGAAATCTCTTCAGAACAGAAAATACATGGCATGAGTCAATGGATTTCTCAGATATAAAAAAGTGATTCAGGCACAGTAAACACTTTTGCTGCATGACTCCAGGGTCCTCAGAGGCATTTTATGTCACTTCATCTCAATTAACCTTCCAAGAAAGCAATGCAGATATGAGCAAGACAGAGAAAAAAAAAGACATTACTGACAACACACAAAAGCCTACTCTGATGTCATAATTCTGTATTATTTGAGTCATAGGCAGATTTCCTGGAATTCAGTTTTGAAGCAGGAAAGCAGGCAATAAAGAGTATCGAAATAAGAACAGCTACCTGCTGTGAATCAGAGGAAAAATATTTCAGATGCCGATGAAGTTGTTATTACTGCTGAAAGTTAAAGAAGCTTTCCAAACTGCACCTTAGCACATTATTCAGCTTCAAAATATTCCCCATCTCAATTTTGCACGTACTGCAAATGAAGAATACAATAGTTCTAACTCTCTCACAGTAGCTTCTGGGTCACAGGACAGTTTTCTATCTCCTTACTTCCAAAAAGACCATTTACTGTAAACTCACAGCTGCCATTACCTGTTCTGACATTGTTGTTCCAGCACCACCCTTTACATAGCAGCACTGACAGAAATAACCATCAGTACTCTGTTACATTATTTTAAGACACTTTTTTCATTATGCTACACTGCATTCCACACAAGAAAATTCAGTGCTTCCTTTGGAGCAGGAATACTTTTGGGTTGCATGAAGTTACCAGTCTGTGATAAGGGATCAAAAGGACAAGTCACTACATGCAAAGGCCTGTAGGGTTCTAGAAACACTGAGAAATTCTTATCAGTAGATAGATTACCTTAAACATAAAATATATGAATGATAAAATGCATAACCTTATAACAAAACCAGGCTTTAATGGCGTTTGGACCAGGTACTCAAAATGTCTACAGCAGTCCAGCATTATAGCACCAGTGGTTTCAAATAAAATTAAAATAACCCTGATGTGATCAGGATACAAGAGCACATACATTTCTGCAGTTCTTATGCAGATCTTTACAAATAATAATCATAGGAGGAAAAATACAGTTTTTCATACTAAACCACTACATCAGCTCCAGCAGGGAGCTGTTTCAGTTTGACTGCCATCTGGTACCTCTTCTAGTCCAAGCCCCCAGCACAGAGATGTTCACACTGCAAAACTCTCTTCACAGCTAGCACTGCCTTCTCACTAGCAGATGAGACACATAGATTCTGGACCACCTGAATGCAAACTAAGCCCAAACTGCTGCTGAAAAGGACAGTCCCATCCTTCCCACACACTTGTAGCCTTTTTGCCATCCAAGTGAGCACTCCTATGGTGTCCCCACAAGCTGGACAAGGCAATTCAGCTGAAAGCTGAAGCACTGTTTCACCCAAAATTTGTTTAAAGCCAGATCAGTTTCCCAATCCAGCTGATTCTATGACTGCATAATTGCTACCACTAGCACAACAAAGGCATTAGGATAAAGCAGCCTGGAGTGGGTGAAGAAGGATCAGGAAACTGCCGTCTGAGCAACATGGCATAGGAAAAGGTGTTCAGACATTTTTAAGATTTCATTTCAAGATTTTTGCCCAATGACAGTTTAAGAAAATATTGTCCCTCAACTACTTATTTTGCCCTTGCAGAGTAGACAAGCAGAAAAGAACACGCACCCACAACTCATCTTTTGCAATATGAAATCTAGCTGCTCAGTCTACCACCAATGGAAGTGTCTGAAGGGGGCAGAGCAGATTTTACCACAGCCACATTAAACCCATTGGCTATCACAGCCCCAAGTTCTCCTCTTGGCCACAAAGGTAATCCCTGTAACACAAAACACGGATGTACAAATGAGGCATGAAAGCTTGTTGCCTTGCTATGCAAGCTATAATTTTGTGGACAAGGACTATGTGCTTTCCAGGACTATCTGCACTGTACCTGTCATTTAAATTCTGATGAAAAAGTAAACAACTGTTGCAGTGAATTATATTCTTCTATCATGTCTGTATGAAGATGTGTCTGTTTTCAATCAAGGCAGTTATAAACTTCTGCAGTGTATTCTATCACCGTTTGTTGCCTAAGGGCGAAGGGTAGATAGCACTGCATCAAACAGCCGGGAAAAACAATTATATTCTGTGCTCCATTACTCATGTTAACACGCTCTCTGGACATCAGACATTTTAGATTGTACTGGTCAGTGCTGACTGTGGACTATAATGCAACTTTGTCACGAGATGTCCTGTGGTCAGTTTCCAATAATTAATAAATGGCTCCCCATTTTTGTTATGCAGCATATGTGATTTACAGGATTAACCACTGGTATATGGATGAAGAGATAATATACTACACAGAGGAACTAGAGATGGGCTAGTTTCCTCTTTCTAGACTGACTATTGATAACTTCTAGACTACACCAGGGCAGACCCACTCTTGCCAGAGAGGCTCCATGCTGCATTTCTTCATTCCAGTACTAAGTCTGAGTTGGGAGGGTGGGGGAAGACAGGGAAGAGAGAGAAAAAAAAAAAAATGGAAAAAAAAAAATCACACCTTGTTAAAGAAGGCATACAGATAAATTTGAAGCTGAATCTTGCTTTACAGGTGGTTCTAGTTTCTGCAGGGGGTTAAACCTGATGACAAAAAAATCTCTTCCTATGTAAATCACTACAATTTTGTGCAAAGGAAGCATGGAGCTTAAAGGTTAAAGTTCTCAGAACAGGGACTGTGTCCCAGGCTTTGAGACAACTTCCTGATTCTGGACAGAAATAAATTGCTTCCATTGCTTTACTTGTGGTTACACATACCAGAGATGATGTTACCTGGTTTTGCTACAACCTCAGGAAAGAAACTCACTTTACTGGTATGCATACCTCCCAGATCCTTTTCAATGTCACTGCTTTCCAGAATACCTTCCCATTTTACAGGTATGGGCTACATGTATTTGGACATACCGTTTTACATTTGGCCATGTTAAAACATTTCATTTGAATGAGCTCAGCTTACCAAGTAAGCCAGGTACTGTTCTGATTACCCTGTCCTCAGTACTACAAGTTAGCGAATGATGCATCATTGGCTTACCTTATACCGTCAATAAAAATGGTGAACTGCATTAAGCTGCTAAACCCAGTAAAGATATACTTTAAACTATCCTCTTGAATAACTAATGCCCTTCAGCAGCTACAAAACAGGCCTGACCACTTGGGGTTTCTTTAACCACAGAATGTGGCTAAAGAAAGGTGGTTAAATTTTGTGTTTAATGTGTACAAAATCCTAAATGCACACACCTTTCAGAATTCTAAGCATAGTACTTCTCCAAAGATGATTTTATTGACTAAATGTGTAATCTCGAAGAATGAAACAGTTTGATAACAACTGTCTCCCCCCCCCCAAAATAAAATCATTAAAGCATAGAATTATGATGCAGGGATCCTACAATGGATTTTCTTTACATTATCAGGAATCTACTCCAAGCCTAAGACAGCTGTCAGCTAGGGAAGTTCTCCTGCTTGACCTTCTAAAAAATTTGCACAGCATTAGATTTCTTTTTTTTTTTTCCTTAATAATTCAACATTTATTTAAAAAAACCCTCAAACATATTTGGGACAAAAATCTCTTCAAGAAATTATTTTACAATTCTTGGATGCATGTCCTCTCTTCCTGCTTGCTTACAAATATTTATCCCCCAGTCTAGCAACATCCTCTATCAGTAACAGGTTTAAAAGCCTCTTATTCTCAGTTGATATGCACTTGTTTTTTCCACATATTCCCCATTTTGCTCTAGGATTTCCATTCACTAAATTCTACAATACTAGTACACTAAGAACAAAGACATAAAGCTAGAGCATACTGAAGTTTTATCAAAGTCCCTAAAAACAAGTTCAGATAACTTACCAGAGATCAGAGAAGCTCATAGAATTAATGCCATTTTTGTTAGCAGAGCTGATGCCGCACCTGTGTGGTACCTGACCTCTAAAGTGTGAATTTTTTATACATCCATTTGACAACACTTCTGCAGAATAAGCAGATTACCTATTTAAAGATACATCTATTGCATCTTTGATTTCCTTAATAACAAGAGCAAGCAAGAGGGTTGATTGGTATCAGCTGTGCGATTACATCATCATTTTGGAACTGAACTACAGTTTTATTTGGTAACAGCTTTGACTTTGGTACACAGAAGTTAAAACACTTCTGCTTCTCAAGCTGCACTACATGCCCAATAAGGCCATCTTGGAAAAAAGGAAAAAAGGAAAAAAGGAAAAAAGGAAAAAAGGAAAAGGAGCCAAGTTTTACTCCCAGTGTATTTACTTTGGTCTTAGATATTCCCATCTTACTCTTTCTTTTTTTTAGGGGGGAAAGAACCCAACATTATAAAGGAATAAATGTTTGGCTACCTACCTGTGGACTTAAGTCTCGTGATTTAGAAAAGCCACAAAGGAAAAATAAAATTCAGTTTTGGGACAAATATTTGGCAGTTCTGTAACTGATAATCTGGCTACAGTTAAATCACAATAAAAGGCCTCCCGCTAACACCAAAGGTTGTATACATCTACTCTACAGGCCAGGAATTTATCTGCAATTAAGAATACTTTACAAATGCAAAGAGTAGAAGTAGAAAGATATTTTGGCCACTTTCTAAAGAAGCTACATACACATATCCTTTTATTGCTCCGACTGGCTGATTCTTATGAGAATGTACATATTAATGCTGTACTTAGAGCATCTACAGATTGTACCTGTTGTGCCATCTCACATGGGGATGATGCAGTTTAAACAGTTCATTGAACATGCTGTTTAGAGTTCATCCTAGAAGGTCAGATCAAACAAACTCTTTCTGAACTCTGCTCAAAACAGTTACAAAAGTATGGCAGGTACCTACCAGGTTCTCATTTTCTAGCAGAGAAATAATTTTCTTTAAAAACAGGCTGTTGTCACACTAAGACCTTCTGAGGTATAATTTTTCAAGAGGCAGAAATTGTTCAAAGATCTTCCATCAGTGCTAGTGGCAGTCTTTAAAATGGTATCACTTGGTAACTTATATCCTGGTCTTGAAGAATGAGAAACATCTTGACTGCTACGTGGATGGAATATTTATATAGATATATATGTATGCATATATACCAAAGTTTTCAGCTCTAAGGAAGCTACCTTCACATTTCACTTGAAACAGTACAATTCAAGTATGCAAAAATAATTTATAGGATAGGATAGCCAGTTTAAGAAGATTCAGACTACTTTTTTTTTTAAACCAAAGCTAACTTAAAGACATTTAACAGAGCACACACATACAATCCAGACAGAAATATAACTCTCATTTCTGGAAGTAACAACACTGTTAGAAAGAAGAAATATGAAGTATATTGGAAAAAAAAGCTTGTCTCTGTGGGATTAAAAGTTTGACAAGAGTCTCCTTAAACAAATAAAAGTAACTGCACACTCAGGAACTCAGTAACTGTGTCACGGAACTGATAGAAATTTCTGGGTAACCTTTTTCACTTCTGACAGGCAATGTCCTGCCCTCTGAAACCATCTACAGTTTGTGAGAATTTAATCTTCAGTCTTGATGTAAATCAATTATAAATGGTTTCCCTCACATCTTAGGGTCACATGGTTTCCAAGCTCTAACCTTAATGATGTCCTGGCAGACTGCACAACAGGGAAAGTAAATGTTGCAGTAACTGTGCTAAACAGAGAATACAACCAATAGTAAAAAACGAAGTTCTTATTACATCAAATTTCTCAGTGTAAAATTATACAAGAACCTGTAATCATAGCTGATTTTTAAACAAGTTAGAAAGCACAGTTTGCTAGCATCATAATAAAGAAGTTGAATTCAGATAATGCAGAAGTCTGGATTTTCTCCAACTCTGTCACCAGATGAAGTGCTCTGTATTGGCAAGACACTTGACTTGGTAAAGGCCACTTACACTGGATTACACTGAGCATCAGGTGTACATCTGAAGATTTTAACTTTGAGGGAAAAAAAATCCTTTTAAAGTAACTACCTACACAACCCATTTGTATGATGGACTTAATTCCCACCCCACCCCCGACCTTAATTGGTTTTGTTACCATGTTTCTGCGAGGGACTAGAGAGGTTCTCATCCAGATAGCTGTGCAATGACATGGAGAACAAACTCCTGCTCTTCCAACAGCTCCCAGTTAGTACAGCTAAGTTAAACTGTATCTCCCTAAGATATTATTATCAGTTTTCATGCACAGAGGATTTAATTAGTTCCCTGCTCTAAAAGCCAGCCCTGGGTGTCACTTAAAAGATGCATCAATTACACAATGGAATGACAGGAAGAATTACGAGTTCTTATTATGAAGCAAGACTTGAGCAATTGAATTACTGAACTCTCAGCCATCATTAAGTACCCTTTCATCCTTTTCTTGCTGCTTCAACAGCGAGCCCAAAGCGCCACCTTTTGCTGAATAGTTGGAACCACAAATAACAATTTCAGCAGCTGGTGAACTACCGCAGTGACAGCTATTCACACACTCAAACCCATCTGGTTGGGTACCAAAAAAACCCCATGTTTTCTCACTAAACAGCTCAGTATGTCATAGCTGTCAGAACTGCTGTTCTTCTAGAAGAGCAATCATTTGAACAGGTAGAGCATAGCTGCCCAATGGCACGCATCAGGAACCTGACATAAAGGGTATTTGGCCTGGATTTCAGCAAGCATCCAAGTAAGCAGCACGTTGTGCATTTTTGCAGAAGGTTCCGTACTACTTATTGAAATCTCATAGAGCACCTCAAGCATATTGTCACAGTTTCCAGCCAGGAAAACAGCAAGCAATACCCAGTAGGCCCAAAATTGAAGATAAACAGACTTTGACAAAATTACTGGACAGACATCACACACACACAAAAATTACTCATTGGTTTCTTGTAAAAACTGAGCATCCTTACTTAAAACAATGTAATTATCAAACACAAAATTTAGGAGAAACAGAACAGCCACTCTAACAGCTGATCCCCAGATATGGAGAACTCAAGATACTGTAAGGACAACAAAAATTTATCTTCAGAAAAAAAAAAAAAAAAAGAGTCTGTTTTCATCTGTGTTTTGGGGCAGGGCAAGGAGAAAGGGAATGAGAAATGAGGCAGGCATTTTGTGTGTCCACTAGACCCATCTTTGAAATAACAAGAATAACAGAGAAGTTTTTATTTACATGTTGGATATATGGGCTGGCAAAGTGACAGAAGTGTTTTCTGCCAAAGCTACAACCGAATTTGCAAGATATTTGGCTAAAATTAAGACAGGAAAAAAACCCATGTAACACTAAAATCAGACTTCAAACAATGGACTAATTTACTTTGTCTATTTGAAAGACCAAGAAGGACTATAAATAATCCATCATTTCCCATTTAAACTGGGCTATTCCTATTTCTGTGAACCTTTGTAGAACAACCTTGATTTCAGCAGGCTGCTCCAGATTAAATGGTTCTGGATCAACAGAATCACAACCTAGAAATTGTCATAGCAATCATCACCAAACTGAAAGCTGGTGAAACTGAAAGTCTTAGAATCTAAGCTGGATTTCATGTAAGAAGAAATAGTGACATTCAGTGGCTCACCAAATAATAATAATAAAAAAATCTTTCCTTATGGTAATAACAAACCAAGTATGGTGACATCATGCTAATCAATTACACTCCATTAGCAGCGAACTTGCGGCTGGTTCAAACACTGGGACCTCTAATTCAAGTCACTTCTGTAATAAAAGAAGTGATTATGAGGGACACTTTCATGATACAGAGTATATACTGCCCTTGCCATCAGGAAAAAAAAAAGTATAACCTGCAAATTACATACAAAATGAATTTTCACAGTATTCTTTCTTAATTTCTCCTTTAAAAGAGAGAGTTAAAGCTGACATTCTGATACCAAAATGAGCACAATACAAAGGCAAACTGAAATACCCCATTAAGAAACAATCAGATGACCCTGAAGACTAGAACTGGAGGGCAAGGTAGCACACATACACTACATAATGAGTATTTCTGCTGTCAGCTAGGAACTATCAACTAAGAAACAAGGAAACTGGTGTTTCTTGATCTCAGTATGATTATGATGCTTCAGTGTTACTGGACTTGTGAGCCCAGCTTCCATCCAAGAGCAGGCACTGCCAGTCTAAGATTCAAATTTTGATTACATAAAGGAGAGGGAAAACTCAAAGTAAGTGAAACACTAAGTCAGCAGTGAATGAGGTCTTTATTTGATGCTA
Organism: Elanus axillaris; assembly: GCA_026212715.1. Taxonomy (NCBI): domain Eukaryota; kingdom Metazoa; phylum Chordata; class Aves; order Accipitriformes; family Accipitridae; genus Elanus; species Elanus axillaris. The sequence goes on along the minus strand of JANZLQ010000044.1, from coordinate 21,668,344 downwards.
AGTAGGGGAAGGCCCTCCAAAAAGTCTCCTTACAGTACCAACCCTTTCTCAGACTTCTTCGAGAGGCCCTTCTTCCAGATTTCTCTAGCCCTTGTTCCTCGTCACTCTGTAGCCTCAGGAAACATTAGCTTCTGCACCTCTGAGTAAACATTTGTTAACGAAAGATAATTATCTACCTTAGTGGAAAGGCACAAAGCCCAAAACGTTAACAACGTTCTGAGAGCGTGCAAAGAGCAGGTGCAAACCACTTAGGCAATAAAAAAGGCAAAGCTCCCGTACGGGGAAGGGCGGCACTTGCATAAACAGTCCCACTCCTCCAGAAAGTAAAGGCACATTCAGAACCGTTCCATTCAGTCTTTCCCACAGGATCTGCTTGTGCTCCAATTCCACCTCCCCGCTCCAAAAGGAGACGCGCCCCAGGAAGGGCCCCGACCCCAGGCAACCGGACGGCGAGCAGGGACGAGGGGCCCCGGGGGCGGCCGCTCCTCGGGGCAGGACCGCGGCCCGGCCCCGGCCAACCGGACGGCGAGCAGGGACGAGAGGCCGCTCCTCGGGCAGGGCCCACGGCCCAGGCGCCCGGGCCCCACCATGGCGGCCGCGGCGGAGCGCTACGCCGGGAGAACGCGAGCTCGCGACAACTGCCCAATCGGGCGTCAGGGAGCCTGCAGCGCGCCTCCTCTGATTGGGAGCGAGGCTCCCCCAGCTCACCCAAGGAGAAGGCTGCGTCTACAGAGCGGAAGGGCGCTCAGTGCGGCGCGCTGTGATTGGCTGGGAGGCGCGCCGGCGGGATGGCGGCCGCGGGGGTGGCGGCGGGGCTGGGGAGCAGCGAGTTCTCGGACCTGCGGGAGATCAAGAAGCAGCTGCTGAGCGTGGCGGAGCGGAGCCGCGAGCGCGGCCTGCAGCACAGCGGGAAGTGGTGAGCGCGGCGGGGCCCGGCCCGGCGGGCGGGCGGGCCGGCCGGCCGGCCTTGCGCTAACGGTCTCTTTCCGCGCAGGGCCTCCGAGCTGGCCTTTGCCTTGGACCCGCTGCCGCTGAGTGAGCTGCCGCCGCCCCCTGCGCTCACGGAGGTACGGCCTGGGGAGGGGGGAGGCCCGGCCGAGCGCGGCTCCGGCGCCGCGGCCCGCTCGGGGCCCGCTGCCGCGCCGGGAACGGGCACCCGGGCGGGCCTGGGGCCGTTCTGTGCTCGTGGAAGTGGTTGTGAGCTCCAGGAGCAACTGCTGTAGCTCCGCTGGCTGGCAGGGACCGCCGACTGCTTTTTAATCCCGTCCACAGCTGTTGAGGGAAAAGTGCGGTAGCGATCCATGCGAAAACACGTGCAGGAGGCCGTGCCGAGGTCTGATTGTTTTGTGATGCTGTGAAGTTCCCTCCCCTTGTATATTTAATGGGACAGATGGAGTTGAATACGCTTTCCCAGAGGAAAGCGTTCCATTTCATGCGTTGCTGTGCCTTAAATGAGATGCCCCGTAAGCAAAATTTGAAATCATGCTGCTCAGTCTTTTGTTTGTTGTCAGCCAACATTTACTGTAATACAAATTATGTTGTGCCATTAAACTTGTGCTCTTTAGGACACAAGAGAAACAAGTTGTAGCTCTGTCCCCACCTCCATAGGTGTACAGTAGGACTTTTAGATATATGCCTGTCTTGTTAAATTACATCGCTGTAATTTAAGTGCATTCCAAGGCATAGTTACCAAGGAAATGTTTGCATTTAAGTTAGGAGGTTAATATTGTTTGATATGGAACTCCTGAGTAAGTTTCTCTTACTCGTGGTCATTCCTACTCGCTGAACGGCTAATTCATGCCTCTGGCAGCTTGCCACAATTTGTTTTCTGGAATCTCACTGTTTATTTTAAATGTTTCTAACTAATCTGTACTCATTATTTGAGAAGTAGGGACCTGATCATGTGAGGGAATGGAGAGACTTGTCTGATTGTACTCAAACCATCTTCGAGGATGGCTAAACTCTATTTTTAGCGTTCAGAGCAATTTTATTAATATGTTTGTAACTAGCTTGTTTCCTTAAAGCATGTCAGACCTTCTAAGGCCTTAAAATTCTTCTGTGTCCCTGCAGGAGGATGCTCGTGATCTGGATGCGTATACGTTAGCCAAGTCTTACTTTGATCTAAAGGAATATGACAGGGCTGCCTATTTTCTACGGGGCTGCAAGAGTCAGAAAGCTTACTTCTTGTATATGTACTCTAGATACCTGGTAAGATAGAAGGAAAGTTGCCTTTTAGCACTGAACTCCTCCGCTGCCCTCCCCTCCCTGGCATACCTTATTGTTTTGCCTGTTCTGTTCTGAATGACCACCTGGAAGTCCAAATTATATGTTTGGGGGAAGGGAGATAAGGGTGTTCTTTTTAGAACTGTGATGTTTGTGAAAACTCATTTTATGTGCTGCTGCTGGCATCGCAACAAAACATAAGGAATATGCTATTGTAAGGTAATCTTGGTTTTCCTCTCTTTTTCCAGTCAGGGGAAAAGAAGAAAGATGATGAGACAGTGGATAGTTTGGGTAAGTCTGTGGTGTCAAAAAACACAAGACAATATAGTGAAGCTTCCAGTGATGCATTTTCATGTAAATCATCTTGGTTTTATGGCTTTCCCCTCTATTTTTGGATAATAGTGTGCTGTAACATAATTTCTTTCATTGTCTTAATGCAGATTACAGATTTTCATCTATTAGTTCTTCTGTTAAAAAGGGTGATCAGACTAAGTGATTTTCTTTTAAAAAGAGGAAAATAATCACAGGCTGGGAAGCTTTCAGGTCATGTCGGTGATGATTCTGAATGTACCCCAGACTTTGTGTGGTAGGACTCCTGATGGAAAACTAGCTGTTTGACTTTCTCATTATGCAGGACCTCTGGAAAAAGGACAGGTGAAAAATGAAGCTCTACGAGAATTGAGAGTTGAGCTCAGCAAGAAACACAAGGCACGGGAACTGGACGGGTTTGGCCTTTATCTGTAAGTGTCTGCATGTATTTCTAATGTATTCATGTGTATTTGTGTGGATATGCAGAGTTTTATGATTCTGATTAGCTTGGTAACTTTCTTTACAGATATGGTGTTGTGCTGCGGAAGCTGGACCTGGCGAAAGAAGCAATAGATGTGTTTGTTGAAGCTGCCCATGTCTTACCTTTGCACTGGGGAGCCTGGCTGGAACTTTGCAACTTGATTACGGATAAAGAGATGGTAAAACTTGGGAGATATCAAAATGTGGTAACAAATTCCAGGGTTTAACCTGATTCAATAACTGATGATTCAGTTGCCGCAAGATTGGTCGCCCACTGCTTTATTCTGTGAGACTCACTGTCAGGCAAGGCGATACAAGATTGTAAACTATGTTATTAAAGCCTCTTTCTTCAATTGCTTGCCATGCTGTAGCCTGAGAATCTTTATACCAGCAGGGCTAACTTGTTATCGTGTATCCACAAAGTGGTCTAAGAAATGGCTAATTTGTATATTCTGAAGTAGTTGTCAGCAGTGTTATTGCCTTGTCACATGACAGAGATTCTCCTAGGACACTTTTTTTTTTCCTTTTCCTTAATCTAGTTCTAGATCCAGTTATTGAGCACTTTTTGGCCCAAAAGGATATATAGAGTCACTGCTTTTAAAACTAAAACAATAATGTAGGTGTTCCCTTTGTGAAATACAAAGCTACACATAGGAGATGAACTGTATCAAAGAACTGAGCTTAGGTATAAAACCAAAACAGATTATTTTTCTTTATCCATGGGATTTTATGACATCGCTCCTAGAATTCTTCAGTCAGTTCTGGCTGGTGGAATATTTAAAAAAGTAGAGGTGGCACAGAAGAGACCCTTACTGATTTGTGGAAAAAGGGAAATGCATTTTTCATTACATTATTTGGAATCTGTTCAATTATCAAAAATAGTGATATGATATTGATGTTCAAACATAGGAAGAAAGTACAGTCTTTCAAAGGACTTCTGAATTTAATGGAAAAATAAGGCCAGTGGCTGAAACAGAAGCCAGGTGCTGTCAGATTTGAAGACACTTTCTTCACTGATTGACCAAATGAAATGGCTTCAATTCTTCTGCAATTTCAGCAGTTGTGGAAATGGATTGGGAGTGACTAAATAGAATTGTGTGGTCCATATTGTACTGCTTTTTAGACTGGATGTCTTAATGCTCCTTTCCTGTTTCGATATTCTCAATTTATAAGCATTATTTTAGTCTCTTCTTTGGAAGAACCTGATACTAATTCTTGGTCCTAATGCTGATCTTTTGTAGATGGTGTTATGGTTTAAGAAAGCGATAGCAGAAAGCCTGCTACCTCGAGACCATCTGCTAAATCATGGGAGGGAAGATAATGGATTCTTTGCCACAGGTGGCTTTTAGAATACTACTGATTGTCATCTCTTCCTCCTCTTCTTTGGTTCTTGCTAGTTGAAGTTCCTGTCCTTGCCAGATACATGGATGAAAGAGTTCTTTCTTGCACATATTTATACAGAGCTGCAGCTGATAGAGGAGGCTCTGCAGAAATATCAGAGTCTCATCGATGCAGGATTTTCCAAAAGCACTTATATCATCTCTCAGATTGCAGTTGCCTACCACAACATCCGAGGTCAGTGACGCTTACTAACTGTAACTAGTAGGAACAACCCTCTTAATGCAAACTTGGCATTTATAGTTCTTGTTCTCCCATCTACCGTTCTTTCTTTAGATATTGACAAAGCTTTATCCATCTTTAAGGAGCTAAGGAAACAAGATCCTTACAGGATAGAAAACATGGACACTTTCTCCAATTTGTTGTATGTAAGGGTAAGCACTCTTTCTGTTGCCTGTCCGTAATGAAGGTATCTATCAGAGGTATGTTAAACACCAGCAAAGCAGCTGATGCTGTCAAGCCTCTCTGAATATAGGCTTTCAGCTCCTTTCTGCTTCGCAACTCCATGAAATAGATGCAGTGTATGCATTGCTAACTGCCTAGGTTTTCTCTGAAACTCTTAACGTGCTCCTTTTCTCATCACTTTCATTTCTTTGTTTCACTAGAGCATGAAGCCTGAGTTGAGCTACCTGGCTCACAATCTCTGTGAGATAGACAAGTATCGTGTTGAGACCTGCTGTGTAATCGGTGAGAGCCAGCTCTTTTCAGTGTTCGTATTATGCTCTCCACAGGCTGTGCAACGAAATCTTACAAACACTTGTGAAAATGATCTGCCAGCAAGGCTGTCAAAACTGCTTGGTGAATGTGGATTCAGGCAGCTTAAAAAGCAGACCAAATGACCGAGTACCCTTTTCCCTCATTTCTCTCTGAAAGAGCTGCTGTAATACTATCAGTGCAGAAGGGAGTTGAAGAAATCATTATGAAGATCCATGTAGCTGATAATCCCTTTATAGTCTTGAAACTCCAGCCGAAATAATTGTGTGTCAGGAACAGGAAATTAATTTGTTAGATGATGACATAAGTTCTAAGGGATGGGATCTTAATTGATTGGTACAACTGGAAAAGGATTGACCAGAACACTAGAGAACAGACTGCTATTACATCTCTTGAAGTTTGAATCAGATCTCCCTTTAATAGCACTCTTTCTTCTTATAATTTAAGTTAGGAGGTAGTAGATAATACCTCTTCCACCTTTTTTTCTGCTTTTCTGCTGTTTTTTTGTTTATTTGTGGTTTGTTTTTTTTAAAATTTATTTAAATATTGTGACTTTTGCTTTAGGGAATTATTATAGCTTGCGTTCCCAGCATGAAAAAGCAGCACTCTATTTCCAGAGGGCCTTGAAACTGAATCCTCGCTATTTGGGAGCCTGGACCCTTATGGGACATGAATACATGGAAATGAAGAACACATCTGCAGCTATCCAGGCTTATAGGTATCACTCATGTACCACACAAAATGGTGTTTGAGTCTGCATACATAAGGATTGAAGCAGTATCTTCTATATTTTGTTAGTTTTTTGCTGAATTCTGTCTTTGTTTTAATCCTGACTGCTTTCTGACTTGTTCATCTCCTTTTCTTTGACAGACACGCAATAGAAGTGAACAAAAGGGACTACAGAGCATGGTATGGCTTGGGGCAAACCTATGAAATCCTCAAAATGCCGTTTTACTGTCTCTATTACTACCGACGGGCCCACCAGCTCAGGTATAGTTGAGAACGAAGCCATGTTCATTGGTGTTTGTTCTGACGTGGTTGCTACTAGCTAAGGAATACACACACAGGAGCTAATGTGGGGAAGGGAGAACAACATCAATGCTATGTGATTTGTGCAGTCTCACTACTCCAAATCCTTTTAGTTGTATTAGTTAACAAAGGCTTTGTCAGCTCAATGCCGAGGAACGCTAGTCAGGAGTATAAGTGATATTTTATGCACGAGGATGATGGACACTGCCAGGTGTAGATTTCCCTCCCCCACTCACCGGC
>JANZLQ010000044.1:21649916-21661940 GCA_026212715.1 Elanus axillaris | reverse complement strand
CCCCGAGATCAGCAGGGTGTCTGTTAAACTACATTTAGGAATTGCTCTTTTACAGACCAAATGATTCTCGTATGCTGGTTGCTCTAGGAGAATGCTATGAGAAACTCAATCAGTTGGTGGAAGCTAAAAAGGTAAGCGAGAACTGATGCGTGAAGTGAGACATTAGGATGTCTCCCAGGATATTAGGTGGAGTCGCAGCAAAATTGTGTATCCAGTGCTACCAGAAATGCCTATGGCATGTGTTTAGGAGCTTATTGAAACCATTTCTGTGGTGGTTACAATTGGGGAAGTTCTGCTGCAGTGTAATTAGGCCAGCTGATAAATAAAAAGTCATCTACAGATGATACATGCCCCTTTGCTGGAAAGCTACATAGTTTTCTGCTTCTAACTTGTATGAGTCATGAGCTGGAGTCATTTTTGTGGTGTGCTTGACTGACTTTCCTTCCTTGACAGTGCTATTGGAGAGCTTATGCTGTGGGAGATGTGGAGAAAATGGCACTGGTGAAACTAGCAAAGTGAGTATGTGTTATCACTGAACTGTCTATATTGTGTTAAATGCAACTAGCATTTTGATACCTAATGATAAAATACTAAATTTAAAACAAGTGGAATTGCTATTAGGCAGTATTACTTTGGGAGCTATGTACTAACTGATATCTTTAGGTCTGTAGTGACTGCAAATTCTGGTGTCCAGCTTTAGCTTTAAGTCTCCCTCAGGATAACTAGAGGGATTCATAGCATAATGTGGGTTGCAAGGGACCTCTGAACCCTGAGGCGATCTGAGCAGACAGTGCTAGCAACTGTATTTGTTGTGTTGAAACTTAAAGCAATCCACGATGGCAGGTGATCTACAAAATTGTAGATTGATTGATTGGGGTTTTTTTTAAATTATTTTTTATTTCCCCAGTACATGGTTGTAACATTGGGAAAGGGTCTAATGTGAAATAAATGTGAATGCTCTGACACCAGCGCTAATTTTTGGGATAAAGTAATACAAAGTGGAAAAAGTGAAGGGGAAAGAAGAGGACAAGTGAAAGGTGAAGCTGCTGTACAAAGACTTTTGGGATGTAGTGGGGGAAGAAGGAGCGCTGGGGGAAATAGCCAGTTAGAATAGGATGGCAAAGGTCTGTTAAAAGCTTTAAATTTAACAGAATAAGCAAAGGCTCCTGCTTTGGTTGTTGCTGCCTCTAGCAGTTAGTATCTGACTGGCTCCCTTCCTGTTAATGTAAATGCTCTCAAGCTGGATCCTCTCTTTCCATGAAGGGCAGTACATGGTGCATGTCTTGCAAATTCTGAAGGAAAAGATCTGGCTTTAGTCCAGGTCAGGTTGAGTAGGTACTTCTTCATAGGCCAAGAATGTCTTCAACAGTGCAGTCTTGTTCCAGTGGCCCATTTTTCTCCTTTTCTAGGCTGCATGAACAGCTGAATGAATCTGAACAGGCAGCTCAGTGCTATATCAAATACATCCAGGATATCTATTCCTGTGGGGTAAGACGTTATCTTGGGAATAAAAGGAGAAGTAAACTTGGTATAGAGTTACCTTGGAAGGCAGGAACCAACAGATGATGGTTTTTACCCCCCTTGCTGTAGGAGATAGTGGAGCACCTGGAGGTCAGCACAGCCTTCCGTTACCTGGCCCAATACTACTTCAAGTGTAAGCTCTGGGATGAAGCCTCAGCATGTGCTCAGAAATGCTGTGCGTTCAATGATGTGAGTAGTTGTGCAGTCTTTGGTGTTCTTTCTTAAGGGATCTATGGCCTTGTTCTTCCTTCCCCTCAGAGTAGAAGGAATCGTATATTGAATGAATGAGGGCTGTCTGCCACGCAGGTCACATTTCGAATGGTGGTATTGTATACCTGATCACTAGGGCTGGTTATGATTGACTAAAATAATGGAATATGGTTTAGATAGTAAAAATGAACCATTGGTGTTCATTAAATAAAAGAATTTGAGGTTCTACGTGGCAGTCTTAAGACTGCTGAAAATCTTGGTGCTGAGGAAGTGGCTAAATGGTCACGGACTCCCCCACATTACGTAGTGATGGTACTCATAACTTCTTCTTTTTTTTTTTTTTCTTCTTATCTTCTGTGTGTAAACAGTGCAGAGGACATAACAGTACTTGCGTTTTATATGTGACTGTCTTCTGAGATGTTCTGTAAGTGGACAATTTGGATTTTTAACTACAGCCTAGTGCTAGACACTACCCATGCGTGCAGGGTGTTTGGCCTATCCTTAATAAAGCTGTCTGGAACTCTGGAGAACCTGAATTCAGCTTATTTGAAACTTGTCCCATCTGCGTTTTGCTGGAATATTTAGACAGCTTCAGTGGTTGATGGTGCCACTGACTGAAATACCCAAAGTAACATGCAAATCAGGTGAGATAAAGGTGGAAAGACTAAAAGAAAAAAGTGACATACGTCAACATTTTTAAGTAGCAGGAGAAAAAAGAAATGGGGGTGTTTTTTATAGCTTGCAGCCTTAGAGAATGACAAGCTACTAGAATTTATACTGCTTACATGCTGAATTTGATCCAGAAACCACCCATCCATAGGTGTATTGTTTTGTTTTTACAAATCGCTTTCAGACTAGAGAAGAAGGAAAGGCCCTGCTGCGGCAGATCGTACAGCTTCGCAACCAAGGAGAAACGTCATCCACAGATATTGCTGCTCCTTTTTTCCTCCCTGCATCACTGTCGGCCAACAACACTCCCACACGCCGTGTCTCCCCACTCAATCTGTCTTCTGTAACACCATGAACAATGCTGATACTTCTAACCTGTGTGCTGGATGTGACTTGCAACCACTTCTTTCCAGTGAAATTTCTACGTTTATTGTTGCCTTCACGTGAAGGGTAGGAGTTACTAGAGCCCACAGCTGAAGATGGATGTGCCCCAACAGGCAAAGGTGCAGCCTATGTAAAAGTGCCTATGCTGAGATGCGAGAACCTGCTTGTACTTCTCACTAAGTCATTCCACTTGGAGGGCAGATGTGTTCCAGTACGCAGGACTACTGCTAACTGAGGGATGGGGAAGAGCTTGTCTGCTTGAGTTAAAATGTATTTGAAGTTTGATTCTGCCTTGTTACCTCTGGTCTTTACTGAACTTCTTTGGATGACCTCTTAGTGGTATCATTGCTGTCTACGTCAGAAACTGTTACCTGCCTGGCTACTTAAGGACTTACGCTTGTCTTGAACTACACAGATGTTCCACTAAAGCAGTAGATACAGGCACTTAGATACAGGTGCCATGTCTATGTTGAAAGACTGAGAAATGTCAGAGGTGTTCCAAGTAGCCACATGTGACACCTGTTTGCCACTCTGTCTGTGGATCTGACAGATACTTTGGCTTTCAGTAGAAAAGCAGCCAGTGGGATAGCACAATTAAAAACCTAATGATTAAGTTACTGTCCTTCGGCTTCTTTTATGGTGCAGCTTTCACGTGTACTGTAGCAAACGAAATGGGATGAACCGAAATGGATCATTTTGTTAAGGATTGCCACATCTTGTGGACAGTATGGTGCAGGGGATTCCTCCTTTGCAGGGCTGCTGCTTCTCCCTGTTCACACATTCAGCCCAGAGTAAGGTTTAAGTGTAAATTTCGAAGATGCATGCATATGCCCCATTACTACAGCTGTGACCATTGTCCTGGTTTCAGCTGTGATAAAGTTAATTGTCTTCCTAGTAAGGAAATGTTACTTTAGTATGTCACCATAAATGAACAGATTAACGTAAGCAAGAGGACGTTGCCCTTAGATGCACTTGAAGCAGAAACTGTAGAAGTGGCCTGATCCTGTTCTTACTTGCTTAAAGTTTGCTAGTGGAACATACGTATATGCTTTCAGTGAGTTAACGCAAGTACATGTTCACATTCTCTGGTCTCTCCAGTCTTCAGTATCCATGTCTAGATGTTTGGTATCTTTTCAGTCTCAACCCTGGACCTAGGGTATCCACAGATTTTGGGTTTTTTCCTGTTTGCTGGCTAGTCCCAGCTAGGGTTGCTATGTATGTTCACAGAGTAAGGAGCACAATGATACAGAAAACAGGCAGCAATAGTGTTTAATTAATAAAAGTGTAGAACACACTACGGTGATGAGTTGTAAGTCTCAGTCAGACAAAGGTTACTCACCAGCAGCCTGCTTGCATGCAGTTGGTAGCTCTTATGCCTACCCCTACCCGTTCAACGCTCCCCCTCTCCTGATGTGTGAAGAACAGCCAACAGTTTGGGGTATCAGTTTGACCTGTGATCTCAGACAACTCCAGCCAAATGTCTTGGTGCTACTCAGTTACAACCTGTAAGCTTGAAAGAACCTGGAGGTCTTTTAAAAAGTACTTAAGGTTTGTATAAGTTTTGGGTTGTAAATTAGGAATAACCAACTATGAATATGTTCATGCATTATCAACAAGCTGCAGTTACGAATAATCTGCAGATGTTCATGCTAAACAAGCTCCAGCTTCCTTGGGGCTATCCAACAGTGGAATCTGCCATTGAGTTTTGTAATTGTCTGAAGATTTCCTTAGGAGGAAATAGTCCCAAGTTTCACCTGAATGTTTTTTTTTAATTAAGATTGTCCCAGCTGTGGTGCTTATGAAGGTCCTGCATTAAATCCAGTATCCCGGGGTCACTGTGGGAGGCTGGCTGTAAGGATTAACTGTATTCACCAGATCTAAACAGTGGAATGGCATTGATCTGATAGGCACCTTGCCTGCTGGGTTTTGAAAAGGCTTCTATCAGGATGATCAGTGAAATTATTTCCCTTGATGTGGAGGATACTTCTTCCAGGTACACCTACTTTAAATACTCATCTCTAAAAGATGCAGTAGGGTTGAGCAATTATGTCTAAGTTGGGTCGTGAGGACTGCGAGTTCATCATTTCATCTCCCCTACCGCTAGCTGAGATAATGGTACTTAATGCCAAGTTCAGAAAGTTGTGTTTGATGAAAGTGTTGTGATTGACATATCTGCTCTGTTGTGCCAGCTCTGGAAGTGTGACAGTCCCTATTGGTAATGACATCTATCGCACAAGGTGAGAGTGATTTGTTAAACATAGGGAGAAAATAACACATAAGTAGAGGTTACCTACTGTCTTAAAACTGAAGATGTAATGAGGCTGCCTCCTTTTTCTTTAATATGGTCTGTTACTATATTTAAAATTACAAGCCAGTCTGCTAGCTTTCTAGTATCTTATAATACATAAATAATGTATCGCATCTTGTTACAAACACCAGTGACCTATAAAAATCAGTAGTTAGTAATGACGATGATTGATTCTTATACCACATAAACAGCAAGTTCTTATAATGTAAATTAAACAATTTGTGCAGCAAAAGAAATCTTCTAGTTCTGTCTTTCCCTTCTGGTAAAACAAATAAGCTTTGTATTTAGCGTAAATAATCATTAAACCTATGAGAGCATTCTAATACCTGAGACATTGAAGAAAAACTTTAAAACTCTTCATGTTTTCTAGGAACAGTCAGTCTTACAGAGAACTATTAAAATTAGCTTCTTAATACTTTGTGAGAATTTGGAGGAAAAAATCATTCTAATGTTCTATTTTGTTACTATATTGAAAGATCTCTTCAAAGGAGATGCTGGATTTCACATCAGTCACATTTACCAATTAAAATTGTGCATAATGGGGTTAAATTTTGGAAACAAATTTGATTTCTAGACACGTGTCCTCCAGCACGGAGTAACAGTTTTCCTTCCATCCTGGTTCAGTCTATTTTTATCTTGGTTCAGTCACAGTACTCCACTTTTCATTGTTCGCCTCTCCTAGAACCTGTACTTAACACACTTGCTTGAAAGGACATTACTAAAATCAACATTACTATTAATAGGTCTAGCTACTTCTCTTCAGGCTATCCTCCTTTGGAGGATCACCCTGTAAAACAAACCAAGAAGACCCATTCAGTTGTTACAGTGTTTGGAGCTCTTTTTCCAAAGTTTTAACTGCTATTAGCGAAACTGCTTATTCTGAGATTCTTTTAGCCTTTCTTTTAGCATTTCTACCTGATACACTGCGGGACTTGCTGTTTCCAGAATCACAACTGGCCTTTGCTATTTTCTGGGCTAGCTACATGGGGTTTCACTGATAATCTTGGCATGTTATGTCATTTTCTGCATTCCATTCTTTCAGTTTAGGAGTTTTCTAAATCTACTGTTTTGAAGTTGTGGCTTAGATGGACAGCTATGTCGTCTGACATTTATTTTATTAGCATATGTAGCCAGTGATCAGTTAATATTTTTTCCTACCATTCAGCTGTCAGTCCACCATTGCTGAAGTGTTCTTGTTTCTCAGTCAGTGATTAGTATCATGTGAGGACACAATCTGCAATGAAGGAACAGAACAGAGAATTACCTTGGGATATGCAGGAGCTGGGGCAAGATCTTTCACCTGTCACAACTTTTGAATGTTCTGCTTGACTACTGTAGTAGCCAAAGTTTTTTAGGCACTTTTTCCTACATTTTAATACTGTTGGTTGTAAGCCAGTGCCCCTTTTTTGCTACTTCTGGGTACTTACTGTCTTTCTGGTTGTAGACATAGACCTGTTTCAGTGACATGAATGTGAATTTGTCCATATTCTGCTTCATCTTTTCTCAACATTTCAGTTTGGAATCTGCCTGTCTGTATCCTCCAGATGTTGCTTCAGTGGTGCTTAGACACCTGCAACAGAAGTGTATTGCCGGAACCCTTTGTTTCTCTCCTGTACATCCTGGCTGCTGCCAAATATAACCATTTGCTGAATCCAGAGTGAAACTTATTTTTCTTGAAATACCTTTCTCTTGTTCAGAATTCTGTGCTTATTGAACACAGTAAATCTCAGGAGTTACCAATTGCACTGTCTGAATAAAGAGCAGTTTTAAAATCTCTGTTTCTTCTTTATGCCAGGTATATGATGCAGGCTGCATTTGTTCGGTGATTCTGGAGTTCCACTCCAGGGCTCTTGTAGTAAACTAATTGAGGCTCTTGTGTCAATAACCATTTTGGGGCAATGTGAATCCCCAACTAAAGCTCTAATTACTGATCGCCCCCAGAAATTGGAAATCAGGCTAATCGGTAGCTTGTGAGGGTATTAGAGTTGGGCATGCCTGTTGTGCAGAATCAAACATACATCTGTCTGAAACAGTCCCTGCTCCTCTTTCATTTGACTGCTGCTGTTCAGTAGTTGTTTCCAAAGGGCATTAGCGTGTGCTTCGTTTCAGGCGTTCATGTTTTCTACTCTTCAGCTCACTTAAAAGTAGATTCCAGTTCTTAGATTATTGCTTGCCTGATCTATTTCATCCAAGAAACCTCTTGCCTTTAGCTTGAGACAGAGGCTTCCCTCAGTTATCCTATTTATTCCAGGCAGCTGGCCTGTTAGTAGCAAATGTGATTGCTTGGCCTGGTTCACAGACTTCCCTCTTCCTTTCTCTTCACTGTGAGTCTTTCCCTATATATCTGTACTGTGTAAGTCTGTCCTGCTTGAATGATTTTGCTAACGGATCTTTTCCATCATGATAATTTACTCAGCTGTGTTGTGTAAGTGGGTCAAAAAACGTCACAATGGAGCTGGAATCTAGCTTGTGGCCTGTCTAAACCTATCTTTAAAAATGTATGGCTAGGGTCCAGCTATACAGTATGTTAACTGTGACTCCTCTCTTGTAATGGGACTGTATAAGACCTCTGTGTTTATTCAGCTTGGGCATTTGGTGTAATATGGTGTGTGTTACTGTGGCTCCTATGTATTTATTTCTTTTCATCTTTAAAAATAATGGAGGGAAAAACCCATATCCACTTGAGGTATTTTTATGATTCTACTGCTGCTGAGCTTCATGTGGTAAACGAACACTGGTATTTGCATCTTAATAATGACATGCTCAATTTTCTTTGAAGCTAATCAGAAATACTGAGGGGGAAAAAAAAAAAACCCAAACTGTGCTGAGCATCATTAATGTTCCTTCTTTGGAAATACTGTGATGTTTCTCAGTGGGGAGGGATGATCCCCAATTTCTTCCACCAGGACTCCTGTGCACAGCTGCTAATACGGAGCAGAGGAAGGAGTGCGCTGGGCTATCTGTCCACCTCATTACATGACCTGTCCCCTGGGGGACTGCCTGGCTCTTACCAGCCTTGCTGCTGGCAGAGAGCTTGTAGGCACCTTACGTCCGAGTCTGCTGAACAGTGAAAGTTCTCAGCTACTACAGCAGTGAGCAGAGAGCCATGCAATAGTATGTTGAAGGATGCTGACAAGAGGTGGCTGAAGGCCGCATGTGTGCAGGTGCTGCCTAGCGCGGTCCCTCTTGCACCAGTGCTACCCACCATACTCCCGTGGCTGCCGTAAGATGGTGACAGCGACTCCTTATCTGGGGAGAGAGGGCAGGAAGTGCTAGTTGAGGTGTCACTGATGTCAGTGTTGCAGCTAAAACTGCAACAGTAGAGGCAAAAAGGTAACTAGGCCTTTGTTTCAGAATTAGTGTCCTTGCTCACCCTTAGAAATTTATTACAGCCTTATCCCTATGTCTGTGGCATGATTTTAAGTAAGGGAAAAGCATTTAGAAAGCCCTTTCCATTTATCTGTAGCTTCCTCTGCTTTGTGAGACCGATGATACAGGTGGGCACACCAGGAAACCTGCAGGCAAGGCAAGGCAGTACCATCACAGCACTTGGCCCTCTGTACGATGCACCTGCACTCTGTGCATATAGCAGAGGGATTCCATTTTCCTAATTCTGGGCATCTCTAGAAATTTCCGTGTCTTGCTTTATGGTCCTTAGCACCTATTGAACCAGCATTTCTACAGCAGATGGGTTTAAGCAGCAAAATTGGATCTTGGCGGTTTTTGCAAGCACTCCCATAATTACTGCATGGAAACCCGAGAATATGAACAAAACCATTTGTAAAATTTTTGTCACCCTTTGCTCCTGGCTTGCCTTCCATTGCACAGCAGCACGGCCTTGCTGCTCCCTGACGCCCTCTGGTCAACTAACCGGATAATTCAGTCTCTACAGAGACCATGCAGTTTTGCCCCTCTTACGAGAGGCTGCAAGTGCTCTTACTTGCAGGTAGAGATGGCAAAAGGTCAGTTGGAAGAAGCAGCCCAAATATACTTACTGAGGACAAAGTATCTAATGGCTTAACTACCAAAATCAAGGTCTTTACTGGGACAAGGGAACTGTGATTCAACAAAGAATTCTAACTAACTGGTGGAAATACAGGAAAAAATTTGTATGAGACAGAAACAGAAAAGACCTCAAGAAGGCTGACTGCCAATAATTTTTTTAAGTCCCAGTTAAAAGTCCTAGGAATTTGAGGACACACAGTGCATAGGCAGTGGAGGCAGGGATGTACATCCTCAGGAGATTACAGGGATATGGCCTGGGAGTGCAGGGAGGGGATCAGGAAAGCCAAAGCACAGCTGCAGCTGAACTTGGCTAGAGATGTAAAAAATAAGAAGAAGGGCTTCTTCAGGTACTTAGGACAACAAAGGAAGATGAAAGAAACTACAACTGTACAAACCTGGCTACAACTGACATGGAGAAGGCTGAGGTACTGTCCTGGTTTTGGCTGGGATAGAGTTAATTGTCTTTCTAGTAGCTGGTAGAGTGCTATGTTTTAGATTTAGTATGAGAATTGTGATAACACACTGATGTTTTCAGTTGTTGCTAAGTAGTGTTTAGACCAAGTCATGGATTTTCCAGCTTCTCATGCCCAGCCAGCCAGAAAGCTGGAGGGGCACAAGAAGTTGGTAGGGGACACAGCCAGGGCAGCTGACCCAAACTGGCCAAAGGGATATTCCATACCATGTGACATCATGCCTGGTATATAAACTGGGGGCAGTTGGCCTGGGGGGGGCGGATTGCTGCTCGGGAGCTGACTGGGCATCAGTCAGCGAGTGGTGAGCAATTGCATTGTGCATTACTTGTTTTATACATTCCAATCCTATTATTATTTTTATTATTACTGTTATTACTAATTTTCTTCCTTTCTGTCCTATTAAACTTTCTTTATCTCAACCCACAAGTTTTACTTTTTTTTCCCCCCGATTCTCTCCCCCATCCCACTGGGGGTGGGAGGAGTGAGCGAGCGGCTGCATGGTGCTTAGTTGCTGGCTGGGGTTAAAGCATGACAGGTACTCAACAGCTTCTTTGCTTTGGTCTTCTCTGGGAAGTGCAGTAGCCAAGCTGCCGAATTCACACAATCCAAAGGCAGGGACTGGGAGAGTGAAGAACCTCCCACCATTAGAGAAGATCAGTGTCTTGGTTTCAGCTGGGATAGAGTTAATTGTCTTCCTAGTAGCTGGTACGGTGCTTAACCCCATTTTTAAAAAAAGAAAAAAGGAAGACCTGGGGAGTAGGTCAGTCTCACCTCTGTGCCCAGCAAGATCATGGAGTAGCGCCTCCTGGGAACTATGCCACGGCACATGGAAACCAGAGAGGTGATTGGTGACAGCCAACATGGCTTCACAGTTGTTTTTTCCCTTTCTGATATACTTCAGACCTTCCATTTATCTTGTGCAGTCACTGTACTGGTCTTTCAGAAGGCCATTTCCAGAGCTATTCAGTCAGTAACCACGACATGAAAAATAAAACAGTTAGGCTAGACATATACAGACAGCAGCTTTTAAAAAAACAGAACTTGGCTTTATTTGGGGCATTGCAGCTTTTTTCAATCACTGAATGTCTTAAGTGCCCATGGGAAATTTTTTATGAAAACACTGTAATTCTATAAAGCCCATTTATAGTATCTTCCACTTCAGGCTCTTCGAGCTTGTCATGTAAATGGCAAGTGCTTTTCCTTTTGAGGTGAGTTCAGGTGCCTAAGGACAGAGTTCACATGGGGTTGAACAGAGGAACCTACTGCACTCTTTGCTAAGTGTTAGGCTGTATTAGGCATCTAATGCTCAAGTGGATCCCTTGGCATTGTATTACAGATCCTGCCAAACAAAATGAAAAAAAAAATAAATTAACTGAATCTCTTGCGTAACTCTGAGAAAAACTAAATGCCTCCACTTTCCAGGTGGGAAAGCTGAAGTCAGGACAAACTGGTGAGCCCTGGGTCAGGCATACGGTGCCAGACCCTTTACTCTGAGACCTCTGCTTCTAGTGCCACATTTCCTTCTCGTTTTCCAAAAGATTTCATGGTAAAGGTTTGAAACACTGGCACTTAATGTGAGGCATAAGAACTTGATATCAAGGAGGACTCTGATGGAATTTGGTGTTCACGCTGGAGGACTCAAAATTCAGCCTTTGTCGCTAGTTTTGTTCTGATCTTGCCACTGACTAGGGAACCACTTTACAGAATGGAGATAACCTGCAAATCCAGTACCCAGCTAAACTACCTTTTCGTTTCCACGAATGTTTTTTCCTGCACGTTGCTGTGGTTAGAAAAAAGACCCCCAAAATGCAGCATCTGTCTTCACTTTGCCCTCAAAAAGAAGTCTATTTTTGCAGAAAAACGAACACCTCGTCTGACCAGGTCTAGCAGCGATACGTACCTTCTCTGCGAAGTGCCAGAAGGACAACGAATGGAATTCTTGGTGTGTTTATTCTTGTCAGGCTACCGACCTCGTCCAGGGCTATCTCTGTAAGTCTCCAGGAGGATGGAGATGAGGCAGCTTCTGAAGAACCTGCAGAGCAGGGGCTTCTGTGGTCATTGTTTGCAGGAGTGCCTCACTCACCTCTGGGCTAGGCGGGAGCGTGACTGCTGCCGCCGTTTCTTCGGACACATCGACTCGGCCTGGGCTGCGGCTCAGAGCGTGGCGGGTCACCTTTCCGTCGGGGAACACCAGCCCGACACCCGCCTGGCTGGCAGCTCCCTCCTTCGGGAAGGCGCTTTTTGGGCCCGAGGTGCGATTCCGGCTGCGGCGACGTGAGGCCCTCTCTCGCCCCCGGCCTACGCCAGTTTTCCGCGGGGGAACCTCCCGAGCGCCGTGAGGTGTGTGTGTGTGTCCCCCCCCGGGGGGCTGCGGACGCTTCGCGTCGCCCCGGCTCCGGCCGGAGGGCGAAGGCCCCTCCGCCTCAGCGACCGCCCGGCCGGCGTCGCCGGGCC
>JANZLQ010000044.1:21633121-21649299 GCA_026212715.1 Elanus axillaris | reverse complement strand
GGGGGGGGCGCGCCGGCGATGGAGCCGGCGAGGCGTGGCAGGGCGCAGCCTGCGGCGCCGTACCCGCAGCCGCCTCGGCTCCCTCCGGTCCCGCGCTATTGTGTTCCAGGTCGGTCGTTATCTCGCCTCCCCCGCGCCGAGCGCGATTGCGGGTTACGAAGGAAGCGGCTTCTCCCGCGCTGAGCGCCGTGCGCGGAGGCTGCAGCCGCGGAGCGGGGCTGGGCCTGGGTGAGATGGCAGCGGGGGGCAGTCGGCGCAGCCGGGCGGAGAGCGGCTGTGAAGGGCGCTCCCCGGGTTTGTTTCGCTCGCCGCGCCTCGGCCCGCGCCCGGGTGCGCACAGCACGGCGCGGGGCGTCTCGCCGAGCGCGTCCTTTTGGAAATGTCTCGGGGAGCGTTCGTGGCTGCGTGCGTGGAGGCGTCCTCTCTTGCGAAGGCAGAGCCTGCAAGGTGCACCCCTTTGTACGTGCTGCCTGCGCCTTTTCCCCACAGCCGCTAACGGCTGGTCTGCAGTTTATTCTGAAATTAGCGGGTTGCCGGCCCTCAGGTTCATTATGGCTACTTAGGACAGACCTAGATCGTGCATCTGGGCTGTCTTACGGCGCTGAAGACTCATTTGTTAGTCGGTTTCTGTTTTTCGCTGTGGATGCAAATGTATAAAAGGTGCTGAGTATCCCTTATAGGCTGGGAACATCGAGAAGTATATGTTTTAAAAGTTTAGTTTGAGCTCTTGTAAGGAAAGAAATGAATGAGACGTATTTTTTTAAAACATTTGCATTCCGGTACTGTCCTATGCAGCACTGTAAGGTGACATGTTGGAGTCCCATTCTTCTGCTGGGTGAGGTTCTGCCCTGGTGCACGCATCGCGCCCGGTCTAGCAGCCTGGGTGCCCCATCGGGAGAATGTCTTGTCTCTTTTCAGGCAGTAACGTGAGGTTTATTGGTTCTGCTCTGACTCAGGTTTTGTTTCTGTTGATCTGGCCTGCTGCTCTGCATATGAATTTCAAATCCAGGCCTGCTGTGCTGTAAATGCTAGCGTTGCTGGCACTTGACCAGGCTGAGAGTCGTGCTTGAGTGAGGTAAATCCTGGTGATGCTAAGAGGTTCTCCGGGGACGGTTATGATATTGGTTAAGTCTGAGAGTGGTTAGCTGGTAATTGTTGAAGAGGGTGTAAAACCACAGGTGCCCTATAAGTAGTTCTGTAGCAATCAGAAGCCACCATAGGTGCCTGGATACAAGAAGGCCATCAAGCTATTAGAGTGCGCCTAGAGCAGGGCGACCAAGATGGTGAAAGGTCCCGAGGACAGGACTTACGGGGAGCAGCTGAGGTCACTTGGCTTGTTCAGCTTGGAGAAGAGAAGGCTGAGGGGGGACCTCAGCGCAGTCTACACCTTCCTCACGGTGGGCAGCGGAGAGGAAGGTGCTGATCTCCTCTGTCTGGTGACCAGCGACAAAACAACAAGGGAACGGAATGAAGCTGTGTCAGGTCAAGTTCAGGTTGGACATTAGGAAAAGGTTTTTCACCGACAGGGTGGTCGGTCACTGGAACAGGCTCCCCAGGGAAGTGGTCACGGCACCAAGCCTGTCAGAGTTCAAGGAGCGTCTGGACGATGGTCTTGGTCATATGGCTCAGTTTCAGCTAATCCTGAGAGGAGCAGGGATTTGAACTACATGATCCTTATGGGTCCCTTCCAACTCGAGATATTCTGTGGTTCTAATCAGGTTAATGGGGTTGCAGCCAGTTCCACCTTTGCTTCCACAGTGAGCAAAATCCCAAGGAGGAGCCTCAGGGAGGAAAGGCCAGAAAGTTTCTAATGGGATTTCCATAGGAGTTGTTTGGTGGAGGTGGCTGCCAGGAGCAGTTGATGTAATTGCGCCTTTGGCCATGTCCCTTTCCCAGAACTGTGGTGATGTGGTAGACTGCTGGGATTCTCTGGCTGTCAGCAGAGCTCCTAGCTGAAAGGACCAGGCTGCCAGTGACAGATGCTGCAACCTTTCTGACTTGCTGATCTTGGACTGACTGTTCTCTTAGTGCCTAAGGTAGAGAAACACAGTCCTCACCTTGGAGATGAATTCGAGCCGGGTGTTCCCACAGTGTCCACCCCAAGCTTAACTTCAAGCTCTGTGATACTGCAAATGCTAATGCATTGCCTCAGCCTCCCTTCTGATGATCTTGTCTCTGCCACCTTCCAGTGGCTTCTGATAATCCCTCTTTTTCCAGAGGCCATTCCCAGCTAAATAATATTCTGAATAAGAACTTCTGTATCCTACTTATTAGCAATTGAACATAAGGTACAGGTAAAAACATGGTTGTGTGGTAAGGAGGTGATTGGCTATCGTAATTTGTAAATGTATGCCGGGCTCTGGTAAACCTTTTATTATCAAGACCTTAATGTAGCTGGGAAGATGCTGCATAATTTCTCTGTCGTTACAAAGGATAAGTGATCTCAGGGTATTCAAGTCAGGAAAATGCTGTGAAACATAACTGGCAAAATGATGCCCAGAATAATTTTCAATTTTTGTTTCTATTCATGCATTTGATAGACTGTTGATGCTGTGGTTTTAAAGTGCATAAAAATAGTCTTCCAACTGTAAAAAAAAGGTATGGTGATGGATTCTACTATCGTAAGGCTGGTATAACCCAGGTGTAACTTGAGCAGTTGAAATCCAGGTAGTTTGTAAATTATAAATTTATTATTTTTTTTCCCCCTCTTCTTTTTAACCGTGGGAGACTGACGATGCTTACAACTTGGCTTTCACTAGTGAGTCATGGTTATGCTTCATTGTGGTCCATATTTGTGCTTTCTATTTGCTTTGTGAAGTTGTGAGGCAGCAAAATATACCTTACCAGATACCTGAATTTTGGATCACTTTGTAGTCGGCCGTTCTTTGTATCTTCTGGGTTGCATCAGATTTCTCTTTAATCTTTGAGCATGGCAATGCGATATTTGGGTTACAAGACTGCAAAACAAATGTTTTTGCTTTAAAAACCAATTATTTTACTAGAATTTACAGTGGCGTGTTTGCATTACGTGTTTCTAAATCAATAGCTTGTCCAAATTCCCAGCAGGTAACCTCTCTGAAGTTCCTTTATAAATCTGTATTACTCGAAGATCTGGTCTTTACCAGATTGTAACAGATTTATCTTCCCATCCTCAGAGAAGGATTCTCCGCTGTCTTCTCTTCAGTAATTGTCTATATTTGTGCAAAGCATCCGTGCAGTTCTCTGTGTCATCAGCTCTCTATATCCAGAATCCATGAAGGCAGAAAAATGTAGTTTTTGTAGTACTTCTAGTTTCTCTATCTTTTAAGGTCTATTTGAATTTCTCCTTTAAAATATGAGGACTAGAAATCTTTGCTTTAGGAGGTGGGGCTTTAAATAGAAAATTCAGCAGCAAGTTGGAAGAGTCATGAAAAAGCTCTATGGTCTAGCCATACTGAATGCTGTCAGGTTAAATGAGCGTAAATACAGCTTCTTTGTAAATGACAGAAAAACAGTGTGGATCACAGTCTGCACTTTCAATTCTAAAACATCCAATCAACTTTAAAGGAAAAATAATGACATGCAAGCACTTTCAGGAATGCAGGCTTTCAGTTCACCTGACTAAAATTTATGGTGCTGTATGATTTGCTTGCCGTGCATGTGGATCACTGGTGGGTAGCTGAGAAACTGCCACACATCCTGGAAACTTTGACCCGTGTTTTATCTGGAAGATCACATGTGGACATCACAGCCAGTTCCCTATGTTAAATAGTCTGAATCAGCTACTGTCACAAGAGAAGCAAAGTGAACTGATACACGTGACCATCCACATCACATAGTTAAACAAGAAAGAGGCAAATGAACGCAGCAAACGTTTTAGTACACAGCTGTATAATGAAATCCTTTTAGTTAACAGTTTAACAAACACCAGTAAATAAGGAATACAAATGAAGACTGGATAGACCACAATTGCATTTCTAACTTTGGATGAAATGTAACTTTGTGATTAATAATAAAGCAAACTGATGTACCTAAGAAAATTGTTTAGACAGAAGATCTGATATGGTATGCCAGGTCTTCTTTTATGTTAAAAATGATAATGCAAAGGATAACATTATCTCAGAATGTTATCAAAAATAACAGAATGATTTATTTGAATTAATTGAGAACAGCTGATGCTAAAATGCATGTTGTCTCCCATTGTCACTTTATGCATTCCTCCCATCTCCACCTAGGGGAAAATCTCTCACAGTTACCATTTAACACCTGCACTCCATTTGTCAAGCTATTTGTTGAATTTTGTTGAAATTGTTTATTATAATATTCTTTTAAGTGTTTAGGGGAAAGACTTGTTAAACCTTAGATTGCATGAACTGTAAACCAAAGGTCTAAGTAACATGGAAATTAAAACTGAAAGGAAGAAGAAACAGCTGTTGAAAATTGCATTGATGTCCCAGGTGGTTTAGCGTAATCAATAATGAGTGAGCAAATAAAGTTGGGAGAAATGGTAGAGTCAGGGCTTCTGGATTATTTTTTTCTTTTTGCTGTATATGTGCTAGTTTGCTAAAATTCACTAAGTTGATTTTCTTTTAAAATGGATGCAGAAATATTTTTCATTATTCATTTCTATGGTGTGTGCAAAATCCTTAGAACTCTTGATGTTACAGGTGGTAGAAATTACTGTTCTGCATGTATTTGGGGTAGGCTTGGTGTACAAATATTTTGGCGATGAATTTTAGAAAAACTTAAAATTGAACTAAGACATAATATACACTTGTTTTCATGAACATGAATGTTATTTTTGTTCTTGAAGTTCTGTTATCTGTAGATAAGTCCATGGGTTTTTTTACACTATGTTTATTTGTACTTAAGGTTCTGCAAGCTGTTCTATTCTGTCTCTGTGCATAGGTGAGGAACAAAATGAGATGCAGTAGTTTCTGGGAATCAGCTAGGAGAATCTGCTTTAATGTAATACAACCCATAGTAATATCCCCTTCTCATCTCCCCTTTCTGATGGGAAGTTATAATCAGTTATAATCAGTCTTACACAAAGAAAGAGTACATGGGGACTGTTGCGCTTGAAGAACATCGAGTAATTTACAGCTGAGAGAATAATTGTGTTGGTTACTATGTAGTAGCTTATAACTAAGCAAAAGGTTGCATTAATTAATTTGGAAATGCTTTAAAGAATGAACCTGTAAATTTAGAGTGTGTCCAGTAAGTGTTTCAGAGGCACAACTGATACCTAATAAACATCCATGCATATCCAGTGGTATTACTGACCTAGTGGTATTCAGCCTGTGTTTGCAAGGTTCTGTGTTAGCAGATCCTTTTTGAATCGCATCGCGTATTTTTGTAGGTCACAGCATGACCTACATGTTGCTGTTTTCTTGGAATATGCGGTCGGTGTTGGTGATCTGCGGTAGCCTGTGTGAGGTGAACTCAATGAAGATGTAAGCATTGTCCTTGATTTGAAATGTTATACAGTTGCTTAATGCCTAGTAAAATCTCTCTGAAATCACCATAAGAGATTTTTCTGGTTTCAGATACAGCCTTAATGGAAATCTGTGTGTTCAAGAGAGCATCCTGAATGTCTTTTAAGTGAAACCTTTTAATATTTTTGTGCTTCGCCATGTCATGTATGAACCAGCATCTCAGCTGGGTTTAATGGGTGGTGTTTCAAGCTTACATCTTTGCCAGCTGAGATGGTGGTTCATACCTGACCCATCACCTGCTTATGTGGGAGGAGGATGCTGCTCCCCTGATCGATAGTAGCGAATACTTCCATTTTTAAAGCAGCACAGTTCAGCTAAAAATCATCCTGTAGATTTTAGGGACAGTTTTAAGGTAGTAAACTGTAAAAGTAAATTCTACATTTAACATGAGTTTCACTTTATCTGGTTGTTTATTAGTTGAGTCCTATTCATCCCATTATGAGTAGAGCTGCTTAAGTCAGCATGTATGGTGTTATGGGGTACGTTTTCATTTGATTTGTTTTGCTGAGAGGACAGGGGATGGCAGTTACTTGTCCCCCAGCTGATCAATGCCACTGATGGAAAAGATTGTTTCTAACGTTATCTGGTGAAGGTCCTGTTTTGGACCATCGTTAAAGAGCTCACAGACTCTCGGGATGTTGAAGGAACCTGTCTTTCAACATATGATAGAAGGGTAGAATCACAACAATTCAGAAATTAAAAAGATCAACTCTGTTCTAAGTGTATTCATACGTGAATAATCTTGAGAGTTTCTAGTGAATGTTGCTTGTAAAGTTTTTATTTGTACAGGTATTTTTAAAGGTATTTTGACTCTAAAAGATGGAGAGAAATGGCTAATGGGATATTCATATATGTGTTTACATTTCTGCTGAAAAGCTGATGTGAAGAGACAAGCTGTAATTCATGTTGTCTTAGTTTTTGCTGAGCTTCCCTGGTAATGGGAACGTTCAGATTTTTTTCCCAGAAGACAGAAGGGAAGGGCAAGAGGGATACCGGACATGGAAAATCAGAGCAATGTGTACATGAAGTTCTGCAAGGCAGGGTGGGAGAAGAAAGTACATGTTTTGAAGTTATATTGTACTGCAAACTGGTAAGAAACTGCAAGAAGGTAGTAATCTGGTTATAAGTAAGGTGTCCAGAAAAGAAAACAATTCATTGCAGAGATCTACATTGTTAGAAGTGAACATGGGAGGTCAGAATGCAGATTTTTCTTGCTCGTTTTGACATCAATATCTACCTTTATTGGCTGTAGCAAGAGCTGAGCTAAAAATGGCATGAACTTTCACAAGTTAACCCTCTTACTTTAAATAGAAAAATGATTTAACTATCTGACAATCTTTAGTAGTGAATGTAAAATATTCTCCTCTGATATCTGTAAGAGAATAGATAATCACAGTTACGGCCTTAGAAAGAAAGAAAAGGAGGGGTTTCCAGGAGAAAGATACAGGGCATGAACTTGCCCTCACTTGGTTTTTTTTTGCTTATATGCATTTCAGCTAAATAAAAGATGATTTTGCTGGCTTGTTAAAATCAAAATCAAAGAAAGGAGAGCCTGATACTATAAACTCTGGGAACTGCAGCGTTTCTCTTTCAGGCCGTACATGTTGTCTCTGGCAGTGGTTGAGTGTGACCCTACTTGCATAAAATACATTTACAAAAACATCTTTTTAGTAAACTGAGAATGGGCCTTGAATAATGCTCAGAGTACAAAGCCAGTGAAATGTTTTCTTAGACACTCATCATGCAATGAGCTGGGCAGGTTGATAGAGTTCATCCTTTTCCTGCCATTCCTGCCATTCTTAAATAGTGTGTCTAATCTGTGTCCATGTAAATCTCATGCTGAAAAATATTGATCCTGAAAAATTTCCATTTCCTTTCAGATTAGGGCAGGATTTCGTGTTTTCACTGGTAGTGGTCTTCTCGGTGTGCATTGTGTTATGGCAACTTCTAGGGAAATAATTGTATGAAAAAGAGACAGATGGTATTTTAGCCACAGAATGCTAGAATATTGGTTTAACAAATCTCCTCAGCTTTGCTGCAGCTAACAATAATGCTTCTGTCCCCTTTTGACTGTTTCCATGGAGTTGCCAGCAACTTGCATAGAGTTTTTGGGTTCATGTTTTAGAGCAAGGGCCAATGGTAATTTTAGCATGAGCGGCCTAGCAGCACCAGATTGATCCTGTATTCGTTGTGCAGAGCCCCAAATCCGAGGGATATTGTGAGTTAGGTCTGAAGGTTTTTTAATATTCCTGAAAATTATTGTGGTATTGATTAAGAATCTAACTACAATACTATGATTTTTGTGCAGTGAAAAGCAGGGGGTGGTTAGGATTTGTTCTGAAGAGCTGTTTATCACCATTTGGGGAAATAAAATGCATACAAACTACTAGCATGTGAAATCTGCTGTGTTCTCACTATCAAAAGAAATACAGAACAGACACACATAAATGCTGCAAATATTTGCAGCAAGTCTGAGCTGAGTTTCTGGGTTGATCTTGGGATGATGAATTATGACAACATACTAAAATCATGTAAATCATGCTTTAATCACAGTTTTCATGAATCATGTATTCTGTTATGTGACATAACACACACAGCATGGTATGCAATAATTAGGGCTTGATTTTTATTCTGAAACAATGTAAAGCATCGGTGAAATGTGGTAAATAAAAGCCAAAGCAAAGACTTAATTTTGGATTTATTCAAATCCCACTAGCAAAATGAGGCAGTTCCTCTAGTTCCAAGGGAGTTTCACCATTTTGTGGGAGTACAAAATGTCTGTCTCAAAAT
The DNA here is from genome assembly GCA_026212715.1 of Elanus axillaris. Lineage (NCBI taxonomy): Eukaryota > Metazoa > Chordata > Aves > Accipitriformes > Accipitridae > Elanus > Elanus axillaris. The sequence continues at coordinate 21,641,035 of JANZLQ010000044.1, read as the reverse complement.
TGTTGCAGATTGTTGGCAGAGATGGTGAAGTGAACAAAGGCCACAAGGGCTTGCTGAGGATGAAGAACCTTCACCGTGGTATTTGTGTTAGTTTTCTTAATTTGCATTTAGAACCTGCAAACCCAGGGAAGAACTGCTAAAGGCCACAGAGTTTTGTTTGACAAAAACATGCAGAAGTTGTTGTCTTTTTGTCTGACACGGGGGTGGATATCAATTTGTATCCCTGAACTGCCATCAAACTTCTCTAATTGAAAGGCATAATGGCTTGATTTGGGATTTTGACTTGCCGTGTTCTGAAACTCTGGTTCTAGAGTCAGCGCTGGGATCTAGAGCCAGGGTACTTGGATCAGAGAGTTGGATCAGCGTAGTTCCAAACTGGCATGTTAATCATTATACTGGCAAGAGTTGAAATGCTGGCTAAGGGCCCCAAAGAGAACAAGTTTAGAGTAGAGTTTCTGCTTGTTCACATAGCTAAATCCGCTTCACAGTGGAACCAGTGTCACCTTCTCCTTGAGCAGAGCCAAGTCTCTGATAGCAGGGCTTTGGGAGGAGCATGTGTATAACTTGTGGTCCCTATCTGCTCTTACCCTTGGAAAGCAGAAAATTAAAGTATAACTGAAATTGAAATACGACCCTTAGAGTGAGCTCAGGTGGGGTTACACCCCTCCTAGGGGCAAGAAAAATAAAAGCCCCTTTCTTTTAATTGCAATTTCAGATATAAGTGACTTGCTCAGGTGACAAGTTCCTCTTTAGCAGAACATAGATGATTACACAAATGAGACAGTTCAAGAATTCCTGATAGTCCCTCCCTGATATTTTAGGTGCTATGCTTTCCCTAGAAACGTTCTCCTGAGACTTTGCAGATTTTGGAGGATTCAGTCAGCGAATGGAAAGTGGATTGATCTGCTTTGTTACAGATGATTAGTTGATCCCTTGAAATGGACAGAAGATGTGAGCTAGTGCTTGTACCAACATCCTTGCTGAAGTATTTTTTTTCTTTGTGGTAGGGACTTCTGAGAAAGGTGAATATCACTCCGAAATATGGGGAGTAAGTAAGCATACTCGCTTGCACGTGCCCTGTTTCTCATTGTTGATGGAAGAGATAGTATTAACAGTTCACTGAGCTATTAACTTTTAAATACTGTTGAGTAGTGATTGTCAGTTGTGCTGAACTGCGCAGTGTTTGCTCACATTTCTGTTGTCCTCTCATGCACAGAGGAGCTGAAACTTATGCTCCTGACAGGAAATCCTGAGTCCGTTGACACTTCTTCCTTTTTGATAAGCCTCACAGAATCAAGTATACTAGTATGAATAGTGAGGAGATTTGCATTAAGCACCTTACTGTTGCTATGAGGAGAACATCAGCACTTAGCCAAATGCCACTGAGGTTCTCAAGTGCAGCCTAGGTTCAGTGAGACCACAAAACCCAAACTTGGCAAGGGACTGGCCTTGACAGGAACTTATGGAGGCAGAGTCTTTTCCAGAATTAGCATGCAGTTAGCATGATTTGGTTATCAAATGTATGTTTGGTGATACTGCACATTAGAATCCAATCTGACACGTGTTTGCAGCTTCTTCAGCCTGCTTTCCTTAATGTGTGAAGGAAGAAGGAAGTCTTTCTTGCAACTCTGTAGATCAGCTTGAGAATGTAAGTTGGCGAAGAGTGGCTGCTATCTATTAGATTTTTTTTGTTATGCTGTAAAAGTTGTTCTGCCGAACAACTAGCTGATGTCAGATTTGGTAAATAAATCTTCACAAAACTCACAGGTGTTGTAAACTGAAGCGACTTGGTTTGATGGAGTTGCTTGATTTTGACATGGCTGTTTTGTTTTGAAGTGTGCCATTATATAAATCAAAATAGTATTCCCAACAGTGATGCATTGATTTCACAATAGCAGAGCAATTTAATAAGACAGTTTCAATATTTCCAAAAGAGAAATATCAAAGTTTCCATTTCTTTTCTGTTAGGCAGGGAAATTCTTAATTTTCAGGATTTTTCACACTACATAAACTATGAATTTGTTTTAAACCAGCTATAGATTTTGAGACTGTATCGAAACCTACTTAGATTTGACCCCTTTTTTTCCCCTCCCCCCATCCTGCAGGACTTTCTACTTTTTTTTTAATGCTGAGAAGGGAAGAGATTTAGAAATTACACAGAGCGGATTTGTCTTACAGTATTAATCATGATCTGGTCTAGAATTTCATGCCTTCAGACTCAATAGGGTCAGTATAATTTTAGGGACAGATGCAGGCCTTTGATTAATAGGCTCGTATTATGAACTTATGGGGCTCTGAAGATCTCAATATGTTGTGCAGGTAATTGTGTTTTCTTTATTGATGATGCTGGGGTCTTTGGGGGGACAAATAAGTAAATAATACTGATCAAGAAAATAAAGCATACTGCTTAGATTTGGAAACAAAAATACAAGCCTAGTGTTTTTCATTACTTTTAGTGATATTATAAAATATTACACTTTTTTTCTACTGCATGTCAGTAAATATTCTTATGATGGTGGACTTCCATGTGGCTTTTTAATGCATAAATACATGCTTGTCTCTTGGTCAACGTTTTGTACTCCTAATTCTAGCCTAATCTATGCTTAGGATGACTTGTCTCTTTGTTTATTGTACCAATGCCATTGCCCATATCTAAACTATTGCTTCCAAAAGTGGCTAAGAATACCTCCTGTCTAAAAGGAGCTATCATACATTAAAGAACTGCTCAATTTTTCTGACATGTGCAAAGGTACACAGGCTTCTAATCCTCTTTTGCCCTTATGGTAACTGGGTGCACTTTCTCATCAATGGGGAATACATTTCCATCTCCCATGAACACACAGGCCTCTGAGAAGTCTTAGGAGAAGGGCATTTGCCATCAAGTCATTTATGTTATGCTCATGTTTGAGAGATATTAACCGTTGAGAGGGGCCAAGGAAGCACGGTTAGTGGCTCTGAAGCTACTTATTTTTGATTTCTATACAGGCACATGTGTTTTTAAAAACAGCATATGCACTTAGAGCTCCTGGAAGATGCAGCTTGCCAAAAGTGCAATAATTTTCCTTTGGGTCTTTAAAAGTGGATGCCTGAGGAGAATGTTTGCTGGCAAATGGAGGCCATCTATTTCACAACTGTATCAACAGTACATATGAGATGTCAAATAAGTCTCCTAGATGGCTAATAATGAAAATTTCCTCCGTGAAGTGTAGTTTTATATTTATTAGTGAAGATTTTGATCACTTAAAAGAACTTCAAATCTTAACCAGAATAATTCATTAGGGATGTGCATCAGCTTAAGGTGGAGATGCCATTTGGAAAAAAAAAAATCTTCTGTGACCTCCTTTGCAGGTAGGAGAGACAGAAAGTAAAAGAATAGTTTTTCATGTGTTCATTATTAAAATAACTTTTTTTCAAGGACCTGGAAATAGGAGGTATGGATAGCAGGGAGAAGCCAAGGTATTAGCAAGTAACAAACATTTCATCCAGTTCTAGTAAAACATTGTCCTCTGTCGCTTAAGACTTGACAGAAATAATCTCTGTAGTGCTAAAGAAAATGACATCAAATCTCCTATGTATATATGGGAAGTGCCAAACTATTGCCCAAATTAGAATTCTGCAAACTCAGTGATTCTACTAGTGAAAAATGCAGTGCTACCAAAGAGTGATCTAGGAAACATGGAAACTTCAGGGAATCTTTTAACATCTAGCCAGGAAAAAGCCACTATCTTCAGGTCATAGAATCATTGAATTGTTTGAGTTGGAGGGGACCTTTAAAGATCATCTAGTTCCAACCTCCCTGCCATGGGCAAGGACACCTTTAACTAGATCAGGTTGCTTAAACTTAAAGCTCCATCCCACCTGACCTTAAACGATTCTGATTATGAGGCACCCCAGCTTCTCTGGGCAACCTGTTAGTCTCACCATTCTCACTGTAAAAAAAATAATTCTTCCTTATGTCCAATTTAAACCAAAGCTCTTTCACTTTAAAACCGTACACCTTTCCTATCTTATTACTGCAGTTGTATCTTAGTGTGTGGGATACGATAAAATTACATAGGGCACATCCCTATGTGGGCTCGAAGTCCATGAATACCACTTCCTGAAAATTATGCATATGCTTTATTTTATCCTGTTAGTAACTGGGAGCAAATACAATAGCTGGCAATATAGCTAACACTTCACAAAAAAATCCCAATGCTTTATTACAGAAGTGGTAAAATAATTGACATTATTTACCTCCTGCATTGGAAAGGCAGAAAATGTATTAAGTATTTGAAATTCCACCACGTGGAATGAGATCATTAAAAGTATGCCCGAGCAGAGTTTATTCTGTTCTGCAGTGTTTTGACTTGCTGCTTCTTGATAAAGCAGTGTTGCGCATACCATGTCTAACCCCAGAAATCTGTACAATATGCCTATAGTAGTAGCTTGATGTACCTCATAAAACAGAAAGCCGGGGTGATACAATTATCCAAAATACTTCACTATATATTTTATGTGTAGATATATGCTTTTATTTAAATGAAATACTTTTTTAAAATGTAAATTGTAATCATGATTGGTTTTCATTTTTTTCCCCTTGACAAACTTCTATCACACAAACAGAAATGTAGGATTTCTCAAAAGCAAAGTTCAGCCATTGTGTACTAGCTATAGCCTACACTAGCAATTCAGCCAAAGCTACACTTAACTTCACAGGGCAGCACTTGTTTCACTTCTTTTGCTTTCAATCCAAAGATACTTTATAGATCTCTTAGCTCAGATAACCTTTTTCCTATCTGGAACAAGGAATTTCTATTTTGAGAGGAGACTGCTGAGTCTGTTCTTGATTTTCATAATAACCCAAGGTGGTTTAGGACTCCTATGGCTGGATCTGATAAATCACGGCTTTGAATTGTGTATTCATATTCCTTAAAGAATGCAGCACATGTTAGTGAATGTTTTCTATTCTTCTCTCCAGCTTGCCCTGCAGAGTTTTCTCTACTTTGTTCCAAGTTATTTTCATTTGAATCCCAATCTAGTATGCCAAACACATCTGTGATTACGGTATATGTTGTCTAGCATTCAAGTCTGTGGTAAAGAAAGTTGCAGTGATTATGAGAAGAGCCCAAGCGTCCATTGGAGAGGTTACTCAGCAGAGTCAGGTATTTGTGCCCATCTTCAATATACATCTAGACCCAACAATACCTATACAGCAAAGGGCACTGTTCAGTTATGTTTTACCTTAAACCTAATTTCATGTTTAAACTTTAATTGGACTAAATGATGCTTCACTGGATCTCTCTTGCAAGAGGAAATTAAGACATGTTATTAATAATCTCAGTGCTGGTTAACATTGCTGAAGCTTTCTTAGTCAAACCAGAGCTATGAATTCTCAGCCTCTCCCATCACTACAGCATTCTAGTACGCGAGTGGCATTGTTCAAAGAGCAAGAAAACACATCAGTACATTAATTTATTCATTTGTCAAGATGAAAGGCAGTATGGCTGATTAAGTTTCTAAGAGAAAATAGAATCTGGTTTCATTATTTTTTTCCTAAGTCCCGAGGCTCAGCTGTAAGTGCGTCTTATGAATTAATTTACGCTGGCAGACATACTGGTCTACTTTCTGCTTCTGTTGCAGTCAATGGCAAAGTTCCCTTTTACCTTAGCACTGTACAGATGTACTGGTAAAGCAGTTTTCAACTGAAGGCACTTTTTCATATTTCAGATAAGATTTTTTTAAGTGCAGTTTCATAGACAAGTGGGCAACTATTCGATTGGAACTTCTTGTTGTAGGGAGAGAAAATGGAGAACTCAGTTTTTCAATGGTTCTCTGTAAAGTTATTTCACACAGGTGTTTCTCTGAGTTTTGCTATTTCAGATACCTCTTGTATTTGGTGACCCTCATATTAGGCAGCTGTTGCATAATTAGCAGAGTCTTTCTTCTCTCTATAAATGTACAGCTATATGCATATTCTTCTGTAATGAGGCCTGCTGGGAGATGCATTAATGGTAGACTAAATGACCATGATGACTGTTGTGCAGATGTATGCTGTACAGTCAAAGTGGACAGCAGCACCTAGGGTTAAAAAAGGGATAGTTTTTTCTGTCTTTTCAAAAGTACTTTGTTCACAGTAATTGCAACAGGATTTTTGAACAAGTTGTAAGATCATTGGGGCAGAGACTACATCTTAATTTTTCCTCTGTCTTATCCCTATGCTATGTAATAACTAACTGAGGAAGCCATAATTCTGAGGATTCATTAGTGTGTGAGATTGCTGCTCTGGATTTGAACTGAAGTATTATTTCTGCAATAGGACCCTTTGTTCTGAAACACAGGTTTGAATTCTGTAGGTCATATCCGTCTTCTCCATCCATTGAAAGGAGATTTGTTACTGTAGTTTGCCTGCTTTGTTTTGTGATACTGATGGTGAATCTCACTTGATTTTCTGGCTAAACAAGGTCTGTGGGTGCTCTCAGGTTATGCAAACAGCACTCCACAGCTGGAGCATGCCAGGGAATGTGGCCTACAGTTTGCAGGTGACCTTTCTCTGTCAGCCTTAGTATTAAACTGCTGTCATAATGTCCTGATGCTGTCATTGTAGCACTCTAGAGAAGAACAGGGATGAGCAAAAGGCCACAAGAAATGCTGTACCTTCGAACGAGGGTTTGGTTGGGTTCACTGAAACAGCCTTGAAATTCCCTCTTGGGTTAAAACACAGGGAAATGAAGTTCCTTTCTTTCCCTTCTTCCCACTGATGTATGCAAGTTTTTGTTGAGTTAAACAGACTTTTATATTTGGAGGTCTGTTTACTTCTATTTGAGCACAGGAGATTGTGATTCTGTTTGTTTCATACTTGAAGTAAGTAGAAAATGAAAATTAATGTGCAGCCTGACAATAATACGGGAAAGCTTGCCTGCAGTCTAGCATCAGAGAGCACTGATTGTTGTTCCTGCAAAGCTTCACCACTGTCGCTGCAGTTTGGACTACCCCCTTCTTTGCAGTCTTCATTTTTCAGCACTTTGCCCATCTCCAAACAGATAAACCAAATCTTTTCCAACATTGAAACCAGATCTTCAAATATTCTCTCTGCTAGCAGCTACAAGTGGGAATAATAATGCTATCAAATGAAAGTGAATACAGGGATGATGATTGTCTAATGTCCAGAATTTTATCTTGTATGATTAACAACCAGATGTTTAAACCCCAGTGGTTATACTGTTGTGTGGTATTGCCATTACTTGTGTCATTTGTAAACTAGGATCTTGTCCCCCTAAAGGCATAGGCACTCCGTTCTCGCCCTATGGGAGCTTGTAAGATACTACACCCTAAAAATAAATCCTTGTGATTAACATCTTGCATTGCCTGTTCCTTAGATTTAGTGGCCGGTATCTTGCCTTATTCTGTAGGTAGGAAGCAGAATTTATTTGGAAGTTTGATAGCCTTAGAAGCTTTCTGGAATTATAAATAAAATAGAATAGTTCAGTTGGAAGGGACCTACAGTGATCATCTAGTCCAAGTGCCTGACCACTTCAGGGCTGACTAAAAGTTAAAGCATGTTATTAAGGGCACTGTCCAAATGCCTCTTAAACACTGACAGGCACGGGGCATCGACCACCTCTCGAGGAAGCCAGTGTTTGACCACCTTCTTTCTAAAGAAATGCTTCCTAATGTCCAGTCTGAACCTCCTCTGAGGCACCTTTGAACCATTCCCACACGTCCTGTCCCTGGATGCCAGGGAGAAGAGATCAGCACCTCCCTCTCCACGTCCCCTCTTCAGGAAGCTGTAGAGAGCGATGTGGTCGCCCCTCAGCCTCCTTTTCTCCAAACGAGACAAACCCAGAGCCCTCAGCCGCTCCTCAGAGGACATGCCTTCCAGCCCTGTCACCAGCTTGGTTGCCCTCCTCGGGACACATTCGAGGGCCTTCACAT
>JANZLQ010000044.1:21578601-21624686 GCA_026212715.1 Elanus axillaris | reverse complement strand
ATACCCCCTTGGCCAGTGGGGTCACTGCCCCGGCTGCGTCCTGTGCCAGCTCCTTGTGCCCCTCCAGCCTTCCTGCTGGCTGGGCAGGAGAAGCTGAAAAATCCTTGACTTTAGACTAAACATGACTTAGCAACAACTGAAAACTTTGGTGTTATCAGCATTCTTTTCATACTGAACTCAAAACAGCACCGTACCAGCTACTAGGAAGAGAATTAACTCTATCCCAGCTGAAACCAGGACAATAATGGAGTAAATCTCTTGTTGGATCTAAGGGTAAAATTTTCATGTAGGAAGTAAATTTTTTTCTCTCATTTCTGTGATATAACTGGCATCTCTCCCATGACTTCAGGGCAATTATTCTGTAGCTGCACCACTGCAAATCATCTTGGCATTATCAGAAGCATTTTGAGACATCTGCCAAACACTTTTATTAAAGAAAAAATGGAAAAAATCTTAAAGCTGTGTGGTATTGGGCACTGAAAACCACATTCAGACTGCAGAGCAAATGTGCCCCATAGCTGGCTGTGTGAAGTCTGGTTCTCCAGCCTGACATCCAGATCAAGAGACACAGTAAGAATATGCTGTTGTTCTCTTCCAAACTATGCATGTTTCCTTCCAATGGAAGCTAAGGTGGGGAAGTGATAATGTAACCTGTGGCTGTTACACTTCCTGTGCAGTCATTCCCATTACTAGATAATTCCTGAACAGAACTGCAGCCAGTCCCATAAGCTGGGACTTTTTGAAATTAATTGCCATTAATACCTGAAGTGCTTTGTTCAGCTCTGGTAACCCAGCTCAAATTCTCCACTGTTAAGTAAACTTACATGGGGTGGTGGATATGCTGTAACTGAAGGACTTGCCATCTGGTATCTTCCAAGGTGTGCAGGAGCTTCGGAGGTGTTTAGGGCCTCCCTGCTGTTGAATCAAGACCCAGGGAGTCATCTGCTTCTAGTTTCAATTTAAGAAGCTATCGGAAGATTGAGGAGGACAGTACTGCTCCTGGGCTTATTCCTGTTTCTGAGCTCCATTTAACTTGGACAAATGGAAAGATTTTCTTTGTCTGTTTCTCAGAGATAGTTCAGAAAAGGGAGATGACAGTCTGGAGTGATTTCAGCAGGAATAAGATTATGGCCGTTTAGGATGCACTATTCACATTGACTGCTGAAGAGCAGTTGTACATTCATCAATCATTCTGCCATCCTTGACATCTGCTTCATCCTTACACCATACAGATTTTCTTTTCATTCACCAGGAAAGTTGCATACAACACTGAACTCCTGGTGACATTATTCCCAGCTCTATCAAATTCATTCTTTGCAGGCCAGGTAGAGTGCATACCTATACTCGTCACTGACTTTTTTATGGTTCTGGTGCCTCCTGGTTCTCAGTATCTTACATGTCAAAGGACAATCATGCCAGCGTTAGTTATTAAATGACACCTTTTGCTTTCCAGAGCAGTGTGTTTCCAGTGTGTTTTGACCAAGTATCAGTTGTATTAAAGGGCAAACTGCATGCAAAATAAAAGAACTCTTGATGTTGTTTTTTATTTACTGTTAGCAGCATGTCTGTGGAAGCTGGACTTTGCTGGAAGAGCCTGCAGGGTAATACTAGACCTGACAGTGCTAGTGGAAGCAATGAACCATGTAGGCTTGTAGTAAGGAAGGAAGGGGAGTCGTAAGCAAAAAACCCCCCTTCAGTTTCTGAACCCTTGAGTTGCTGGTGTTTTGTCATAGGAGAATGAGAGTAATTTCATGCTTTATATCCCACTTTTCCTTTCACAGGAGTAGAAAATGTTCTGCTTTGTTTGCCCTTTCCTACTTTCCTTGAAGCCTTGTTGGCTGAGCTCATGGTCAGCAGCTCAGCAGTGCCCTGATTGTTGTTAGTCCTGGGGTCCCACCCTCGGTGGTCTCAGGGATTGCCTGGAAGACTCCACAAATGGTTTGGAAAAGAAGGGAATGGGATGGGCACTGGGATCCAGAGGGAGCTGAGGAGGGGGAGAGCAGAGAGCAATGAGAATAAAGGCAAAGACTATCTAAACCCTCATGTTTGCCCATAAGGTGCTTGAATTACAAATAAGAAGGATACTTGTTACAGTTTATGCAGCAATAAGTCTATGTTTAATTCAGAACACAGCACACTGCAAAGGCAGGTTTATGGAATGCTCCCAGCTTCGTGCTTATGGGTTTATCCCCCAGCTTCTGATTTTAAAAACTTGACTGACATTCATAACTTCAGGATATTCTTCCACTGGGGAGAAGTCACAGGGCATTTTGTTGTTGTTGTTCAACTGTCCCTACATTTTAAAATAGCAAATAAACCCACTTTTTTCCACTTCCTTTCCCTTTTCTGGATGCAACCCATACTTCCTGTAATGAATCTTCATTCTCTATCCTTGAGGCTTCCAGCTGTGTGTGGGGGGCTTTATCAGTTGGTCCCCTTCCGTGCGCGCACAGAGAAAGGCAGTAATGGCTGTTAGGTAAGCCGGTCACTCTAGTGACAGTAAGGCAATCGTAGAGGTACAGCGTGGCCCTCTGTTTGACCAAAGTGTACGTAATATTGATGCGCAGGCTTTGTAATTGACAGAACATCCAAGGGCTCAAATGAGAGCAGGGCTACACCCTTACTGTGAGAGCACCTTGGCCCTGTGCTGAGGAGCCCTGTAGGACACTGATCTTCACAAAGGACTTGGGAGACGTGAAAGCTGGAGAAGTGAGGGAGTTTAACACAGAAGTGCAAAGCCCTTCTCAGAAGGGAAATATAGATAAGGTAGCAAAAATGAAGATGAAAAAACTGACAGCATTCTAAGTTTTATATATATGTGTTTTGGTCAGTGTTGGAGGCTGCAGCTCCCACATTCATTGCTGACAGAGTAAAGCTGTGCAAATAGTGTTTTTTTCCAGTTAACTGCAGGATTACATCTTCTAGGGGTTATTCTGGAAGAGGAGATAAAAATGAAACAGCCTGCTCTTTCTGCTCAGTGGAGTATGTATGCGTGTGTAACTTCATATATGTGTTGTATCTGCTGTAACATCAGCTCTATTAATGTATTCTAGTCCTAATATCATCCCCTGGCATCCTGGGAGGTAGTTACTTTATTTCAGTAATCAAAGAAGAATAGTGCTAAAAGTGCAAGTGAGCAATTAGGCCGCCCTCACTTCTTTTTCCTCTGTGGTACTGTGCCTTTCCTAGGCTCAGAAATACTTCTCTCTTTCTGTTAAATAATCTTCCGCTGTCCTGAATGTTTCCTGGAGCCCATCTTGCCAGTAACAAATTTTGCCTCAGTTCCTTTTTCTTTTTTCTTTGGATGTTTTTCCCCTAATCCATCCCTACTTGATGACCTTGCTAAATTTCTCTCAGGGAAAACTGGAAAAGCCTGGCAACACTAGAGCTGTGGCTGACTGCTGACTCCATGTCTGGAGAGAGGCAGCAGAAGTAATCTCATGAACTCCCCGGTAAATAGAATCCAAGTCACATTTGGGCTATATGGCCCTGGTGCATTAGTAGAAGTTTCTATTATCTCATTATTATTATTCTGTTATTATCTGCTACAGCAGATCATTGCTGCCTGTAGAATGGCTTTGTATACAAATGCAAACCCTGTGTTTTACATCTGCAGAGAAAAAAAATATGCCTGTTTGATTAGCTGTTTGGGAGTAAATTACCCTTTTGTAGAAGACTGAGTGTGTCTTTTGCACCTCATTCTGGATTTTCCCTTTACTGTGTTCTTTTCCTAACTCAAGTGTCCATGCTCTGTTGCCATTTGACGTGAGCTCTTTTGCTGCTGTTCCAGCTTGCTGCTGTTCCAGTCTGCGCTGTCCGTATGCAGTGGCCATTTGGGTAGCACCTCAGCGTTCCATCTGCAGGGTGATGGTATCTGTAATTGTCTGTCTTCATTCTTTCAAGCCTGAATATCCAAGGGATCTCATTCCTGAATGAACACACTCACTTCTAATGAACTGCCACTAGCCTCTGGGAGGCTGACCTGACAGCCGCTTGTGTGATGTGACTGTAGGGCTGCCCTTGGTGCTGCCTGCCAGCTGCGGTGGCTGGTGCGAGGGCAGGCTCAGTGTGCTCAAAGGCTCTCCTGCTGTCTGCTGAGGAGGCCTCTGGGCCAGAGGAGTCTCTGAAAGTGCTTTCTGCTTTCAGGGTGGTTGAGGATGTTAAACGACACAGAAAGAAGCGTTTCCCCTATTCAGGAGATAATCTCCTGTGATCATTTTTAATCCATTGTCTTTACTGCTTTGCTTATGTCCTGTTTTCTTTCTCAGAAGGCATCCTTTGCGTGGTTAATCTGATTGAAGTGTCATCCTTTGCTCAAACTCAACAAGTCATCATGTATTAGTATTCATTTGGCATTGACAGCCAATGATTTCTGCTTTCTTGACCATTTCTGTCCCATTTGGCCTGATTTTTTTTTCCAAGCCAGCACTAAATCAGATCTGTATGCGCTGTGTCACATGACACGTGAGAAGAACAAGCCATTTTATTAACTGCTTTCCAAAGCCCATTTTCTTTCTGAATCATCTGCACCTACAGCAGGCTCAGCTCTGATGATGTACTGTTTCAGCCCTCCTGGTGAAAAAGTCTTCATGTAGCTAGCACGATTATATCCTTTGTTGCCAGTACTGAATATGAGGCACTGTGGGAAATAAGGATCAGATCCTGCTCTCATTTGTAGCTGTAGGTATACAACGCAATGCCAAGATTTCAGAGGTGTTGTAACTGGGAGCAGAGTAGAAAGCCCTGGGTGATACAGCAGTGTTTTCAGGATGGGAGAATCGGTATGGCAAGAAGTGAGTTTGCTTTGTTCAGTTTGCAATTATGTTCTTTATGGAGGATTCTACTATCATCTCAAAGGATGTGTGTCATTTCTGCAGGTTTCGTGGATGTGGTAGGAATGTCAGAGTGACTGTGTGAACATGAACATGGCACCAGCTCAATCCCTGCTCAGTGCTGGGACACGTGGACACAGAAATTTCTAAGGAGCTTATTAAATCCACGTTTATTTTGCAGGTATACAGAATCCCCTTTATCAAGGCTGTCAGTCAGTGCCAATAACCAAGACAAATGCTAAAAAAACCCACCACCGCACTCCCCCCAAAAAACCCAAGCCAATAGATATATGGGACAGAGGGATATGGAAAAACTCCTTGCCTTCATGATCTGCATGTCTTGCTGATGTGCTTGGCTTTAAGCTTACCACATCACTGTGGCTTAGGACAGAATTTTCTCCCCAAAATTCATATGATGGAAACCATTGGCGGAATGTTTTTGCATTCCCTTGGACATCGCAAAGGGGACAGTTTCTAGTCTGATACAGGCTTTTGCATGTCGTTAGTTGTCTGCTTCTACAGAGACCCAGAATGCTGGTGAGGACTTCAGCACTTCCCCTTTCCTCCTGTGGCAGATGGTAGGTATGTTGTGGAAAGTCTCTTGAGTTTGGCACAGGATCTTGGCGGGGATCAAGGGTTGGGAAGGGTAAGAGGAAGATATTGTTGGTACATCCGTGAGACTAAACTGCCTGCTTTGTGGTTACCTCAGACTGCAAGGCCTGGATTAAATGACCTGTCCTTTCTAGTCCTGTACTCTCAACAGCACTAATCCTTGTGGTAAACAAACTCCTATCTTCATTGCATGGTGCCCCTTTCTGAGAACGGAAAAAGGGCATATATGGAATCTCCACTAGTATGCCAGACTTGCATACAGAAGCCTGATTGTGCTGGGATCTCCCTTGCAGGTTTTCAGACAAAGATTCCAGTATATGGAGAAGTGAGCTATCTCTTGTGTTCTGTAATCATGTGAGCTGTCATGCTGCAGTGTCCACTGACAAATAATAGTATGTCTTATTTCTCACAGGGCTTCCAAAGCAGCTGAGTCCAGGACCTTAAGGAATGCCACGCAGAAGGTGCTGAACTAACTGGCACTGAAAGGAACAGAAAAAGATGGCAGCCCATATTTGAAATAATTAAACACGTGGACTCTCGCTGATAAGAAACCATGTCAAAAAAAGGACGTAGCAAGGGCGAAAAGCCTGAGGCACTGATTGTTGCCCTACAGGCTGCCAATGAGGAACTCAGGACCAAGCTAACAGACATTCAAATTGAGCTGCATCAGGAGAAATCTAAGGTGAGTGAGGGTTTGGTTTTAAATAAGTGTCTACACTGAAGGAGAGAAACACATGGAAAAATAGTATCATAGAAATCAACAGATGCAATGCAGCTCTCTCCTAGAGCAGTGATCTGGTTCTTTCTCCACATACAATGTTTCTTACTGTGGATGTCCTGTTGCTTCTGTGGAAAAGACTCCTTTTTACTGAGGTGCAAGTTTAAGAAGCCTCTGGCCCTCAAATGGAGTAATATGTCTTTCGTAACATCTTTGGCCATATTGCAGTTAGTGAGTTTCATCCTATCCACTCAGTGTTTAGAAATTTTGTAGTTTTGCAGTTTTTTGAATGGCTGATATTTCATCAAGACATGGCCTTATTTTAGAGTTGAGCAAGTATTCCTTAAATGTATAGCATAACAATCCATGTCAACCCTTCTGCAGTGTAGCCGAACTGTACTGTATACACTAGGGTATGTATGCATTGTTTAAAGCTTGTTCAGGTATCAATGGTCTGCCAGAGTTACAGTCTCAGATATGTAAAGCTAGTCTAAAGCCAGCTGAGTATCATGCACACAGGGTATAGCCATCGTCCTATATTATAGACGTACCTGTGAAGGTTTGAGGTGCCTCCCGTATACTTTAGAAGCCTTTGGTACAACCTCAGGGCTGTTGTGGTGCAGCTTCAGCTCTTGCCTCCATCTTCTGCTGAACATTCCACTCTTTTCTGCATTGTCTATGCTAGGGCAGCCCTTGTGAAACACGTAATATCTCTTTACACTACTACAGCTTTTGTAACCTGTAAAAAGATAATGGGCTGAGCGTTATCCAAGTATAAAATACTGGCTGTTGTTTTACACCTGTTCTGCACATACTCTGACCACATTCTATTAGAATCGTTGCAAGTAGCATCAATTTTCCCACAAGTGATGCTGAAGTGGCTTTGCAAAGAAGCTCTCCACAGTGTTGCTCCCTCTTCATTTAGAGATGCTTCTAGCAGCAAGCACAATACATCTGTGTTTTATAGTCAGAGTACAGCTTTTGTGCAATGAACCCTTAAATGGTAAATGCTGAGGTTCCCTGAGCATGGGTGAGATTAAGGCAGTCTTCAGATTTAGTAACGTGTTCGTTATGAGCTGTGAAGATAACAAATGTCTGTTTAATAACTCCTGGTGTATTCTTCTGAGGTGGACTGGAGGCAGTGCTAACTGCAGCCAGGCATCCCCCACCTGCAGTCTGGTGGCAGCCACGTTTTCAAAGGATGATGCCTAGTGATACATTCTTTTTCCAGCTGGAATATAATTGAAGTCTATCAACCTGGCTCTTTTGATTCCTTTGCAGATAAGCATATATCCTGGGCAAATAAACTCAGAATGACTTGCCCCTGTCTTCCAAACCTGAAAAACCACAAATCCTTCAGCCTCTAAGAGGTCTTTTTCATAATTTCTTCCTTTCAGGGTGTCGTGGTTTAACCTCAGCCAGAAATTAAGCACCACGCAGCTGCTCACTTGCTTCCTTCACCACCTGGTGGAATGGGGGAGAAAATGGGAGTGGGGGGGAAGTAAAACTTGTGGGCTGAGATAAGAACAGTTTAATAGGACAGAAAGGAAGAAAATAATAATAATAATGCAATGACAACAATTATAATAAAAGGATTGGAATGTATAAAATGAGTGACGCAGAATGCAATTGCTCACCGCTTGCCGATCAATGCCCAGTTAGTTCCTAAGCATTGATCCCTCCCAGGCCATCTCCCCCCACTTTATATACTGGGCATGATGTCATATGGTATGGAATATCCCTTTGGACTGGTTGGGTCAGCTGCCCTGGCTGTGTCCCCTCCCAGCTTCTCATGCCCCTCCAGCCTTCTTGGTGGCTGGGCATGAGAAGCTGAAAAATCCTTCACTTACTCTAAACCCTACTTAGGAACAACTGAAAACATCAGTGCGTTCTCAACATTATTCTCATACTAAATCCAAAACATAACGCTATACTAGCTACTTGGAGGAAACTTAACTCTATCCTAGCCAAAACCAGGACACAGGGACAGATGTTTATGCCAATATATCAAGTTTAATCATACTGGTAATCTCAGACAAATATTAGCTTCCACTGTGGATGCTCATTTGTACAATTTACAAGAAGCTAAATGAAAGTAAGAATAGCCAGTTCTGTGTTATCTGGTGTTCTGAGAATCTCTGGGGGCATTCTCCCTTCACCTACCAGTGAGATTTATAGCCATTAATTTGCAACCTTTTAAAATAGGGAAGATTTGCAAGCCGCAACAAAGCAGACATCATCATTCTTTCTGACTCATTCTGCATCCTTTTCTTTCATAGATGGTCAATCACAGTGTTGGAAAGCAGAAATGTTTTTTGATTCTTCTGTTTCTCCTACAAGTTTTGACATTCATGTGTTGCACACAGGCAAGGCTCAGTTATTCTCTTAAGGAGCCACAGGCTGGCTGCCAGAAAACTGATGGCTCAGGGAGCTTCTCTAATGCTTGCCACTGTATTCTGAGTCTTGCTGCTTTTGTTACTACTGCAGCTTTGGAATTCCAATATGGAAGTTGCCAGTGCACGGGTTTTTTTGTGTGTTACTAGACATCTCTTCAAGGATGGCACAAAATAATGAGAGTTACAAGAGCAGGAAAGTCTTGAAAACAAAAACAACAAAAGCTTATCTGAAATGTATTTAAATGTGCTCGAGTAACACTGGAAAGGAGGGGAGCAGAACATGAAGAAAATAATGAAATTGCCTGCGTGCCTCAGTACCTCTTGGGATGCCCATCTTTAGGTGCTGTCATCCATTCCTGTGGCTAAAAGGGACTGAGTGCTCGGGGTATTAAAGGAATTGTCATCATGGAGCAGTGGGGAGCTAAAAACTACAGTCTCAGGAAGTAGATCACACTTCTGAATTGTTCTGCAGTTTGGATTGAGAGGAGCAGACGCCATTGCAAATTTTATTTTGACCTGGAATTCACATTTTAGCTCTTTCCTCCTTTTTTCCTACACATAAGAAGGTTCAGATTGGACATCTTGGTACAACCTCATTTGTAACATCAGGTTAGAAATAGGATGCCACACTGCACAGTCATCCACAACATCAGAAAGAGCTTTAAGAAAGTGTTCATCCCACAAAGGGGTCAAACAAATAGGATCTTTGAATTTTCCCATCTCTGCTAGCGATAAGTTCGCTCTGCCAGTGAATCCAAAGAGGGTAGAAACCTCTGGGCCATTGTGGTCTTCATGGAACAGGTCTCTTTTCCATTACTTCAAATGTAATAATCTTTTTCCTGCAAGGTCCGCATTCACTTTCCCTTTCTTCCCATCAGAATGGTACATCTACAAGTCAGCCTAACATCTGATGGTGTTTCAGTTTAATCAGCTAGGCAGCCTGGAAACTAATAGCCATAAAACCAGGCATGCCAGAGTTTCACTGGGGTGTTGTACTCAGGCCCTTGCTGGATCTGCATTGTGCCATTGTGTATCCTCAAACTACTTTCTTGAGAGCTTAGATGTATCTTTCTATGTCATGCCAGAATGGATCACTTCCAATAATTGCAGCTTGTTTTGCAGTGCACTCCACTTCCTTGTTAATAAACAGGAAGAGATGTGTTACAAGAAAGAAAGAGGACATCAGGCTCATTTTTAGTCCTGAGTATGCAAAAACAAAGATGAACCTAGAATGAAAAAGGAGTGAAGGCAAACCAAAAACCTGTCCTAAGGACTTGGGGGTCAAGGGGCTAAGGTGATGTGTGCCTTTCTTCTCAGAAGTGATCTATGTACTAAAGGCATTTTAACATCTCACATGAATCATACGGATGTGATTAAGAGAGACCACTTTTTAGTCTCTGGCTGCAAAATCTTCTTGTTGCATGTGATGCGTATTATTACACAGAGTTACTGCATCAGTAGCCTCTGAAGTCCTCCAGAGAAGTCAGTAGCAGTTGCAAGTGCAGACCACCTTTAAAAAACATGTGTATTGAATACTTTGCTTTGAAAAGTTTTTGTGCATCCTAGAGCCCCATGGAGGAAGTTCTAGGACAATCTTTCAGATTTGTTTTCCATGGAGCCTTCTGAGGAAGATGCCTCTCATTTTTTAGAGCCTTGTAACTTGTCAGAATGACTTTGGTGATTGAAACCAAAGTAAAAGTATGGTTTCAAACTCTTCTGATAGCTTACTTTGGGAATGACCTACTACTATGCTTATTCATATTGACTGTTTTTTTCCCTGGTTTTCCGTTCTGAAAGGTTTGCTCACTCTTCCTCATTCTTTGTCATCTTTATTTAAAAAGGAATTAACAAAGAAGTTCTTACAATCTTTGAAACCACATTCTTTTTCACTGTGAGTAACAAACCTACCGAGTTTGCTTTGGACAGAAACCATTCCTTATCCATTGCTTTCCTTTGGTGTAGGTTCACACAGGTTTCTATTGTGGAATCGCTCAGGGGTATGGAGTTGTGCCTAGAGATACATTAGTGTAAGTGCGCTGAGGACTGGTGGGTTGCTCAGTAACTTTGATTCCAAAGCTATGGACAAAGGACTTTAAACACTGTTGTTAATGAAGAGTAGCAAAGGACGTATTTTAAGTAAAGCTAGCTGTTCTATAAGCATAATAACCAGTGAAGCATCATTTTCTGTAGATATGTGTCTAAGAAGTGACTGCTAATGTCCTTTAAAGCTCTATGTATGGATAACAACATCTGTAAAAGGTGAAATGTTTTCTGGACTTTCAGACTTACATCTTACCTCTGTTGGGATCAGAGGCAAGCACTTGTCTCTCATTGACTGACTGCCCATGGTCATGGAAGTTGTGGGAATCCTGCTATTTCTGAGCCCTCTAATTTTCTGGTGAATTTGACTGACATTGACGGATTGGTTCAAAAGTTATTAGACAAATGCATGCATATACACAGAGTCTTACTTCCTAAGGAAGTATTGAAAGTACATGTAGTGTCACTGCATGAAGCAAGACACGGGGCAAAGACAGGGTTGCTTTGGCTTGAGTAAAAACAGTGTAAAATCTATGTGAATGCCCCAGGATTTGGCCCATATTTTGTTGTAGGAGGGTGGAGGATCATCTAGGGTCTGCAGCAGGGTCTTCCTCACTTTGGCGTGGCTGTGTGTCTGGTGGGCTTGTTTTGATAACATGTTGGTAGCAGGTGACTTTCATTTTATCTCGATGCAGGTTGCTAAACTTGAAAGAGAGAAGACTCAAGAAACTAAGCGTATCCGTGAGGTGGAGCAACGTAAGCAGACTGTGCAGATCACGGAGCTAAAAGCCAAACTCCATGAGGAGAAAATGAAGGAGCTGCAGGCTGTGAGGGAGAACCTTATCAAACAGCATGAGCAGGAGATGACGCGGATGGTGAAGGTCCGAGACAGCGAAATCCAGCGCCTCAAGTCAGCACTGTGTGCGCTGCGGGATGGGAGCAGTGATAAAGTAAGGACAGCGCTGACTATTGAGGCTCGTGAAGAGGCCAGAAAACAATTTGA
This sequence comes from Elanus axillaris, assembly GCA_026212715.1. Taxonomy (NCBI): domain Eukaryota; kingdom Metazoa; phylum Chordata; class Aves; order Accipitriformes; family Accipitridae; genus Elanus; species Elanus axillaris. The sequence goes on along the minus strand of JANZLQ010000044.1, from coordinate 21,613,085 downwards.
CTCTGAGCGCCTTAAGCTTCTGCAGGAAATTACTGAACTGAAGTCTGCCAAAAAGCAGGTAGATGAGGCCCTTAATAATATGATCCAAGCCGATAAGATCAAGGCAGGGGATCTTCGGAGTGAGCATCAGTCCCACCAGGAAGCTATTTCCAAGATCAAATGGGAGAGTGAAAGGGATATTCGCCGCCTGGTCAGTAACCAAAACAGTTTGTGTGATCTCTTAAACTGTAGTGAGTTTACCTCTTGTGCCTCTTAGCTTTTGTGAATAACAGAACTCTGCAATGCACTTCAGTTTGCAAAAGTATTACAAACTTCTTACTGTCATTTCTCAGCAGTAAATAGATCACGGTGAGTCAGCTAGAGCTACCGCTGTGATGGCAACTAACACCTTAAAGTAAGAGTGATTGTCTTAATCCATAAGGATTTGGCTTGCTGAGATGCTAGTACATGTGCAGTGCAAAGTGTTAGAAAAAGAGGGTTTGCATCTGCACTTGCAGTTTGTTAGTTTCTCTAGCCCTTGTGATGGTATCCTAAACACATTAAACCCGTGGCAGGGTATCTTTTGGTTTAGTCTTGGCATAGCCTTCAGTAATTACTGGGGAAGATGAGAACAAAATGAGGCCCACATCAGCAATGGTGCAAGTTGTCATGTTTCCCTATCATCCGGGGAGCTGGACCTGCTTGCAACAGTGGAAGGTTTGACTTGAAAACTGGAATTCAAGATTCAACAGTTAAGTAAAAGAAATAGTAATTTAAACTGTCAAGAATGTTTGGGGGGGGGGGGGGAGATTCGTTGGGTTTTTTTTGGTCTCCCCTCCCCCAATTCAAAGTCTGTATACTGGAGGTATATTCTTGTGTTGCTGAAATGCTCAATATAGTACAAACTAGTGGTGGTGGATTCTTCCAAATTTTGACCTTTCTTGTTACTTTGATCCCCATTTGCAGTTTTGTGTAGCCATGAAGGTAAACTAGTTTTATTTTTTTCTCATCTGAAATTGAGGATCCGTTTTCAGGGTTTTAATATAAAAAGGAACTATGGTGAAATTCAGGATAAAACTGGAGCCATTTAGTAACATTAAGATCAACTCAGTTTCCATCTATGTATTGTATGATTTTATCTTTAGCAACTGTTGAAAGGCTTTTTGAAGGCTATTTACTCGCATAAGAACCTTGAACAAGTCCAAAGTTATTTTTATTTGACTTACAATGAATTTGGAAACCAATTGTGTATTGCTATCAGAGTGGAGGAAGTTACATCAGAGTGACATCTAGTTAATGGAGACCAGAATCTGGCCCTACTCATTTGAAAAATATTTTGGGGAGGATTTCAGCAAGCCTAGGAAGCTGCAAGACCAGAAAGTATCTCTGGCAGCTTCAGGCGAAATTTAGCGTAGATATTCTTGTTTTCAGGGAACGATTTGTATCATTCCCAGATAATAGTATTTTTATTTTGCCAGAGTGATTTGCAAATTCTGGTTCACCGATTTTTCTTGAGCTCAATGATGTTAGCAGCTTTGTATCAATTTTTATGGTTGCAGGGCTTGTATGGGCTGATATTATTCTAAGTTTTAATCCAAAATTTTCCTCTCAGCCATCATTCTTAAAGTTGCTGTGAGGTGAAATAAGAGGCAGTTCTTGTTGTCTTCTATAGTCCTGGGCAGAAATGTGGTAATAATACAATGAATAGCCTTGAGTTTGCACTCAGCAGATTAGTAACATAGCAATCAGCTTTAAGAAATACTGGGTCTTCACAGATCTTCTGTTTGTGAGAATCAGGCTGTCACCTCTACTGTCTCAGCTAATGTAGCTCCATTTACATGAGCAGGAGCTAGTCTAAACTTTTTTGGGGTTGTCAGAGTTTATACTTATTTTTCACTAATAAAAATAACTGACCAAAATGCAATGTGAAAGCCTGAACTTTCCAATTATCTGTTAACACATCACATTGTGCTGAGTTCCTGGGCTTCACTCTGTGTAAAGCTGGTGAATATGCCAATGTACGGTTATGGCTGAAACCTCAAAGCGTATCATTTTACAAGCCTGGTGCAGTATGATATAGTAGATTTAAGTGGTGAATGCTGCTATTAAGTAAATCATATACTTAGTACTAGGTTGGAGAAGGCTGAAATGCTGTTGCCTTTACACAGCAATATTGTTGTTCTGGTGTTTCTCTCATTCAGATGGACGAGATCAAGGCTAAAGACAGGATCATATTTTCCTTGGAGAAAGAACTGGAAACACAGACAGGCTATGTGCAGAAGCTGCAGCTGCAGAAGGAAGCTCTGGATGAACAGCTCTTCTTGGTGAAGGAGGCAGAGTGTAACATGAGCAGTCCCAAGAGAGAGATCCCAGGAAGGGCTGGAGATGGTTCAGAGCACTGCAGCAGCCCTGTACGCAGGTTTTACTGGCCCCTGCAAAAACAGAAACGTGGCAGTGTTTCTCTTGCTTAAATATTTTCTCAGGCCCTGGGAAAACATTTGCACTCTGATTCACTACAGAGAAGCTATATCCATAGATTCTTCAATGAGAATGCTATTGGGATAAACCTTTGTAAGACTGTTTCCACAGTTGCTCTATTTAGAAATATAAAACTTCTTAAATAATTAGTGCCCTTTTGAAAGGATCATTCCATGAACTTAACTACCTGGATAGCATGCGTCCTCAAAAAAACAGATAGAATTGGGAAGATAGGCAGGGAGAAGGCTGGGACGGGGAATCTGGGAGACTCCTAGTTGATCCTCCTCTTTCTCTGTCTTATTCTCCACATATACAGCCCTTGCTGTCATTCACAAAGCATGCAAGTCACTGGTTGTGTGACTAAGTATATGATGTTTACAAAACAAATGTGTATATATACACATATCTACACATATAAAAATGACGAATAAGAAAGTAAATGCAGCTGATACTGAAAGGGATGTCCTTATTTTTTCACCTGACACAGTGTCTCAGCAAATAGAAGCGATGTATAGGAAAAGGCAATGAAAATTAGAATCTCTTAGCTTTTTGCTTTTTCTTCACCATCAAAAAAAAAGGCAACATCTGTTTGGTTATTTTCTCTTTATTTTTTTAAATAGCTGAAAATTTTCAATTAAAGTATCCCCCAAACCAGATACTTTCTTCCAAAATATATATGTATATTTGCCAGCATGTTCAATACTATAAAAATCCATAAATATAATTTGTTGATGATGACAGCCTAAGTTGACTAGTGTGCGGTTTTTGAGGATTCTGTTCCCAGTCATGTATTTTTAAAAGAATCAGTAACTGTATTATGTTGTTGCCAATGAACAGGACTTGCGCAGAAACCAGAAGAGGATAGCAGAGCTGAATGCCACAATCCGGAAGCTGGAAGACAGGAACACGTTGCTCGTTGACGAACGAAATGAACTGGTGTGTGAGCTTTGCACTATCCGACACAGGAGGTTGGGACCCATAGGGAAGGGCAAAGAGGAGGATCCAAGGATGGTAGCCAGTGATGAATATGCCTTTTCAATCCATCAGGCTAGTCACTGAGGAGGCTGAGGATGATTTTTTTTTTAATCCTAGAATTAAACAGTAATTTCATTGAGGTTATATGAGTACAAAATCACAATGAAAATTGAGGCAGAGAGGCTTGTAGGTTTCTATATGAATGCCTGTGTTCCCTCCCTGACCTTTAGAGCATATACAGTGTATGGTGAGACTTACCTTGTAAATGAAATAATGTAGGTAGTCCAGTATTTGACCAGGTTGAGAACAGTTAAGTATTTGATCTAGGGAGAATGGACAACGGTGAATTGATCCCTTTATCTGATTTACTCCTAGGTGGTGGTACCTGTGTGTTGAAGTCAGCGCCCTGGCTTTTTAACCTGTCCATATTTCTACTTCTGTGATTAAGGATGAGGGTGGTGAAATTCAACTCTTGATATTTTTATTTTTGTTCCTGAGCTAGGAGACCTAATGCACTCCTTTCATATCAATTTAGCTGGCTTGGATCTCCTCAATGTTCTTAATGTAATATTTGCAAAATAATGTCTTATAAAGATTGCAGATTACAAATGTGTTCATGTATCTCTCTTCAGATATGAAAAGCTCTGAACCCCCAAGTTTCTGTGATACTGAGTAGCTTGGAGTCTGAAGAGTCAGCTTGATTAGCTGTTGCATGTCATTAAATATTCAGCCTATTTCTTCACCAGGAAAAAAAAAACCCAAAAACATTTTAAAAGGCTTCTAAGCTGTATCTTGCACAATGTGACTACAATGAGCACATTTTGTTAAATGTGACCAGTACTGCTGGAAATACCATACACTTTAAGATACATTCGGACTAGCAACAACCAGCTTCATTCTTAGGGTAGGACAAATGGTTGTTTTGCGCACAGCTGTGCTGATCAAAGATGTAACTGCTTCCTAGCTGCTCCCCACTTTTCTGTTACTAGAAGGGATCTTCAGGTACTTGCTAACCTGCTTCAGACAAAATCACTGGGTTAGTTTAAATAGCCTAGTAAGATGATGTAAGCAGATGTGGTTAACTGTCCTTAATAGCTACAGAAAGCACTTGCAGTCCTTTCCTCAGCAGAACTGCAAGGGGCAGGAACCTCCCAGTGACAAACAGTAGTACAGAACTAGGACAGTGGCTTTGTTACGTAGATCATCTGGGCACAAAGATGATGTCTTTCCACAGCCATAAGCCATCTTCCTTGTCCTCCCTTAGGAAAAGAAATTATATCTATAAAACAGTATTACTGGATGGAACTAATTTTTCAGAGGAAGAGATCTGGGTTAAAACTCTAGTTGTACCAATACTGGAACTTCCAAGCATGCCCTAAGATACCTTCCTATCTTATGGGATTTGTTGATTAAAAAAAGTTCATTGTGCATATGCACAAGTATTTCACTGTGTGGCATTAAAAACCAGACTTACAACTATGTTGTTATTGCTGTGATTCAGACTGAGTATGTACCTATGCAAATCCGTCTTTTCAATGAGAAAATCAGTGGGTTTCTTGCAGATAAAGCACAGGTCATTTTGGACTTTTGTAGCAGCTTTGCAGTTGCCTGACTGTGTGTTGGGTTGCTTCATCTCTATGTCTGCGTTTTCCCATAGATAAAGACATCTTTCTGAAACAGATAAGCAGAATTATGCTTCGAGATTTGTAGAAAAAGTTACAGAAGCTGTAAGCATTAGTTCCATTAGATCACTTGGTCTGGTATTTTACTGGGGCAGTAGTCCAACAGGGAAATAAAAATACTTCTAACAAAGGAGGGAGAAAAAACATCTTTTATTTGGAATATATACAATTATTAATTGCTATTATCAATCCAGTTGAAGCGTGTCCGAGAAGCTGAGAAACAATGTAAACCTCTTCTGGAAAAGAACAAGTGCCTCACGAAGAGAAATGATGAACTTATGCAGTCTTTGCAGCGCATGGAAGATAAACTCAAAGCAGTCACTAAAGAAAATATAGAAATGGTTGGTACTGAAGAGCAAAATGAGGATTACTGTATGATCTATGTCTGTTATGGTGGCCACATCTGCATAGTGTATGCATGTATATACTTAGAGAAAATGTGTTATATATAGCTTGTAATAGTATTGATAATATATAGCCATGCTTAGGTTACTATAACATTGTGTATTATGCATACATGTGCAATATATTTAAGTGATAGCATAATCTCAGTCTTTAATACTATCCTTAAAATTAGAATATTGAGTTTCAATTGTTTTTAAAAAAAGAAAAAGAAAAAAAATAGTTGTATCATTGAGTCATATCCCACTGTGCTATTTTGCATCTGGAACTCAAAAAGGAAGCTAAGAGCAATGTTTTCAGCCAGCATGATGTTAATTTTTGAATGTACGTGTTCTTCTTAAGAGCTGATGATGGCAAAGTAAAGTCCTGGTCTGCCGCTGAGCACATACAATCTTTCTGTAAAACATATGCATGGTAGAAAGATATGGGAAAGGGAGAATAGTGGTGTTGTAAATTTGGCTAGGGTTAGAAATTTCACCTATCAGGGCTATATGAAGCAGGGTCAAAGCATTTATGTCTGTGTATGCTTCAAATGGAATTGCCCTGGGAATCAGTCAGAATCCAGTCCCTACACATGCACTGATGTTGCTTTGGCATTCATTAAAAAGTAGGTGGAAGTTCTGGGTTGCCAGATACAAGCTGGCAGGCTGAGAAGACTTCCTCTGCTAACTGTGTTTGTGTGTCTTGTCTCTGGCTTGCAGTAGCCACTCTCCTCATCTTGAGCAGGCTGACTGTTCTGCAATGGATGCAGCTTTCCTGCTGATTAGGATGAGATGATCAGATTCACTTTCATGTCTTGTAGAAAAAAGGCTTTAGTGTTACAAGGTTAATCCACTTTAAGACTCTGCAATTCACCCGTGCCCCCAAGACAGATAAACTTATTGCAGGTGTTGTAGGTCAGAATTCTTCCACAGCTGTGGTAGTATAGATCACGGCCCCTTAGGCTCTGCCACAGCAAAGAGAAGGGACTTGGGAATCTGCATGCATTGGACATCACTGGGCAGCACCACTGGTGCTTATATGCGCACACAGCACGTGTTCTAACTTGGCTTCCTGACATCTGCTTTTTACATTATAGATGCCCAAATTATGGAGGCTAGCAAGCTGTGGGTGGCTAGAGTAATTCTCACGGGCTGTAGCCATCTCTTCTCCCACATGCTCAGGAGCAGGCAGGATGTGGACTTTAGTTAACATATATCTGGCACCACATTTTTTGCCTTTCCTCCTCTTCTGACTAGATGCATGTCTTTCACATGACTAAAGCATGTCCATTTCCTCATTGTATATGGCCAAATGATGGGTATCAGTAAGGGCATGGGGTTGTGGGAATAGATACTATTTGCATACCCACTGCACAGGTAGGGAGCTGAACAATATTTGCCAATATGTTGGGGCATCTTGATGCATGGCAAAGGAAGAGCTATGGTATATGACCTTTAAAGGCTGCTATAGAGGCTATATTGCCACACAATAAGTAAACAGATAAAGCTTTGTCATTCTGGTTGAAGAACTCAGCCTTGCTGTGCTGCTTTATTGTTAGGAAGTGCTGATGGCTATTAATAAAAGTTATAAAAATGGTGTAGCTGAAGCATATTTAAAGGGCTGTACGGCTTAAATGAAAGATAACGTCTAATTTTTAACTGAAAGGTGGTCTTTTTGTCTTTTAATTGCTGGATCTTATTTTGTCTGTTTCTTCTTCTTACCATAGAGGGAAAAGATGACATCACATCCTCCTTTAAAGAAATTGAGATCTCTCAATGACCTGGATCAGGCTAATGAGGAACAAGAAACTGAATTCTTAAAGCTTCAGGTCATAGAACAACAGAACATAATTGATGAGTTAACAAGGGTATGTCCAGAGCACCAGGAAATTAGGAATGATTCCTGTGTACAGTTCACCACTGATAGTATTTCTTCTTATAAGTAGAGGTCTGAGGGTTAATATCTTATTTTACTTTTAACACCTGCAAATTTTTAGATATAGTTATGCATGGGTGCAGTTTAACTAAATTTCTAGTGGGGCATCAGCTATTACAGCTCAAAAGTATAACTCCTGTGTGTGATTTGAGCTCTAGAAATGAATGCAAACTAAGAACCATGGAGTTTAGGAAGACACTGACAGATTGACAAGGCAGGGCTGCGCCAAGCTGTTTTACCATTATAACTAAGCCACCATTCAAAGTTTCCTTAACAAGAGGCAGGCACACAGCGTGATATCATGTGCTGGAAAAGTGTGTGGTGCTAGACAGTGGTTCACTAGTTCTTCTGTAATTTAATACTGACAGTCCCTTTTTCAGTTGACTTTACATTATGATGTTGAGGAAAGGAGAAAGAGACTCCAAAACAGGCTGTTGCCTCTCCTAAGACATCATTGCTAGGAGTGGTGAGATCAACACTACCATCATTTAATGACTTGACACAGAGGCAGCCATCTCCTCTGCAGGGAAGGCAGACAGCCTCTCATACAAAGCCTAAACTAGTCGCCTGCAACAGGCCTCCCATTTTAACAGGAAGTCCGTCGTTTGACAGCCTGTCAAGGCACCTGCACAACAAGGCCGGGGTGGGCGGGGTGGTGTGTGTCAGGTATCCCATCTTCCCTTCTTCAAGTGGTTTTCAGCTGACACACGTACAGATTTGGATGTGAGTCCTCCCTTCCGCCTGGAATCAGATTCCTGTTTGAACGTATGAACAGACATTCAGTGGAAGCCCAATGATTTATTGTCTCTGGGGATTTGGCCACCTACAGCTGCAAATGAGAAGAGAGAGTAACTTTTTAATCTTATTTTCCAGGACAGGGAGAAACTCATTCGTCGCAGAAAGCATAAAAGGAGCTCAAAGCCAATTAAGGTAAGAGGAAAAATTGTTTTCAGCTTATAAAAATACTAGCAGGCTCTGTAGGAAAGCACACTTTGCAGTCTGATGAGAGAGCTTTGTGGATTATAATAATCTGCTTTAGCAATCAGGTTTATAACACCTCGTTACTTCTAAGTCCACTTTGAAATTCAGTTAAGGGTGTGTAGCTATTTTATTTTCAGCAAAATGGAGCTTTTCCCCCCGCTCTCTGAAATAGTAATAATCTCCCTTCCATCTGGTTTCTATAAATATTGGTATCAAGATCTGTTATGCTGAGATGTATTTACATTTCCAGAGACCTTCCCATCTATCTTCTGCTGTTTATTTTTCACAGCACATACAGGCTAAAACAAAATCCTTGTGCGTCTTTATTCTTCAAGTGGAAGTTTCTGCCTGAGAAATTGAGTGTCAGTCTTTCCTGCTCAGTGCCACAGGCCTTTGGCTGCCCCTTGTATTACCCTGGATTGGGTCAAGTCCAAAGTTGGTATATTTTACAACAGTTTTAGAGCTGGTAGTCAGTAATGGTTCAAATATCTCCTTTATCAGCTAGATGTGAAGAATGACTTTGCAACAGCCATGTCCCACCTCCAGAAAGCAGAAATACTGTGTAGGAAACAGAGCTTGGTTGTTCTTTGTCCTCCAAGGACATCCCTTAGTATGTCAGTCATGTTCAGCAAAAGTAATGCAACTCTCTGCTACACCCAGAGAATTTCAGACCAGTAAATCCTAAATGTGTCATCACATTGTTTCTATATGGGTTTTGAAGCAATACACAGCAGACATAACTGGGAGACAAGGACTAAAAAGTATTTTCATCAGTCAACTTTATTTCTAAGCCAGAGATTATAACTTGGGAGAATATGGCTATTGTCTTCACTTGGAAATATAATGAACAAAAAAAGATAATATATGCAAAAGCTTATTGGCATCTTTGGTACGTGTTTTTTGTGTGATTCAAATTCCAGGTTTAGAAGGTTGTAACCTGTCAGCAAAAGTGAAAAATGTTGCAAAGCAGAAGTGTGTCTTAAATGCTTGTCAATCAGTTTCTCTGCAGAATTATTCATAAGCCAATTATTTAAATGCTTAGATCTGCACCCTGAAACTAAGCTTGCCGGGTCAAGCATCTATACCTTCATAGGACAGGACTCACAGTTTTCATTTGATTTAATTCAGTTACTGAGATTGGAGATAGTGAGGTGTCAGACATACAAACAAACTGTGTAGTGTGAGCAGTCTCTTACAACATGTGGCAGTTACTGTAGTACTGGAAAGATGTGTGAGATAAAAGTTTCTCCACACTAGTTTTTTATTAGCATAGCTTTCACTCACTCCAACAGCAATATCAGTGAGAGAAGCACTGAGATATTAAAAATTTCAGTAGTATCTGTGAGGCAAGAAGGAGAGCTCCCTATTCTGCACACATTTCCAGCTCTGTATGGTGTTATCTTTGCACATCAGTCTGCATGTTGATAGATGTCTTCTGAACAGCTTTGGGATTAATAAAACAATTTTCCTGCCTTCCTGGAAGGGCAGAGACTTTTCCTTTGGCGTGTTGCTTCTCCCGTTATGTTTTCCAAGTTTTAGACTGAGCCAGATCCTCAACTTAGAAAAATTAATCAGCAAACTCATTCTCCACCAGCTCAAGACCCAATCTTCAATATGGTTACCTTCAGGTTTGTTTGGAGATGGTAATTGTAGGGGTAGCCCATGGCTCTTTTTTCGTGTGCTGCCTTTTTTAAGTAACTATCAATGTGATTTTTGAACTAACCTTTCCCTCCCCATCAGAAACTCATGCTATCTTGTTTCCAAGGAGATTCAGAAATCATGTTTTCCCTTCTTTAGAGACATGTGGTAGATACAGTTTTTGGGTACGATGATGATTCTATGGACTCTGAAACATCCTCTGTGGCCTCATATAGAACAGACAGAACACCAGCAACCCCAGATGATGATCTAGATGAGGTAAGATCTGACTCTTTCCATAGGCAAGGACAGGTTTTCAAGAGACTTTGACTTGCAAAACAAATGGCCAGGCTCTCAAAAACACTTAGGTTTTTGTAGTGCATATTGAGTGATAAGTTCTTCATTAAGTTTGGCCTCAAGTTTGGTTACTGATATACTGAAATGCTGAGAGGTTCTTTCAAAATCTAGTCTATAGAGTCTACAGCTATGACTTTGTTGCAATCTGAGATTATTTTTTTTTCCCTCTCCCCTTCAAGGAAATAGACCTATCACATTTCTTTTAGCTTAAAGACATACATGAACGCTGTATAAATTCCACATTCTTATTACTTCATATCACAGCAATCTCACCAAAAAAGCTATTTGAATCAAGACCTGTAAACCAGCTACTGTGCTTAACAAATCACACTTGCATTCTTCGCTTTGGCAGTGCCTTACTGTCTGGGGCTTAGACATGTCCTTTCTTATACTTCAGGGTTTAGCAGCAGAAGAATCAGAGTTGCGGTTTCGACAGCTGACAAAGGAATACCAGGCCCTGCAGAGAGCATATGCATTACTGCAGGAGCAGACAGGAGGCATCATAGATGCTGAAAGAGAAGCCAAGGTCAGTAGTTGTTCAAGGGTAAAAGCATTTCATTGCTATCAGGACATACAAACCCTTCAAAGTGACATACAGGGGAATGGAGTTACATACAACATCCATACAACTGAGAGACATCCATTTCACTCATTTGCTGAGTACATTTAAAGAGAGTGACAATTAAGAATGGACACAGTCACTCGGTTTACAAGGGGCTGTCCTCCACCTGAACCTGAAAACTCTGCAGTTAGGCAGGCATGCCAAAGCAGGCAATTCTGCAGTTTGGCACAGAATCACAAGGGTTTTCTCATCTTTTGCCTGGGTGTGAGGAGGTTGGGTTTTAAAGGTAAATGGAGCCCTGTGGGTTTTCACAAAGGCACACATTGCACCAACTTTAAGAATATTCACCTCAACATTTCTAATGGAGAAATGCAAATTACATTCAAATTTGAATGTGATGCAGACTACAGTAAACCTTCGAAGGCTAAAAGTGTTGTCCCTCTAATAAAATCATAGAATCATTCAGGCTGGAAGGGACCTGGGTGGTCTCCAGCCCAAATTCCTGCTCAAAGCCGTGTCAGCTGTGAGATTGCACCAGGTTGTTTAGCTCTTTATTGAGTCAGCTTTTGAAGACCCCCTAGGCAGTTATAATTGCTTCTTTCCACCACCTTTTGCCACTCTCATCTACTAAGCACTTTTCTTCAGTTCAGGGACCGCTCCTTACTAGGGTCTTTGAGCAAAGCCTGTCACCCCAAATACCTGAGCTTTTGTTTCACTGCTCTAATGCAATACACAGTAATAACAGTCTTGGGTGGGGAGATGGGGCTGATCTACCACTCTGTTCCTTTGTGTCATCTGTATGCCAGTCTGAGGGATGGCACAAAACATTGCTGAGCCAGAATCTTTGTAATGATTACTCACTCAGTAGAAGCAACAGCATAAACCCAGACTCTGCTGTGTTTGGTTTCCTTTTAATACCAGTCACATTGCTGTCTTTGTTACTGTTTAATGGTGTGCTTGACTTCAACAGGCTCAGGAGCAGCTCCAAGCTGAAGTCCAGAGATATAAAGCCAAAATAGAAGATCTGGAGAAAACTTTAGCACAGAAAGGGCAGGTAAGCACTTTTTGTGTATTTTCTTCTCCTGTTTTGGATCTTACCTGCTCTGCTTACAAAATACCTAGCACAATTTCAGTATAGACTTCCATGAGATGTAATGTGGCTGTTCAGTAAATGGGCAGGTCTAGTGAGTTCAGAAGCCATTGCTACAGCTTGATAGACTAATATGTTGTTATTCTGTAGACAACAGTTCATTCCTGCGGGATTTTAAAGCCTGAATATTGTGGCTCCAATTTTCAATAAACATGCCCAACTTCAAGGAGTTTGATTATTCTGTAATAGTACTGCTTCATCCAACAGGACTCGCACTGGGTGGAAGACAAACAGCTTTTCATTAAGAGGAACCAAGAGCTTTTAGACAAGGTAAGTTCCCAAGTTTTGTGTGTTCACTCTGAATGGTAATCTGGATCCTACAATACACTTTTTGGACATGCAGTTTGGTGCTTATAGGTGTAGTACAAGGGTAGAATAGCACAGAGTAATGTGGGCATGATAATATATGGAAAGACAAGCCCTCTCCAGCTCTACGTAGGTACTGTTGCTGCTGGCAGTTGCTGGTACACCAGCTCTGCTGGTAAGCTCCAGCCTGAGAGCTGGAAGCTCTGCTCATCATTCTGGCTCTGACCTGCAGACCTTTGTGTTCCAGTAGCATTGCAGTGAAGTCACCTGCTGCACTGGCAGGATGTTTCAAGCTTTGCTTTCAGGTGTGAAACAGCAGTAGAAATGCAGTCATCCTGTAATGCTAGGACCCTTTCCTACTCCCTAGTCCCTGTGCATTCTGTATATTTTTAAGGGCTTGAAGTCATCCCTAGGTCCAGTGGAACTTGTACTGCTCAGTCCTTTGGTACATTTAGGAATAGCACCTGTTTGTGTGTGTATATATATTTGTATGTATGTATATATATTTTTAACCATGGAATACAAGGATATGAAGGACCTCAACATTGCTTGCATATCACCAACAGCAGTGGCTGTACATATGACTGCCATCAGCAAGAGCCGGTAACTCCAGGTCTCCTGCTGTCTTTCACCCTCCCAGATGAGGTCTTTTAGCCTGTGTTCCTCCCCTTCCATAAATGCACCTAATAAATCTCCAGCCCTGTGCCATCTTTCACTATCCAGACAAACTGACCCATGGGAGCTCATTTGACCTGAGTCTTTCCATGCTCCCTAGCTGTCTTTGTCTGGGCCCTACTGAGACAAGCTGCCTGCAAAATACACATCCAGGCACTGGCTGGAGACTTGCAGAAGAGAACAGGCTGAGGAGCTAGTGGTCGAGTTGTCCAGAACAAACAAGCAATGGGTGGTATTTAAGTCTGTGCTAATTGACAGAACTACTCGTGTGGAGATGCTTGTCATGCAGTTCACACAAGTGCTTGCATGGGGTGGGATGGCTGCTCAGTTAACTGCCTCCACAAAGAACAGCTCTCCCTGCATGCCATCTGTGCTTCATGTACTATACACTGGGAATTTCTGGTCTAGCCCAAGCTCTTCTCCAAGGCACGTGCAGCTGTTTCTGTGTCATTCCTGATAGATGCTTATCCAACATGTTCCCAGAGTTGTCCAACAATAATGTCTCCACATCCCTCCCCAGACAATCTGTTCCGGTGCTTTACCATGAGAGCAGTATGTTTAATAGCTAATGCAAACTAATCTAATAGCTAACCTGACACCTTGGTAGAGTTTACTTCCCTGCTGATCTTCACTAGGATTGGATTCTTTTAGGAAAACCTCCAGCCTAAGCAATTTATGATGTTTAGGAAGTTGATGAGCAGAAGTTCACTTGTAAACTAAAGACTCCCTGAGATAAAACAGCAAGTAGTGAATCACCTCTAGAGTTTGGATTTTGCACTGCCTATGCTACCTCAACTACTACTCACCAAATATTCAGTGTTTCTTGTAACAGTCACACAGATCCTGACTTTACGTATTTCTATTAGATAGAGAAACTGGAAGCAGAAAACAACCGTCTGCAACAGGAGCTACAAGATGCCCGAGACCAGAATGAGCTGCTGGAGTTCCGCAACCTTGAGCTGGAGGTGATGGATGAGCTCGTTACAGTAGAGCTGGTAGCAAATTAAACTAATGCGCTTGCACTGGACACCAACTTTAATCAAGTGTTTACACAAGCATTGTAGTGATAGAGTAACAAATCAGGCCCAGCATTTTTAATTGTGAGCCAAAGTATGTCAGCTCTAATATCCTGGAAACAGTAAGCTCCATACTTCACTGGTTCACCTCTTTCTGAGGTAGGTGCCTAGTGTGCACAGATAAGCTTAGCTGATTAATGTCAGCATGGCTTTTAGTTACCACACCTGCAGATACAGTTTTTCTAGTACTTTGGAGCACTCTGTTGTCAACATGCTTTGTTCTTACTGCTGGCCTAGAGCCTTCTAAAATCAACAGAAATTAATTACATTTAAATTAACTAAATAAGCAAGGCTTAAACCCCATCCTCGTGTACTTTGCTCAGGGCTGCATCCTGGTTCACAGCTAAGATCTCTTCTGAGAGCAGGCATCCAGGGTTCAGTTCTGATTTTGGTTGGGTTTTTTGTTTGTTTTTTTTTTTCATGAACTTGAGCAGGAAGAGAAAGAAATGTTGAGCATACTTTTATCTTTAATAGCTGAAGAGTAGAGTGTTCCTCTAAGAAGTCAGAGACACAGGTACAGTTCCCTCTTCAGGGTCTTCAAAGCCCTGTTTCCCCCTACGAAAATCTTACTGCTGATCTATAAATTATACTGGCTTTGTTCTTTTCCCCTCTTCTAGCAAGGGTGGTGAGACAAGAGTTCAAGTTTCATTGAGAGTGCTGCTGTGAGAAGTGCACCTCTCTAGCCCTGTGCTTGAAGGACTGGAACTGTTTGAAGTTTAATTCAGCAATGATCGATGAAATTGCATAAGCAGTTGTAAGAGAAAGTATCAGACCCGGGGCCGTTGTCTTCCAGTACCACATCTCTGGGGGTAAAAGGGTTGTACCTTGTCCCCTCTGACCCAGAAAATCTTGAATTCTTTTCTCTGTGGGGCCTTGGCTGTGAGACAAGAGGGGGGCTGTCCTACCCAAAACAATCTGTATTGAGTGATCAGCGCACTCTTCATTGCAGAGGAGAAATGTGCACGTGCACGTTGGCTCCTGCGGCAGAGGGAGCTGAAGCCAGGTCTGTGACAGCCCGCAGGGCATTCCTGCTCTGCTGGGAGATGCCTGTGGATCCCCGGGGCTCTGGTGTGGGCTGGGCTGTGCTCGGGGCTGGCAATGCCAGTGCTGCCGCCCTGCTGTGAGCACCTGAGGATGGCTGCGGTACAGGCCCAAGGTGCCCAAGGAACACAGGCTCCCCGGATAAGGGTTTGCAATGGCTTCTGTGCTGTTGATTCCTGAGGCACGTTTAATTTCTCTGGACCTCAGTTTCCTGCCACTGTGGTGGGGATAAGAGACATTTTATACAGGTGAATGTGGTCTTGCTCCTACAGCCTTTATCATCGTTCTTGCCAATGTTGGCACATGTGAAAAGCCAACAGTGCCTGCCTGCGTGCATATAGTGCTTGGCCTGGAGTTGTCCTAATTTGTGTCTTGGGGTTGTGGGCCCTAGCACAATGAATAGCAACAGCCTATCTGCCCACTTGAGAGCACTGTCACTTTTGCAGGCACTGTACACGTTCCCTGTTGAGCAGCTTTCCTCATGACCTGCGTTAAGTAAGAAAGACCCCACAGGCAACACTGCAGATTGATGGAGGAGCTCCAGAGGCCTCTGCAGGTGGCCTAGAAGACTGGGTCAGACCTCAATCTCCCAGACTGCTCCTGGTTACAGATTCTTGTTATGAGCGCCAACTGACAAAAACTTCCACCTGGTCTTTGCTCCAGTATAAGCTGGTTTATTTCTCAGTTGTTCTTTTCAGTTGCTGTCCAAGGCCTTATATGCTTGACATTCAGAGCTTGTAGGTAACACAGAGCCTTTCCTGGCTCTCATGAATCAGTGCCGTGACAGATTTGTCCTTTATTTATAGAACTTCCCCACAATTTAACCTGACAGCTGTGGCTCCATATGACATGGAACTGGACTGATCAAGTGAATTATGTGTTCATAAACCAAAAATGTATTTGAAAGTGAAATTTGATCTTCACTTCTGTGTTTGCCTGATTACCTGAAAGGGATGAGAAATAACATCTTCAAATTTTTATTTTTGCCTTTGATCCGTTAAAACTGGACAAATATTTGTAGATTCTGTGCAATGAAGGTGTATAGATAGCTAAATTAATCAACTTTTTTGAACTTACTACTGTCCACAGATACTGGAACATACAACATACCAGGATGAGCAAACGTGTAATCTGAGTATCCTAGTAGTTTAAGTCAAACACCTGTTTCTAAAGGCATTATTTACAACAATGTATAGTTGCTCAACACTTCATTAAGCAAATCACTTGAGTCTTGGCCAGGTGACAGCCTTTCCACAGACAATTTGCGAATTGACATAATTCGTCAGATAAATAATCTTCTGTAAAATAATTAGCTTGGGTTTAGGATCCTATCCCACTTGGCACACTGTTTTTCAGACTAGGTCTAAATGTTTCTTTCTTTGACTTGTAAACTGAAGAGCTTGGCTTTGTCAAGCATGATATAAACAGTAGCTATGGCATTTTAATGAGTTGTGTATACATCTCCTTCATTCTGATATGTTCTCTGGCATCTTTTCAATTTATTTTCAGGAAAGAGAGAGACGGTCCCCACCATTTAATCTCCAGATTCACCCATTCTCAGATGGTGTGAGTGCTCTACAGATCTACTGCATGAAGGAAGGGGTTAAGGTAGGTCAGTTTTAAGGCAGCACTTCTAACTACAGGAGTGGTGGGTGCTGCCCATATAACCCATTACATTCACCTCTGCTAATAACTCCACTAAACTTTAAGCATTTAAACTCAGTCTAATGTAAGAGTGTGTGATGACTGACACAATTGAATTGGACTCATAATTTTTACCATAAAGATAAAACCTGTCTCAAAGGCAACTGAAATCAATGTGTGATGCATTTCCATGGGATAAAACAAACCAGTCAATTTCAACATGGTTTGTAGGAGGGACAAATATTGCAGCCATGATAAAACGTGCATGTCATGCCTTTACCTTATTCTCTATTTGCAGGATGTCAGCATCCCAGACCTCATAAAGCAGTTAGACATCCTAGGTGATAATGGGGTAAGTTAAAGTGGGAGATCTTTTCCCTTTACAAGCTGCACTTTGTGCAGTAGCATAAGTGAAATCTGTAATTATCATGACTATTTTCTAAGATAGTTTAATTATGTAGTATCAGAACAATTCACTTAAGGAGTATTTATGTCTGTAGGTTAAGGATTTGTGAGATTTCAGTAGTCTGAGAACTAGTAATGAAGTAGCAGCTTTAACATCCAGTTTAGCAGACTGGGAAGAATGTCCAAGGCCACTGATACTTGGAACTGGGCCTGACTGCACTCTAGTCATTCAGGAAAACATGTGAATTAGTTTGGCAGTCTGAGCCAACCACTTCTTCATCAGGACTAGGATACCTCTGCAAACGGTTTCATAAACAGGCAAGAATTAAATCCCCTGTGACTTTCTAAGTGGGCATTGCTGCCCACTTTAGTCACGCATGTAGAAGAGATCATCCTCTATCTCTGGCCAACATTAGATATGTTTTAAGAAAGTGTATAAGAAATAAAAATGAAGGATCGTGATTGTCTACTCATGTGCTGGTGTAAAGCAGCATTATTTTTACAAAAGCTTTAATGGAAATTCAGCTCTGTAAAACTAGCATGAAGACAAATGGGTCTCATTTTAGTTTACATTTCTCATAAGGTGCAATGGAATGAAAATACATAGTTAGTCCATATCATGCAGAAAGGCAAAAGCAGTGTTCTTTTTAATATGTTAACAGACTCTGAATGTTTTGATGGGAATAGGATACCCAGTACTACAGGGATCCCCTGAAAATTACAGACCTAGTCTGTAGCCTGGATTATCTTTATTCATGCACGAAATTCCTGCCAATTTTTTTCTTCCCTCTCTTTTTCTTCACAGAATTTAAGAAACGAAGAACAAGTGGCCATAATTCAGGCTTCCACTGTACTGTCCTTGGCAGAAAAGGTAAATTTGCTTTTCTCATGTTATCTAAGGCCTCATCTAACACTGGAAATTTTCTGCTCGGTTGTTAATACTGTCAAACTTTCTAGTGTAGGAAGTGATTCCACAGGTAAAGTAAACTGTGCCAGCAGAGTCCCAAACACCTTGCTAAAGCAGCAAAAATACTAAACGCAGCTGGCCCAAGCTGTGAAGTCAAACCAACTGCAAATACAAAAAGAATGTCAAATGAAACTTGCAGCTGTAAACTGAATGAGAAACCATCAGACGTTTATGCCATAATTAGTTTTAGCATGGGATTATATTTATATAGTCCTGAGATTTCCAAAGCTTCTGAAGGGATCTGTATGCGAAATTGCCACTGAACCTATGTGTCTTATGTTCCTTGTTTTGGAAATTAAAAAGAAAGTGAGGGCTGGTTAAAATTGCTTTCTGTGGCTCAAATGCAGCACACAATTTTGTCAACATGACGGCTTCCAAGGATTCTGCTTAACAATTCCTCTTCTGCAAAGAGAATTGCTGTCTACCCAGCTAAGCTATTTTTGAGATGCTAGAGCCCCATCATGGGCCCTTGTCCATTGGATGAAATGGATTCCCTGTCCATCCAAGGAAGTGTGCTTTTCTGTCTTCCAGTGATGCAGTAATGGTGGGCCTCTTGCTGCTTCTCTGTCAAGTGCTACCTACAGACATTGTGGCTGCCCCATCACAGGGGAACAGCCTCAAGATGGGCCCGGAACTAGCAATAGGTTACTAAAAATAGATGAACAAGATTCTGTACATGTCCCACTTGCCACTGCCCATGTTTCTAGAAAACCTGGCAGGTTACAGCTCTCATTGTCTTCCCTCCAGTGGATTCAGCAGATTGAGGGAGCTGAAGCTGCTTTGCATCAGAAGATGATGGAACTGGAAAGTGATATGGTAAGCAAACTTTAATACATATTTTAGGGGCAAGACACTGCATGTGTCACATTTACTTGGTGTGCCAGAAGATAACTAAAAAGGTCTCTTGGTAAATTAAGAATACAGGCTTTCTCTGATTACTGGTGAATCCATGAAATTTTTACTAGTCTGGTTCACGTGCAACAGCAGAATAACATAGAAACAGAAATAGTGAAAACTTTCCCTCTCTTTCCATGAGGATGACTGTTTAAAACTATGGAGGGCTCAAAGGTTGCTTCGTGTTTTTCGGAGATGTACATAGCCACACTCTTTGTCTCATAAGATTCACAGTCTAAATATCAGCTGTTGTATTACATTGTATTCAATACCAGTATGTGGGAAACTAAAGAATTATCACACTCTTGTTTCATTACATTTTAAGCCCATACCATCCTAAAGGCAAAACATTCACAGCTGAACTAAAGTTGCTGTAGCACCAGTAAAGTTAGTACCTCACTCTATTCTTATTCTAGTTAATGGAAGTCACCTATAAGATGAACAAGCATAACTACAAGGGTTAGATAGCTGTAGTGGTTTACATTCTGCTCCTATGGTATGTCTGTACTTGAGTCAATTCAGCTTAAGGCAGGCTGAGAAGTTAAGGCACAGCAGCTTCCCCCAAATAATGTGAATGTGCCTGTTTAGTTCCTGTTTAGTTTATTGCACTTTCACACTTCTTCCAAAATAAGAGAAAGCATAAAAGTAGTTGTTTATGATGCCAGAGGAGGCAACTTTAGAAAAATCACACAGAAGCCCCTAAACTACGCTACTGAAATGCCAAGTGATATCACTGAAGTCAAAAAAGAGATGATGGATTTAGTTCCATGTAGATCAGATATATTATCATACAAAACCAATCCACAGCTATTTTCCCTTCCTTGTTTTCTAGCTGAGTCAGATATTAATAACTCTGCGGACAGCCAGTGTAAGACCAGTCTCTTAGTCCTGCCTGAGTCAGAGATCTGTAATTGATTTAATACAACTTCTCAAAGTACTTTGAATAACTAATTCATTTTTCTGTCCAAATGATCCTTTATTGTAGGAGCAATTTTGCAAGATAAAAGGTTATTTGGAGGAAGAATTAGACTACAGGAAGCAAGCTCTTGACCAGGCATACATGGTATGTACAAAGGAAATTCTACAGCACATATTGGCCAGCACTCTCATGGGACACAGACTCTTGTTGGATCAGGAAGAGAGGTTTTTGCTTTTTTCTTAGTATCTTTTTATTTCTTTGGGTTTTGTCCCATTTTTCTAATGCACTACCATGCAACCTGCGCAGCTTCAACATGACACCTAGGTTTTTCATGTCACAAAAAGGCGGATCTCCTGAAGTCTGAAACTCTTTTGTCAGTTAAAGGCAGATACTGCTCGTTAATGTTGGCTTGTCCAACTGGAGTCAGCGCAACCAACTGGAACTCAGATCTGGCATCTTGGCCATTTTGCATACGTCATAGCGAGAAGACAATATGCCACAAAAAGCTAGGGTGCCTGCTGTAAATGCTGCTATATCAAATTCTGATACATAGGTCTGATAACTGGCTGTGCAAGTTCATCATGTTTGTTTTGTCAAGTTAATGAGAATGCTCATTGATTAGCAGGATTAAGAGCAAAGTAGTGTGCCAGTGGCCTCCAATCTTTCCTCTTTGTTTTTTTTTTAGCATAATGGGTCAAAAATTCAGAATTGGTGAAATATTCATCTTTACACTTACAAAATAGATATGAAAATTTTATCAAACTCCTGATCATGTCTGTAACTGCTTGAAAAGTCAAAGTGAGGGATTTCAGTGAAAATTAATTTATTAATTAAAAGATTTCTTAAATGAAAGTTCATATCCTTTTGTCAAAACACTGAACCATTTTATGAGTTCTGTTTTTCACATTTTTGCACACTTGAGCACAGGGACCACCTCTCATGCAGGTGCCTGAATCTGCCACAGACCCCCCAGCTCCCACTGTGTTTTAAACAATGTTTTATCTCTAATTGGCTTTTGGTATTGCATCAACCAGAGGATCCAGGAACTTGAAGCCACCTTGTACAATGCTTTGCAGCAAGAAACGGTGATAAAGTTTGGGGAACTACTCACTGAAAAACAGCAGGAAGAGCTAAGGACAGCAGTAGAAAAGCTAAGACGTCAGATGCTGAGGAAAAGCAGAGAATATGATTGCCAGATTCTTCAGGAGAGGATGGAGCTGCTCCAGCAGGCTCATCAGGTAAGAAAAAGGAACCACCCACATGCATATCTACTCAGCTTTGCTGTATAAGAACATAAGCTGAGGTCAAATATAGGCAAGCTCCAGGTCATGAGGGAGCCTGGCATCTAGTTTTCTGAGTTGTTTCATAATTTGTGTCTTTACTGTGTGCATAAACACATGTGATACTACCTTGTGGAGGATTGTTTTGGCATGTTTTGAGTCTTAAAATTCCAAACCAAAGTTTTCATCCAGAATTCTGTCCACATGAATCTAGCTTTGTAATAAAAATTATCATTCTTAGTTATTGGACTGGACACAAGGAACTGTATGAATGCTTCTGGCTGGTGTTACACAGGAGAGCTATCTGATTTTCCAGACATGTCTGCTCTGTCTCCCCGCAAAGTGGGCAGTTGTTACATTTCACTGCTGAGATACTGTACTACATTTCCTGTTCAAAGACCAACATTTGCTGTTCTGCAAGCTGTGAGGTCCTGGAGCAAAATGGTAAACAGTTGCAGCATGCCAATTAATATGACAGCTGCACAATGAAACAAAACTTACTCAAATGTTTATGGGAATAAGAGAGAAAGCGTATGCCCAGCGGTTGGGGTTTCTGGTTCACAGAAGGACTCGGTTTTTACAGTCCTGCCTGATCCCGAGTTAGAGACTTGAGACTAGTCCACCTTTATTTCTTCTTACCAGGCCTTTGCAGTGTGAGGAGATTCTTGATTTCAGCCATGACCACTGCCCTGATTAACACTGCCACAGCAGTTCTGGCTGCTTTGAACAACTCTTAACCAGCCTCAGTTGCAGATGGGCTTGGGAAAGGCTGAGAGGCAAGGAAAGGAAGAGGTAGTGTTTGAAAGCGGCCATAAGCTAGTCATCTCATCTCCAGACAATTAGGTGCCAGGGCCTCCAGGTGTCTCCTGCTTTGCCTTG
Organism: Elanus axillaris; assembly: GCA_026212715.1. Classification (NCBI taxonomy): domain Eukaryota; kingdom Metazoa; phylum Chordata; class Aves; order Accipitriformes; family Accipitridae; genus Elanus; species Elanus axillaris. The sequence goes on along the minus strand of JANZLQ010000044.1, from coordinate 21,590,878 downwards.
CTGGATCTCTGCTGTTTGCTAGTCAGCTGTCTTATGCCCTGACTAAATAGAGAAAAGATACCGAGATTCAAGGCCTCATTTTCTGTTACCCATTCTGTGGGATCTCTCTTCCCAAGGGGCCAAAAGTTCAACTTGTTAGGTAATTTTTCTAGAAGTACCTAGCTCTGCTAAAAAAAAAATACACCTTGTCTATAAGTTACATATATCCCGCTCACTACAGAATCAATGTTTCAATAGTATTGTATACATTTATCATTTCAGATCTAATAATAACACTTTAATCCTCTTTCAATACATCAAACTGTGAGAAATCTTAATGAATTGTGATATAATTCTAAAGAGTATAACCATGATCTTATGCTTTCCATCTCTTTAACACAGGATTAATATAAAATAGATAATATGAAACAGATCCACTATTAATATTAACGTCCAGCATTTGAGGATACAGTCAGATATATGCAGTAGCATATTTTGAGCAGTTGTACACATGGTAAAGTTGTGGTTAGGCCAGGTTAGTGGATGGAGTCACGGTATTACACGAGACTATCCCTGCCAAAGAAATGGATTTGTTAATTTGTAGGCTTTTGGCACTTGGAACATTAAGTTACTTGTTCCGTGGAGCAAATTTACTGCGAATTTAGTCTAGATACTTTCTTTTCTGATTTCCAGAGGATCCGAGATTTAGAAGATAAAACTGACATCCAAAAGAGACAAATTAAGGATCTGGAGGAAAAGGTTGGTTCTGTTATGCTTCTGAAGCACACTGATCAACTTTTTTGAAAGTAATGAGCTAGTTCTCTTGAACTACATGACCTTTTTGTTTAGCTGAATCAGCTGGACCTATTGTTGGTGGTCTACTATGCTTTCTTCTCAATTTCTGTTTTAGTATATACAGGCTTTAATTTTAGAATCTCCTCCACAACATTTCGTTTTGGGAAATAAATGCCAAACGCTTTTAATTATGGTGGATGATACTCTACCAAATGAAGAAGCCTTTACTTGACTGTTAAATGCTGTGTTGGTAGACAGGCAATACTTCCACTAAAGGCAAGGTGAGGCTAGCAAGCAGGAAGGACTGAATGAAACTGAGTGAAGATTTAAAGATTTTCCTTATCTGGCAGGACTAGGGAACCCAGGTTCTCATGCTGTCCTCTTTATTGAAGCTTGTAATTGACTATGCAGTATAAATACACTACCAGAATCTTGCCCTTAAACTGAACTGTCAAAGAACTATATATGCACATTCTTTATATATAATATATATATATACACATACACACACACAGAGTCTCTCTCTCTCTAAAAATATGCACTGCATTTTTTCGGTGAACAAGGCCAAGTCTGTCACGTTGAGTTTTGCTACTTGTACCTAGGTTAGACAGAATAGTTGAAAAAAGATCATAGCATGGGCACAGTGTACTGCTACCAGTAATGTCTTTTCTAGAAGTGCCAGACTGATGTAAAATGCATCTCCAGTGGTAGCCTTGCCAATGTACTTACATTAGTAAATATCAATGTCCATGTGTAAACTATAACATGAAATAATGGCTATATTAGTGCAGTGACAGTAGTGCTAATAAGCCCTTTCAGTTTATATGTATGTTCCTAAAGTGAAACAAGTGGGCATAATGCAAAACTGGATACACATAATTATTTCCACTTTTCTTTCAATATTTTTGTGCTACAAACGCTCAGTGTCTTTCTTTCTAATATATATATAAAACTTGGAAAATTAACATTATAATCTGTGGTGAAAATAAAAAAACAAACCTAAACTTATGCCATGGTCAAATGAAGACCTTGAATGGGAGACTTCTTAGTGTCAATTTTCAAAAGAGCTTTGACTTACAAAAATTATCATCTCATAATGTGAATGACAACAACAAAGACAACGCATTCATGATTCAAATGAGATATCCAGAAATAGATTCTTAAACATTTAATGGTTAGGGTTTGATATTATAGGTGTGTGTGTGTGTGTCTGTATATGTGTATTTCCAGGCTATCTCCAGCATGGATTGCAGGCACTGTTTTTTAACACACTTAAAAATATTACCCATGCTGGTTTTGATATCCAGCTTTGTGGCTTCAGTCAACCCATGGTGGTTCATAGTGACAGTTATACCTCAGGCTTTCAATATGGTGCCAATTGTAATTCATCACCAAAATTAATGAGATCTGTTTTCTAAGCCTGGAAGGTGGTATGGTACTTACAGAAGTAACTAGGGAAATACAGTGTTTTCTGAATGTGCATAGTTATTCTAATTGTCCTACAGAGCGCAAAAATAATCCTGATGCTTACAATGCCATGACCTTTAGTTTTTATGCAATCTTCTTTTTCTTCTGCAGTTTCTATTTCTATTCTTGTTCTTCTCTCTTGCCTTTATTCTTTGGCCTTGATGTCAATGTGCCTCTTGGAAAGGTAAGACTATTTTATTTCTTTCCTCAAAGCTAGCACTTCTTGCACAGAGCTGAGGATCACATCCTTGTGTGTTCTTGTGTATGTCTGGAGTCAGAGAATTCAGCAGGTCGTTGTCAGTTTGCAATAGTTCACAGAAAGGGTCATCACACCAGCAAGTTGCCACAGGGAGTTGCAGCCGGACCAACACCAACAGTCTGGCTTGAGCTACCTCAATGAATAAATTCTTCTGCCCTGCACTTGAGGCAAGCTGAGAACACAGTTGTGTGTGAAATATGTTTCATCATGCCCTTCCACCATTTGTATTAGCTCAGCCTTTGTTTCCAGATGCAATTCAAGGTATTGATTATAACCAAGCGGTATGGGTCCAGTTTGGTGGGTTTTCCTTTTCCTTCCAAGGGAAGCTTTGTTTCAGCTAGATCAAGGATTTCTTTTGCAGTTTTGTGCTGATGCAGAGATGACTCTCAAAATTAGCCACATCAGCCTGAATCCACTGCCTCTTTGGCTGACCAGACCTCAAAATGGATGTTTTTATGGTTTGAGGCAGCAATATATATATGGAGGTTGGGCTGAATAGGGAATGAACCATCGGAAAGAATCAGAGGAATGTGGACAGATCAGTGATAACAGCTTTTGTAAACAATGGCCAATATCATGATAGAGTTGCTGCTATTTAAAACATATTGCCTTGATCCACTGAACATTAAACAGATTAAGTTATGACTGCATACTTACTAATGCTCCTGCCACAGGATTTCTTCAGGGAACCATGACACAGCACAGCAGCTGTGAGATGTTTTGAGTGGCCATGACTGGTGAAAATTTGATTTTACAGTTTCTTGCTTATTCATAGTGGGGGAAGAAAACCAGAAAGTCTTCTGAAACAGCCAGATTATGTATAGGCTAATTTTAAGAAACCAAAATATTCACAGTACACAGTAGTAGCAAATAATTTTATATGACTGTGTCTTTTGCTCTACCACAGAGTCATGAGTCCAGAGCAAGCAGCCAACCTAGAGGGAGAGTCAAAAAAAAAAAAAAAAAAGTCTTGGATTTAAGGTGCACCTTGAAAACTCACAGGGAACTGATAGTGACATTTGCAGGAACCTGTCTGCATGAGTTTTTCCTATTTGTATATACTGTTGTCCTTTTTTCAGTTTCTATCACAGCTACAATAAAGTCCTTGTGAAGCATATGAGAAAAAACTGGGGCAATAAGAGGTTCAGAATTTTCTGTATGTACAGTTTGCACCTATATTTTCCACCTGTATGGGTATGGAATGGGTTTTCTACTGAGTATTTGCCTCTTCTGGTACAGCTACAGAATTAGTAAGAAGCTTATACATACTAGTTTTACTAGTGTTGGTATCTGCTATGATGGAAGAAAAATAGGAAATGGGGAGGGGGTTCTTATTTCTTTGAAAATGTGCCTCAAAAGATATCCCTTGCTCAGTTTAGGTCACCTTGATTAAAAATGCATTCATGACATTAAACTACTGAACAGTTTTTCCTAATCTTGTCTCTTAAGATGGAGCACCCAGTAAAGTCTTTGAAGTAGAGCATACATCCTGAGAAATACAAAATAAAATGTTCATTAATATTAGAACTCATCTTCCTGATTTTTTAATTGTTTTTAGTTTTTAAATGAATTTTTTCAGAAGTTAAAAAAACTCCTCACTAGTAGATGCAAATGCCAAGAAGGTCCACAAAAATGCATAAAAATAACTTTTGTTTTATAGATATGATGTTTTTCATTAGGAAAGAAAAAGATGATTCACATGAAAAATTTAATCCACCTGTAATTGAACTTAGAGTAGGAAATCCCTAGTCCCAGGACAAAAATGTCCCATGTACGCTTCCTAAGGCTGTATGCATGGTTTTGGTATGCCAGCACAGAAGAGAAAGGAAGAGGAACAGAGAATTAGAGACAGAACATGGATGAGTCACTTGGCTTTTCAGGAATTGCAGGTATATATACCCGTATCTTTTGAAATAAGCATTTCCCAAAATAGAAAAAAAACCTATTATTGTATTACATTGGAATTCCAGCAGTGCTGGTTAACTCTTTGTCTTGGAGCCTGTGAAAATATGTTAAGTGCCCTGTAACATTTCAGTCTCTGCTTGCTAAGAAAAAATGTGTTTTAACAGCCTCACAATTAACTCTGTAATGTATTCAAAGGCAGACTGAATTTTGCAGAAAAGCCCTTCCTTCCCTCTTCTCAAAGCAGGAAGGGGAGAACTGCATATATAGAAGGAGAAGAATCGGGACCATCAAAAAAATACAACAAAACCTCCACATTTGCTGATAACGTGCCCTTTTGGCCTAATGTGACGGCAGGTATTGGCTGGTTAGAAAAGCTAATGAGGTGTTTGAGGTCAGAACTCTACATTCCTCCTAAAATTCTAGCAGATTTATTATTATTCACTTGGCAGTCATTGTTCTACCTGCATGTGGCTGCTGGGTGACATCTAGCACAAGCTGTCTGCTAATTTGAGGCACTCTTCACTGGCACATTCACTGAGTAGGACTAATAGTCAAAAGAAATGGAAGCATTTTTCTGCCCCTTTTAGGACTGGCAGGACTGTCACAGCTGCAACAGAACCAGAGCAGTGTTGAGGCCAATTTCACTGCTGGGGTTTTACATGGATCCCTTAGGGATCATGTCAAGACTCCATTTCCACCACCACCCTCCCCAGTCCAATCTCCTTCAGTAGGTTTTCTGCTTGTTTTAAACAACATCTAAGGCTTAGCAGGTGAAGATCCCTTTGGTGTAACTTCACTGAGCCCAGGAAGGCTGCTCTAGCTACAGCATCAACACGAGAAGAGTTTCACTCACTGGATTCACTCTTGCTCCATAGAGGCTGGTCCCGGGAGTGCACAAGGGTCTAGTTCGAATGACGTGTGTCTCTACTCCCATTAGAGAGGACAAGAAGCATCAGAGACAGCTGAAATATGGCTTAAAGCTCCAGAGAGCCTGCTGGTGTGTTGTGCCACTCTTAGGACCACCCAGGAGTTGAATGGTTCTTTTGCCTTTCCCATACTGCTTTTGCATATTTGGCTATGAACGTCAGGTAGGGAACAAGAAGATGGAGATGTAGGGATGTAGGGAATGGGACATTGCCTATGAAAATGGAAAAATCTTAAGGGTGAGGTGTGTGTGGGGAATATATAAACTCGATCCTTTTCCAGAGGATCTGTGTTGCTGTGAACTCCCTTGAACTGTAAAGACAGCTGCAGCAGGCCCAGCATCACAGCAAGCATGATGTCTGTAGAGTGTTACACCAAGGCAAGTCACTCTACACAAGTGCGTGCAAAGCATCAAGTCTTGTAGCAATTCCTCAAAACCAAGGCAGTGGTAAGCAGCTGTTAGCTCCTTATCCCCTTCCTGATCTTAGTCTTCACCCCCCTCCATTTCCCTCCATGGGATCCTCACCCTTCAACGCCTGAGGGGAAATCCCGAGACAGAAGCAATTTGGGAATGGTGTTGGCAAGATTGAGAGGAATTTTAGCACGGTCATATTTTCTGAGTCTGGAATACATGGGATCGGTGAGAAGAACTAAATTGATTTGTGTTTCCCACTCACTTTAAAAACCACCTGCCTATCCAGGTGACTTTGACATTTGAATTAACTCAGCAAGGGTGAGCATGGCATGGGGAGTGTGCTATCAGGATTTCTGGTTCTTAGAACTACTGAGATACTTATCTTCGGGGGATCTTTGCAAAATTGCTTTACTTCCACTGGGTGCAAGTTAATTTTGTTAACTGTATCATAAGAGACTTCCAACAGATCCTTGATAAAACAAAAAAAAAAGCAGAATGCATCCTTGAAATGTACCTAGGAAGCTATTTGACGATGGAAGGTCTTTGGTTTTGTTGTGCCTTGCTGCAGTTTATCCTTTACCATTTTAATTGGATGAGAGCAAACCACAATGCAATTGCAGATTATACTTTCTGGTTTCTTTCTCTCTCAGAGTGAGCACAGCACTCATTGCTGTACTTCTCAGATAAGGAAGGACAAGCATGAATGAAACCATGTGCAGCAATATATAGTATCCAGACCAGAAGCTCTCTAATTCCTGTTTATGTGGTATTTTCCTACCTGCGTTTTTTCTGTGTTTGTGAATATACACATTCACTTATTTGTGATCACATAAGGAAGTCTGGCCTACATGGATTTTGCACTCAGTGAATTTTACCATGTAGGCTTGAATGCTGAGAGAACAAAGACAAAATATGCCCTTTTTTCCCCCCTGGTTTTGAACCCGAGAACTGCAGTTCTTTTCCATAGGTAGGGTAGGCTTCCTCGGAACAAGAGCAGTCTGTGTTTGCCTCCTTGCTGCAGTTTTGGTTCAAGAGTTACTGAAACTGATGCGTAACTATTCATCTGAAGATGCCCATGGGGACTTTTATGGACCAGAGGGCTGTACTTCGTAGGGTTAAATGGAGAAGCTTGGCAAAATACCCAGAATTTTCACAAATGCCTTTCATATGGACAAACAGAAACAGTTTAACGCTGATAACTGTAAGAACAGATCTTTTCAACTTTCTGATTGATAGACTGCATCTTGTCAGCTGGGATACATAGGTAGAGGAACTTCTCACTTATCTGATACAGATGTTCTTCTTTTTTTCTTTTATTTTTAGAGTGCCCGACCGCACAGATAAGTCTTTATAAAGGCAAATGCTTCCACCCCACCGATGAGGAGAACATTGTTTACACCTATTTTAAAAAGTATAAAAATGAACAACCTGTAGCCAAGACTGCAACCACCTTGTATTTTAAAGCCATCACTCAAGATTTGTTACTTGACAGTTCCTGTCTCAAGCTATGATATATGCTGCATCTAATGAAATTCTGTATGTTGAAATTACAAAAGGGGAAGAAGAAAAATAAACTGTGAACCTACATCACTTAGGAAGAACTTAAGGGGAAGGAACCACTTCCAGCTGATCAAGTCAGTGTGTCTTGGGCGTGGAACCAAAGTTACAACAGAAAAATCTATCCCTGCTGTGCAGGGCAATCATTTAAATGTGACACTGTCATCCCACAAATCGATCAAAAGTTAACACGACAGAGCAGGAGAAACACTTACAAGCCGTGGAGAGATGCTGACAACAAAGCATTCAGTTTGAACTGTCTGGCTTTCTCACTGCAGGGACTCCTCCTCTCCCTCTTTGGTTTTAACCTCAGGAACAAATGACAGCTGCAATGTGAGGGGAAGAAAGGAAAAACACATTCTGGTTTATTGCAGGATGGGCAAGACAGGGCACCATGTTTTGCGCTTGAGATCATAATAAAGCATCACCCTATGTGGCAAAGGAAGGGGAGAAGAGGGTGTCTGGCGTAAGGAGGATTTCTAACAGTTGTAGCCTTATCTCTCTTCACCCTCCCTCCACGAAGAACAGCCTGTCTATTGTCAGATACTTTTCATACTCTTTAAAGACTGCCATTGAGATAATAATGACTATACTTGGTTTTACTATTTGAATAATACACTGAGGATCACTGGATTGGACCTACAGAGTAGCTTCTGAGAAAGAAAAGAAATATGTTGGAGGACAGAGGGGGAAAAAGCCAACCCCCTTGTCCATGTGGTACGTTCGACAAAGCATCAGCTTCCAACTGTTTTGTCCCAGCTTGGAACAAATGTTTTGGTTTGGCTTGTCAAACTGACTTTGTTAGCAGGCTTCCTGATCAATGACACATAAACCAAAAATGGGGAAAAGCTGTGTGAACACATCCTTATTAGAAGTAAGAAGTATTATTAGCCTGTTTAGATTTTTCCACAGTTAAGAATAACTAGAAGTAGTTCGCATTTCAAAGCATTACTTACCTCTTTAATCACCGAGCCTGGAACCCAGTCCTGGTGTCTCCCTGAGGCATCACAGGTCCATGCCCCCTGTAGTCAGTAAGACTATAGTAAGTCAGTAAGAACCCTGAGGAGTGCCACACCTGCAGCAAACATTGTGAAGGTCCTGTGCCTGCTGGGGGCAAAGCAGCCCAGCTGCACCCATCTTCCCTTTTCTCACCGAGGTGCTGTATGAGCTGGGCATGACAATGCACTTCTCTGTGTCTCTGTATTTCATTTCCCTGGAAATGGAGTCATGCCTGTTTAGACTTCAGGTTCCTGTGGCAAGGCTCCTTATTTGAGCTGTGTCTTCCACAATGGAGCCTTGATTTTTAACTGGGAGAAATGGATGTCTGTATTACAAAATAGAAAACCAAGGGCCAGAATACAACCTGTGCATTACTTAAACTTCCAAAACAGGGCTCATGTACCAACATCTCACGCACACAGACTCTGCCCATCAGAAGCTTTAAAAGTGCTTTACTAAGAGTCTTTCCTTTGTTTGCTTGTTTATTTTTACAGATGAAGCAACTGAGGCAGAAACCAATGAAGTAACTTGCCACAGCAGCTCAGCAGGTCAAAAGCAGTTCCTCAGCCATAGCAGGGATGAAGTTCCTTCAGTATCAAGCATGCCTGGCCCTCACAGATATTTTTTGGCCAGAATATCTTTTAATCATTAATGCCCATTCACCCAACTGGATTGCAATGCTGGGCTCCATTTCTCCACAAAGGCTCCTAATATCCTCATTTCTTGCATGCCCTGAGATTGTGTTAAGCCTCCATCAAAGGTTAGAAGCTATTAGCAAGTGATTATTTTTTTTCCTGCTCCTTAAAATTAATTTAAATTACAGAGTGACTACATCTTCTTGAAGCGGTCTGTTTCAGTCAAGGGGTTTACTGAATTCTGCACCAACTGTATGTTTGTTGGTTCATTTTTTTTAAAAACAGGTTTGTAGGCAGGTATGTTAAATGAATGCAAGTATGCTGCATGCTCTTTGTTCAAATTCTTATTCCCCCAAAGAAGAATCTGTGGATAAGGTTGGCCCAAACCTATACGTGCTTTCCAAGAGTGCTGCTAGCAGTTCAGTCCTGAAGCTCTGGAGTCAGGTCCTCAGGGTCTTATCCCACACCTGTGACATCTGTAGATCACTAAGCAACTTTACATCTTGTTAGCTACAAAAAGGGGGTTTTCCTCACTGGTTATTCCCTCTTCCTCCTCTCACTGTTTTTACCACTGTTACAGCACCAGTTCATTTCATACCACTTGGCTGCAGTGTCCTGCAAGTAAATACAGGCTGGAAACTGTTTTCCCTAGCATTAGGGCCAGGAACTAAAACACTGAGCTCTTCTTGCAGAAGAATGAGCGGCACCTGTTTTCTGTGATGGTGCAGTAACCTCTGCCTCTGCTTCAGTTAAAAAAAAAAAAAAAAGACTAGAAATGTTTGTTTCAGGCAATCGCAATCATAGGGAAGGTTCATGGACAGATAGAAATACCGAGTTTCAGAACATACCTGACTGATCTTGTGGCAGGCTTCATCATTTAGGCCCTCTGAGCCATGTTGTGCACATCTTACTTGTCTTTTTTTGCCTCATTTCCCCTCCCTTGCTCTTATGAATAAGTACGCATGCAGATGCTCTGTTTTCAAGGCTCAGGGTGGGGTGGAGGGTGGTAGATAGTCCACAGCTCATCTTGGTCTGCAGACATTCTTAAAAGATTGCAGAGAGCTGAACAACAGCTGCTTTAGTCCTCTTGCAGCATAAGCCATGCCTAAAACACACTTGCTGACATAATACAAACTTTCTGCTGTCAGCTAGATCAAAATGAGTTTGATGTTTGTGTGTATATATATACACACACGTATCTATATATGTATATGTACATATATATACATATATATGCATATATATATTCCCAAGTGTATATAGTAAATCACTGCTATAGCTTATGAAAGTATACTTCCAATCTAGGTACGGGGAACTGAATCTAGACTTGTTTAGCTGCCACAACTGGTAGACTCCTTGTGGTTTAGTTTTACATCTCATGGGCAACTTGGTTTTGGATCTGTTTTTGGGGGGTCTCCCCCTTTCTCTGACCTGGAGCTGTTTATCCAGGGCTTTCTGCTGTTCCTGATACTCATTGAGGCAAAATATTAAGAATCCTCTCTCAAATTAGTCACTGCAGCCCACCTCCCCTTCCCCAAACCAATCAGCAAAATACAAATCAATTTATTGCAGCCTTTGAGGACAGCAGATGTAGCCCTGGATTCCTCCCATCCGTTCCATCCTAATCCGTAGCAGGAGTAGCAGCACTCCGGGCTATCCATACCATCAAAGCAGTGGATGAGCCACAAAATGTAGTGCAAGTCAGCTTGACCAAAATCTGCTGCTTTTTCTCCACTGACCTAAGTCAGGAGATTTCGAGCACTATTTTTTCAATTTATGCACTTCAGATGGGGGCCGAGTTAGGTGAGATGAATTTAGGCAATTGGGGTTGCAGAAGGAAGTAGGGCTTCTTGCAGTACTGTGAGCCTGGCTCACAGCACCATCCTCCCTTGTTGATGTGCCTGGAAGATCATGGAGACTTTTTTGTAGACATGCTTCATTTTCCAACTCCCTGCCCTCATCTTGGTGGGAAACATCCTCTGAACCCCTGAAGCTTTCCATTCCATGGCATCCCATGAGGACTGAATACACCGGGCTCTCCTTCTCACTAGGGCAAGGTTCAATGAACAGGCACACAGTTGCTAGGGATTGAAAGGGGTTTTTCTTTTCCCCTGCCCACCCTCACATCAGCACCCGTGTGTTTTTATATATACTTTTTGTTCCCAATTTTTTTGGCGTCTATTCCAGAACAGAATTGTACATGACTTGGCAGAATGACCCTTTGATAAACACTGGACATGTATCTGTACTATATGTATTAACGTGTAGAAGAGAATCCTTATTGTATGTAAAGTTTTATGGATGGTTATTTTTTAATTTATGTATTTAATATAGGATTCAATGACCTCTGGTGTTTTAGTTTGTATAAAAAATAAAACAGCAGCCTTTTTAAAAAAAAATAATCTCATTTTACATTCCTGGAGATATTCGGTGTCTGTCTGGAATCTGTTCGGAGCAATCACGTTAAAGCTGAGCAACAGAGACACGCCTGACTTGCCTGCCACCCAAGGAGAGGACGGCTGGAGAGGCTGGGCCGTAACTCAGCACACTGGAATGTAAATCCATTCAGAAGCTTTAGTGGAGGTCCTGAAGTACTTCGGTGGTAAGGGGAAGGCAGCTTTCTCAGCATCGGCCCAAGCTGGAGTTTATTGGGGTTTTTGCTGGGCCTGTGCAGAAAAAAAAAAAAAAAATAGTGTATGGGGGGACCCTTACTCGACGCTTGCCCCTGTTCAGAAAAAAAAAAAAAGGAAAGGCCGGAGAAATCTCCCTTCTGTTCTCGGTCTCCTGCGCTCTTCAGTGCTGGCCGCGCCTCTGCGGATCGCGCTCCGGGAACCGCCGGCTGCGGCGCAGCGGCGCGAGCGCCCCGCAGGCGGCCCCGCCCTCTCGCGCCCCCTCGCGGGCAGGCGGCAGAAGGGCTGACCCGGGCCGTCATGTGACCGGGATGCGGAAGCTCTCCACAGGAAGGGGGGGCTGCTTCCGGCGTCGGCCGGGCTGGGGCGCGGAGGCAGTGGCGGCCGCACCGACCGCTGAGGCCGGGCTCGTATCCCGCTATGCGAGAGACTCTGAGGCCCGCAGGTGAGACGCTGCCCGCTCGTGGCGGGCGGGAGGCCGCGCTGCCGCCCGGCCTGGTTCCGTGGGCCCGCTCCGGGGGCGGGGCGGCGAGTGAGGCCTTCCCTCTCCCCGCCGCTCCTAGGGGCTCCCGCGCTGCTGCCCGGCCGGGGCGGCTGTCGCCGGCGGACAGAGGGGCCGCGGGAGGCGGTCGGGAGGCGGGTGCTGGAGCCGGTCCGCTCCAGGCAGAGCCGATGGGCGGGTCCGGCCGCCGCTCGACCGCGGGAGGCGCCG
>JANZLQ010000044.1:21554246-21578501 GCA_026212715.1 Elanus axillaris | reverse complement strand
CCCGCCCCTAAAAGCAGTCATTTTGCTCTCACTTCAGGCTCACAATCATGAGAGTTTTTAATCAAAAGCAAGGAAAACAATGCTTTGCCTCTCCCCAGCTCTGAGAAGGGGGCCACAACAGTCAGGCTTCCCTCGCCCTCCTAAAAGAATCTGGACACTCTTTCTGTTAAACGCTCAGCAAACACGCACATACGCACTCGCACCCCGAGCCTCTCCCCTCCCACTCAGCGGGGGCCACCGCAAGCCGCAGCAGGATCCGCTGTTCCCAGCAGTGTTGGTTTTCCCTAAACGGGCCCTTTCGGGCAGGCCGGCCCCACAGCAGCCAGCTCTGACGGGCAGCTGCAGGCAGGCAGTTCGCTGGGTCCCCAAGACGGACGGCGGAACTCTGCCAGCGGGCCGGGCCGGGCCGGGCCGGGCCGGGGCCGGGGCCGTCCCTGGGAGCTCGGGCTGCTGCTCGGGCGGCGGGCTGCGCAGGAGCTGCGGCGGGTCGGTGCAGACTGGCACAGAGCTGGGGGCCGGTTTGCGTGAGGTGGGAGCACACCGCTTTGGAAAGAGACCTGGTAGAAGCTCCTCGGGGCAAAAAAGGAACTCAAACCAGTAACGGCAGCGATTGGAAACACAAACGTGTCTCTGTTTTTGCCAGACTTTGCCGTCCTCAGGTGCTGGAAATAGTTTCCACTGCCATACCCGAGCACTAAATACAGTTTACATTTTAGGCCATGCTCATTGAAAGTCTTCAGACTCTTTGGGGATCTTCCCCCCCTCCCCTAATCTGTGCAATTTCTCAGCTTAAAATGAACTTTAAATGGTCACTGATTACAGCATGACTCCTGTATATGAAAGAGAGTGAAGTTGCTGTTAATGGGGTCTCCTGTAAGCACTGGGTGAAGCAGAGATAAGCGACCAGCTAAGCAAAACTGAAAATAAGAGCTGGGTCTGTCAAGAGGAAAGACAATGACTCTCAAATTCAGGCTTCTGCTCCTGCTTTGTGGATTAAAACTCCCATTCAAAATATATACTGAGCTGCTTTCTGTTGTTACCTGCAAGGATAATGAAAAGTGACCTTCTTTGGGAGACAGAAGAAACACAGAGTAAAAACTATATTTTCTTCCATTACATTTTAACCCTGGTAAGGGTTATGATTTGGGAAATAAGGTTTATGCTTTTTCATGAGTGAGTACTTCCAGAGAAAATGGTTGACCTGCATTGCAGAACTCTTAGGAGCTTCTGAAACATTACCCTCCATTTTTGCACATCAACAAAGCATCCAGGAGGAGCAAGAAATGTCTCCTCTGCCATTTCCAGGAGGTGCTGGGGCCAAGTTCTTCTGCTGTCTTCCTTGGAGCGAACATTTGCTGTTTGTAAAACCTAGTCTGCACAATCAGACCAGACAACTCCGCAAGAAAAAAAAAATCTTTCCTAGACAATTTTACTTCAGCTTTGCTGGCAGGAACATGAAGAAAAAGAGAAGCAGTCAAAGCCCAAGCTACAAGCAGCACTGGGAACCCCACGTTTACATTGCACACTAGGGCCCCTTCTAACACCCACTGTTCCCAGCCCCTACCAGGTCCCTACTTTCACAGTACCCCTGTTCTGAATGACTAGCTTCTTGCCTTTTCAGCAGGTGGGGACTTCACCTCACTGCTTAAGCCTTGTCCACTTTACGAGACGTGCATTGTAAAGAATGCAGTGCCTTAGAGCAGGCATACCAATTGCCACACACCAATACAGCCACTTAGCTCCTCTCTGAAATAAGCCACGCAAGGTGTCAAAGGCTTCCTCTGAAATGTCTCTTTTTGCAGATGCTGATGGCCCACCAGCCACACAAAGGGGCTGAACGGCTGTGAGGAAGGAAGGTATCCTGCAGCTGATCATGGTACAGCCGTGCCAGCACACACCAGGAGCAGGAATTCATGGGAGGGAGTTTAAGGATAAATCCTGCGTGCAGCATGCTCGTGGGTTTTCACAGCCTTCTCTTGTTCAGGAGAACAGACTGGACTTGTCCCATCTCTGCTGAGGTTTTCATTTTGAAGAATCTTCGTGATCGGAATTGGGGCAGCAGTGAACAGCAGTGCTTTTATTGCATTTGTTGTCAGAGAGACAAAATATTATGCAGCCCTGCTCGGGAAGCCCATAATCCCAGAGGTAAAAAGCAGCACAGTTCTTGGAAGCCGTGTGCACTACAAAAAAAGTCCTCTTGGAAGGAAATTGCCAAGGAAAATCTTAAGAGGGGAAATGGAAAGCACATTTTGAAAGTGCAAAGTCATAGCCAGGTATTTACACCTATCCCATCTTTTTACATTCAAATCCCCAACAAATCTGAGCTAAAGAATATTATATTGCCACAGAATAGCCCAGTACATTAATGTATTTATTTTTTAAAAAACCCAACACATTAATTATCTTTCCCAAGATCCACCACAGCTCGTATCTTTAAAGTGTTCTTAGAAAACTGAAACTCATTACATGGGTCCGAGACACATAAATTTGGATCTAGATTTAGACCTCTACTATTACAGAGTTCAAAAGTGTTCATTTCCAACACCTTTGCACAATAATCTTCAAATAATGAACGAAGCAAAGAATGTGAGCCAAGCAGTCTCATTTCCTTTGGCTAGAAAAAATGGAAAGGGCATTTAATATTAAAATGCACTAATTCAGATTAAATCAAAGGGAATAGGTATGCATATAAAATAGATGTGCACTACAGGACCTGTGGAATAAGCTTAGCTTTTTTTGTCTAGCGAAACCAACATGGTGTGGGCATGGGTCTGCACTGTAAATACAGCAAGGTAGATAAACACTGACAGAGAGACTTCTTAGCTAAAGGACAAAGTTGACAGAAGAAAGAATGTGTACAAAGTAGCTGTGGTTGGTTACAAATTAGAAAATATTTTCCTGGCTGTACTGTTCTACTGCGCACTACTCTAGCTAGTGAAGCAAGATCCTGGAGAGTCCTCGAGGGGATACTGCAAATCGTAGAACTGGAAGTCAGAGAAATGCTAACTGTTTGTCTACGGTGTTAGTGTTGCTCTAGCAGTCGCTTCTCTGGAGACTCTCCTGTGCCCAGAATGTCATTACTGAAAGGAACCGTGATGCATTTGGGAAAGAATGGGCCTTATTCGATGTTGTTCTGCTCACACACAAGGGGAACAGTGTTTCATCCCCTAGAATGCAGTTGCTCAGATGTCAGCAAGAGTAGATGGGTTCCAACTAATTGCCTGCATATGGTCTACTTGGGCTTTGCTGTTCCTAATGCGTGTATGCATAAGACATATCCTCATCACTACCACTGTCTCGATCTACAGTTCTGACAACTGTGTATAGGTTAATCATTGAACCTATATAGAAAATAAACTCATTTGTATGACTTTCAGTTGGCCCCTTGAGCTCACAGTTGAAACTCATTAGTGGAACAAGTGTGGTGTCAGAGGGCTAGAAAAGTAGCTCTGTACCCCAGAATTTCCACAGATTCCACATGAGCATCGGACCCTGCCTGCCTGAGAAGGGCTGCTTTGCTTCACTGGATTTTTTCATTTAAAATACCAGCAGTGTGCTAGCTGGCCATGGATGCTGCAGAAATTCAGCAAACCGTATTTCCCCCCAGATATTTCAGCAACCTCCTGCTGTTATGTGACAGAAGCAGCATGGCTGGCTCAGAAAGACTTTGCAGATCCTTCCCAGATAAGGCAGTGGAGTGCAGCTCATGTGCCAGTAGGAAATAATACCCTCTACTGTATGAAGCACAATAAGGCTATTGCTGTGCAGCTACACAGCTATCAGACTAGGAAATTCATTTACTCTTTTAAAAATTTGTAATAAAATTAGAAATACATTTCAGGCAAGGTGCTGCTTATTGGACCCAGATCAGTAGGGGTATAGGAAAGCTCCTGTGTAACCTCTGAGCCTGAACTTCTGCTGATGTAAACCAGGAGTACGTTGCTGAAGGAATGCAGATATGGTGCAATGAAACCAGCATCCTGAACTGATGCAACTCAGAATACTAAGCCTAGGTGTCAACACTTGTTATGTCTGATTTTGCCATCTCCTGCGCATGCATGGAAGCATGGCCATCAAAGACATCATTTTTATGACAATAACAGGAACTCTGACAGCAGATTTTGGGTCCAGAAGACTCTGGGTGTTTCTCTGGGACAGCTGCAAGTCGTTGCTAGCTACAAGACAATAGAAAGGGTGGGACAATGCAAGGGAGTCCCAGACTATCCGTACTATGGTCAAGAGAGGGTGAGCCTCCTGCGACTCTGTCCCTGGTACGTGACAGCACTTCAGCCTGCCCCCAGGTGGAACGTACCCTGGTATGATGGTAGTCAGAATCAGGCTGCAGCTGTTTGGGCTACCTTTGGGGCATGTCCATTTTGTCCAGTCTTTAAACAGGGCTTTGGTGAGTAAAGAACTGAGCTGTGTTACAGACTGTGCATCTGTCAGGGGCACGCATGGCCAGTATTCATGGCTTGTGTAAAAGGAAGTATGACTGCATGTTAAAAGGTTTCTGTGTTGTCTCTGAGGCCCATTTGGATGGCGGTAGTTTTCCATTGTTTGAGAGATTGCCTAAACATAGTAAAAGCCCTAATAACTGGCAATGTGCCATCTGCTCTGTGTCGAGGGGGGCTGAGTCCCTGAACATGGCAGAAAAATACATTCCAAAGCCCCGTTCCTGCTTGGACAGAGGAGCATCCCACAGTTGTGCCGCACTGACAAGAGGCCATTGTGCAGTGTCTGCTCTAGTGCCTGGCCACCAAGTGACAGCCATGAACAAGCTGCTTTGCACAATAAAGAAAATCCTGTGAAAACCATTTTAGAAGCCTGGAGCACAACTGAGACTAGAGATATAATGATTTCAGTGTGTACAACAGATGGAGACTTTAGAGCGTGGAGCCACTAATCTATGGATTACAGACTCCCTAATTATAAACTGACACTTACCATTTCTGAGAGGCTCTACCAGCCGTGGGAGGGATCTTGCAGCTCAGTGCTCAACAACCGAATGCCATGTTAGGGATAACTAGGGAAGGAACAGAGGTTGGAAAACGTAACTGTACCAACCTTTTGCTCATTTGTGTCTTGGAGTGCTGCATGGAGTTCTTGTCTGCTGCAGATCTTGAAAAGAGGCTAGGAGTGCTGGAAAAGGTCTAGAAGAGCCTGGCATGCGTGCTCAAAGACACGGACCACAGCGGCACCCAAGCAGGCTCCTCAGCAACAGGTACTTCCTCGAGGACAAACTGACCATCAGTCAGTCAGTCACAGGTTTCTCAACTTAAACAGGGGAGCCTGTAAGAACCAGTAACAAAGTCAGATCTTCAGCACCTCCAAACATGAACCTCAATTTTAACCATAATACTAATCCCAGTGTGGTCCTATCTGATTGACTCCTGACCTGGGAGCAGATGAAAACTCATTATTCCTGCTGCTTTGTGCCTAATTCTATCCCAGTCAGTTGTACGACAAATCATACATGGACATCTACAGATCCCACAAAGCTGGACCTTGATATTTACTCTAGCAATGCACTTAACTGATGTCTTTCTTTGAACCCTGAGACACAAGAACTAAAGCAATCAGCAACCAAGCAGGTGATGCCGTTGTCATTGGCATGGGCCGGACAAGGGTCATCTATAAACAAAGGTCATCAACTCTTTTATTCCATCCAGATCCCTAACCCTAAGAACTATCCTAATCCAAGCTGTCAGCCTGTCCCTGTGACAGTTGTTATTTCCAGATTTAGCTACATGATAATGGCTGGGGGAGAAAACAGCTTCAGCGCAGATGAAACTGGAGGGCCTACCTAGAACCAGCGGTGCTTTAAGTCCAGAGTACTAACTGAGGCGCAACCACCCACCCTGCTTCCCATCTTACCCAAATTAATGAAAAGTCATTTGTTCACTTCTGGCCTTATCCTATACCAATCTATCTAGTAAAATGCAGAAATTAACTGAGTTCCACAGCCATCACTCAACTGAACACCAGCCGTAGCCTGGACCCTAATGCTGTACATTGCCTGAATTCCTCAACTGACTCAGACACAGGAAAAACACCCGTATTTGAGCCAGGAGAGCCCAGCAAGAGCAGGAAATGCAAGCTCTTCGACTTTATACTCCAGTACACCGGTATACTCATGCCTTGGAGGCATCTCTTACCCACAGAAGTACATGGAAGGCAATTGCAGAGGTTAATAACAGAACCCAGGGATCTGGCAAGATGCAGTCGTCAAATAGGTTTTCAGTGCCTCTGGCTAAAAACGCTGCCTTTAACAACCAGCCTGACTTAATTGCCAGTATGAGCTCTAGGCTGCTGGGGAGCCAGTGGCTCCTGTACGCGCCAGGCCTCCTGCCACCGCGCCAGCAACCTGCCGCAAGCCGTGTCCCGGGTCCCTGCGCAGCTGAATCCTGTTTGCACACGCGCTCCGAGGTCGCCGGCTCCCCGCGCCCGGGCGCTGGCTCTCCGGCATGGCCCGGGGTGCCAGGCGCAGGGCCCTTGGGGGATCCGCTCTGCCATGCCCACGCGCCATCGCATGGCACGTCCCCAGGCTGAAACCGGCCTGGCGCGACTCGCAGGAGCATCTCCTGCGCTAAATACCACAGGGATTTGGGAGGAGAAGGGTCATTCTGCCTCTGGACCCAGACCAGGTTTGGCATCAGAAGGGCTCTAAGCTCTGCCCTGGCAATTACGGCAGCATGGGTTTACATGTAAAATATTCTCTCATCTGGAGGGATCACGAAATTGTAATCTTACTGCTTACATTAATGCAGCTCTCATCCTGACTGATATCACGTGGAGTAACCATCTGGCCACTGGAAGGATGAACCATACTCTCCCCTCATTGCAGGTGACAGAATGATTTATAAATACCAGTTCAACTGAGAAATGCCACCGTCTTTCCTATGGATGGGTTTTCCACAGGTGGCTGCCTGTCTTTGTTATTCAGTAGCTCCACAAGTGTCTTCAGCAGATAATCCTGGCCTGGAGCTTACTCATTAAATGTTTATGGAAAAGCAAAATTGGACCTGCATAGTAATTATAAATCCTGTTACACAGATCACATGTATTTTTTATCTAGATGGGAACATATATAGCAAGCCAAAAGAAAGTTCAAATTTCAAACTTTGCATATGACTGTTCTGTTATACTTTACAGTTCACAGATTAAAATTCACATAGTTATCAACTCTAAAAATGCTTTAGGTGGAACTCTTAGGCCATTCAAGCTTATGAACATCTTATATTAAAAGCAAGTCATCAGCATTTAATTATTAAAATAAATATATTACAGCATTTGCCTGGCTGTATGAAACAGGTTTTCAAGGTCTGGTAACTAATCTGCTGAAGTGAAAGCCAGCAATCATGAGATGGGGATCTCTAAGAGTACAGTATTTGAGGAGTGTGTGTCACTGCATGGATGAAGATTATTGCATGCTTTAGCTACTGGGAAGAATCTTGGCAAGCTGGGTTAAAAGCTGAGACTTAGTAAGTGAATCTCAGTCGGCTCATAAGACAGTGTTTGTTCTGCGAATAAAGAGCGTCCAGAACTCTCATGCCAAGCCTAAACTAAAAATCATGCAAATATGCACATTTATTAGATTCTGATCGCCAGAGGACCCAGGCAGAATGGTTACTTATAAAACAAGGTGACTTGCAGAAAGAATCTGGATATGGTAAAAAAATTGCATTGCTTCATCTGGTTTCCTTTAGACTCCTAAAGCAGAGTTGCTGAGTTACTGCATTCTTGTTTGATGTCCTACATGAAATCATATTATTAAGGCCAGAGACACAGCTGACTGCTCCCTGGTTAGCATTTCACCATTGCTACAGCAACGGCTACAAACAGCCTTGCAAACCGTGGAGAATGGGCTTGTGCCTATTGGGTATTCCTCCGTCCCCAGGCCTCCCAGCAAAGCACTGGGGCTCCTTCCAGTTATGGCTGGGGCAATTTTAGCCGCCCTTGGGCACTGACTTTTCAGGTGCCAGGACGTGTGGGATTGAGGAGGGCAGGAGAAGACAAGAACAGTGAGAGAGCCAGACAGACGGTGAGCAGAGTAAGGAAAATCTTCAGCATATATCCAAGTAGGGCGTAATTGGACCAGCACAAACCCTTGCAACAGCTTAGGCTGGAATATTTCCCAGAACCAGAATATTATCTGGTGATTAACCTCTTCCTAGGCATGTTTGAAGCTGAACATCTAATACCAGCTGAGTACTTTGCTGTTGTTGGGTTTCAGCAAGCGTGCAGAACAAGTCACCAACAAGACTGTATTTTCATTGTGCTTAAACCAGCAGGAACAGCTTAGGTGAGTGTTGTTGCTTCTGATTTACAGAGGTGTAACAGAGCTAGCAGCCTAGCGTGAGAGTCCAGAGAAGATGGGTAGAAAACTGACAGTAAAGTATTCCTGCCTGAACCCTGTGGTGGTGTGCTGCAGACCCCTGAAGCCAGGGAGTGTAGGCCTGGATGGGAAGTGTCTGTGTCTATCACTTTAGTATTTGAGTGCAAAAAATGTGACAGGAAAGCTGTGATTTTACAAATTTAGACCAATAACGGAACAGGAAAAATATACTCAGCTCTTATACCCATTTTAAAATATGACCACAAGACTCAAAGAAATCTTGAGCTACTCTGACAAAAATCAGACCAAAAACTTTTTGATTAAAATTATAGCAGAAACAGGAAGACTGACTGCCAAAACTGTGAAAGGCAAAACTTGCCCATGCTTAGCTTTAGCAATTGTAAAATGGCTGAAATGCTAGAAATCTGATATGAGATTGGAAACTGGAAGAAAAATCACTAAAAATTGTTTTGGAATTGGTTTTCTAATAATTGTCTAAATAGATAGTTCAGTTCGTACCTTAAAGAAATGAAACATAGTGAGTAGTAAAAGCAGTTAAAGAAAAGCCTTCCCCATTCAGAAGGAACAAAAAACATCAGTTAAAGTTAGCAGTCTCACCAGTCAATGGGACAGACCATGCCTCATGCCAGTGATACATGGAGCCCTGCCTGCTCTCTGCTTTTTGCACTGGAAGTGCATTAGCTGTGGTCTGCTGTATAGATGACATGTGGATCAGCCAGCAACAGAGGGAGGGAGTTCATGACCACGGCAGACACCAGTCTCCTTCCTGCAGCCAGCCACCCAGTGATGATCTAACTGCTCTAGAATGCCTTTAAACTGCAAATACGCAGCCTGGTACCCACCCACAAAAGACATCTGTTGCAGAGAAAGCCGCCTTGCTCGAGAATGGAGAATGTGCAGTCCTCTGCACGAACTGTTGCTCTGAAATGCTCCAACTCCTTATCCAGTAACTACACCCAAAACTGGCTAAGGCCGCCTATCTGTGCTTCTTGGAGGGGAGGATGCTCCTCTGCGTTGATAAAGACACAGTGGAAACTCTTGGTGTGCTTTCTTGCTGTGGTCTTGATTCAGCTCTACTGAAGCTATACCCACAGGTCAGAGCGTCTCCTTGGCTGAGCTACACATCTGCTCAGCAGCCGCTGCTGACTGCCAGATGCCGTAAAGGCTCAGGTCTTCAGCAGACTATTTCCTTCAAGAACAAACTGCAATATAAATGCAGTAAGGATCATGTAACAGCGGCTCATTAATTTTTATTTCTTTATAATAGCCCTTATTAGGTTATGTGCATTCAGAGATTTGAATGGAGAAGCTTCTGGAACTGGAAGTCTTTTGTTTGTACATTCTTTGTATGTTTTCAGCCATCCCAGAAGTTCAGTAATGTTAACCTGACACAAAACATACTTTACAAAACAAGATTATTATTCTGCTTTGCGTGGTCCAGGGGAAACATAATGAGCTTCACTTCCTGGAGACAGATAAAGGAGGTCTGAAAGCACTGCCTTTCCCCCTCAGTGGGGAATTCACTGCCTTTCCAGAAACTTCACTGGCAAAAAACAACATTTTTCAACAGCAGTTTCCAACTTAGGCATCTGAACTCCTGTCCAGGCATGAAGAGAATACAACTGTATATTTTTTAGGATTAATGGAGAGCGTACACTGAAAGAGAGGGAGGGCAAGTGGCAGATTTGGAAGTACTCAGCACACAGGAAAATCAGTCCATTTTCATTAGGTACCTAAAAAGGATGTTTATGACTGAAACCTGAGCAAATTCTACATGATCATTCTGACAGGTAGCATTGACTTTTAGGTCCTGAGTTTGCAAGCTGCCGTACTATCTTTAACTTAAAAATATGGAAACATTCTAAACTACATAAATAGCATTAATCACCAGTGTAGAAGGTGTGAAACATTCTCTCAGGATGAGAAGCATAGTATCTTGCAATTCTCTCAGTCAGCATGTTTTAGGGCTTTCCTTGCCATGTTCCCAGCAACATGTTTCTTCGGTTGCCCTTGTTGTTAAAGCTCTGCAGAGAAAATCTGGTCCTCTCTGGTCCTTTCCTCATTGTCCTGGAAAGTGCTTTGCAGTCCTCAAAGGAAATAGGCTAATGAGTTAGAAACCATTACTGTGCAAGTCTAAGTAAATGAATTGCAGTTTCAAACTCCTTAACAGGGTTAAGGCACATGTATTACCCGTCTATAAGACAAGCCAGAGAAAAGCAGTGGGCAGCTATGTGAGCTGGAGTTCAAGTACCCCATAGCTATTACGAGTTCCAGAAGTCATGCTCAGAAAGCATTTTGTGTAAATCTTTTCATCCAGAACCAACATGCAGTCTCAAACAAGACTTGGGTTTAGACACAGCTAGAAAGCATTCATGTTATGCTTTCCCTGTAACTTCAGAGAATTAAGACAATGAAGGAGATAAGAATGGCAATATCCACCAAGTATTATAATAAAAAGACAACAACCTACAGCATTTTGGATTCCTTTGTATATGAAACAGGGAACTTTTTAAGTGACCAGTTCCCCAAAGTGCCTTCAAGCCCCAGGTAAACCAGCCAGTACAGTTGCAATTGCTTAACTGATAGGGGCTGTGAAAAGAATTCAAGCATTCCAGCTTGGCAGGAGAGACAAGCCTCTGTTTTTACAGTCTCAGCACAGAAATTTCCAGAGGTCACTGTGGTATCCATTACTTGGATTTTTATCAGCTAGCCTAGGCACTGAATGAAGGATTTGAATACTCTAATGATGCACGGTCACTTACGGATATTGTACATAAAACTGTTTGACCACCTGTACCTTTGTGTGTGTGGCACACACAGGTCCTCACTTCCATATCTCCATGCATATGTCAGAAATAGCGAGAAGGTAAAAGGCGAACACAGTGAAGCAGGAAGACCACACTGCAAAAGTAACCTACCATTTCTCTCTTACCCATTTTCTACCAAGAGAAATCTGTAGTAATGGGGCAAATGCAGGGAAAAGGAAAAGGATTTTAGCTTCACAGACTGAGAGTGGTTCATTTGGCAGTTATGAGTCTGAAATTCTTAAAATACTGTATGTTTTATGGGATGAGGGAAAGCTATATTGCAGTTAAGGCATTAGCACATCTGGGCTGCAGATTGATTTCAAGCTCAGACATTCAAAGTTTATCATGAATAGATACAACATTCGTATGCTTTTCTAGGGAGATGACTAATATGCTGCCTTTCACAGTTTTCCAGTCCAAAACACCTCACTGTGTTTTCAAAGTTCACAGCCACTGATGTTCATAACTCACCCATGTTCTATGAAGAGCCCACATCAAAATGCTGCAATTTGGACCCTGGGTTCCAGCCTCTCCAGGAAGAAAGCATCTGGCTCTTTCATCGGTTTTTCTCTCTTTGGTCTTTATTTTTTCATAGTTAGTAAAATTCACACAGTGGTGACACTCAGCACGATGGTATTTTGTGGTGCGCATTTCCCTATTAAACAGGAACGAGCCTGCGGTGTGATGAGTCAGTGTAATTCCTTTCACTGCAGTCTGCCCATGGTATGGCACTCACAAGCCATTGGTGTAGAAGTAAAAGCAGCTGAGATGAAAGAACCAAGCCAGAAGTTAGGAAAAGCCCCTTCAGCCTGAGCAAAGGTGTGCATGAACGTGTATTATAAAGACAAAACATTGATGTTAATTTAGTGTCTGTGCAACATGGCAATCCCATAAAGCCAGATAATCCCTACCCCCTCTAAACTAATCTTCCAAAAATGTTAGCAATTGGGTGGCAAGATTTTTATTGTCTCACCCTTTCAGCTGACACTGATACATGGGCCAAGACTGGAAAGGAGCACCCTCCTCCTCTGTTAACACTTTACACTCTCTTTTGCAGAGGAAAACGATGCAGAATCAGGCCCAGAGACATAACAGCACCCTGAAATGAGCAGGAAACACCTTTGGCTTCTACTTCCAGCCTCTGACATAGGGTCACAGATTTAACCTTGGATGTGCAACCACTCGGGCAGTTTGGTACTGAAGTGCTATTGCTATCACAGAGAAAGAAAAGAAAAATACATGAAGTAGAAATTAGCAAAAATTAAAGCATTTTGGGGAATAGTATAGTGCCTCCTTTATTGGCCCCCTAAAGCAAAAGTTACTAAGAACTTTAACATTTGATCCCAGGAGCGTAACCCTGCATGCACATCCGCTTGTTTTGAGGTTCCCTGCAAAGCCCTTAGTCTACAGCCCAGCGGACTGGGCCCTCAGCAGCTGTGCACATCACAGTCCAGCCGGAAAGCTTACCTATTCAGCAAGACCAGGATTTCCCTGGGAAGCAGGAATCCACCGGGTGGTCTGAAACTGGCACAACCTGCTCTCCTCCCCCACCCCCTGGGTACAGTCAGGGCCTGACGCTGACCCTGATGTGGGACCCTGTGATTTACTCTGCACTAAGCCCCCCTTTTTCAGGTGACTTCTTCCAGGTGTGTGCAATGCAGCTGAGCTTGGGTTCTGGCCTCCTGACAGAGTCTTGGGTTTCACGTGAGCAGCTGAAAATGAGTTTAGGGAACAACCCATTCCAAGACTGCTTGCAAAGGAGTGAAGGGCAGGGTGTGTTTGGTGACGGACTTCAGCGGTACAGAAGACTTTTTCTACTGTTCCCTGAAAAGGGGAGCCCAAAAGCTGTGCTTGCTTTTCCCTAGGACATACTTAGCAAGCAACATAGATGGATATTATCTATTTTTATCTTTTTTAACATCTGTGTAGAAGGGCTAGACCATCAGTCCTTAATGGTGGGATAATTCGGCAGTGATTTCCAAGGGAAGTTTGGTGGGACAGGGAATACAGACCGAACACAATTACTAATATAACTAGATAAGCTGGAGGTGTGGCTTGCTGACGCTAGCTCTGCTGAAAGATTCTTGTCTTTACTGCCCTACTTTCTTTGCTCTTTATAGCCAATGAAACTTGACCATTCTTTTGCCCAGCAATGGATGGTATAAACATCAAGAAGTTTCCTGAAGTGCCTTGAGCTCATTCATTTTTCTCCTGTCTGTTCCCACTGCATCTCACAGCCTTAGTTGCTATGCTTGACTGATAGAGTCAGATATCGTTTGTTTATCAACACCATGTAGCTTTGTTATAAAACACAGCAAGCCTGATTCTGCTTTCTCTTGCACCAGTTTTGCACAAATGTATCTCCACTGAGCTACATTCCAGTTAATGCGGATTTACACCAGGAATGTTAGAACAAGAATGTGATAAAACCAACTCTCCTAGGCAGGTGGAACACAGCAAGGTGAAACCATCATTATTTTGGATACTTTTGACAGCAAGCGGTAGTAAGTAGAAATGGGAGTAAAATTTGGAGGGGTAAATTTTAGTCCAAATGACCTTTGCCAGTCAGTCCCTATGAGAAATGTCGGTATTCCCTTTCACCTTGACTCCACCACAAGGAAAACTGACAACTGGCTGAGGTGGGTCTTGTCAGCAACCCATTTTGCAGTGGCGGTGGGAGAGGAATGGTGTCCCGCTCTGATCGGATTAGACCCGGCACTTCTCCTCTGTGGCACGGGTCAGACTGCAGGCACGGCTACGCCTGCAGGGCAGGCAGCGCATCTGTCAGACCACGCAGATCACGGGCCAAGCGCCCGTGAAGGAAGACGGCTGTCTCGGACACGTCCCTGACGCTGCTCTGACACCGCTGTGCCTACCAGCCCCCGGATGAAGCCGGCAGTGCCCCGCTGCGAGCCACCACCCCTCCACGGCAGAAGGCCCCAAGACCTCAATCCCGTTGCATCTTTGCCTTGGTGCTGCCTGCGCAGCAGAAGCATGTAATACAGGCTGGGCTGGAAAACCAAATCAAAGCGAACTACAAAACACTGAGGGATTCTCTCACCCGAGAGCTGGCTCCAGCACTGACGGTTCGCGGGTTCCACCGCGGTGTCCTTGGGAGCCCTGTGCCGAGGCTGGAGAGCAGCGGCTGAGCTGGAGCTGTGCACACAGGGCAAGAAGACTCCAGTGAGGTTTTTCTGCACTGCTGTCACTGACTCCCGTCTGTACCAGTAGCACTTACTGGTCTCCTGAAACTTTGCAACTGTCAGATGAACTATGCTAATTAAATTAATGCAAATTATTTTCATAATGTGCTTTGGCCGTTACTGACCTCGTTAAAATTACATAGGTATATTAAAGCTGAAAGCAAATGTACCTTATTATTAATCCCCTGAGCTGTCTGCTTACCTGAAAAAACATGCTTTGGAAAACTTCAGAAGGACCTTCAGCTGATCAGAAGGTGACACGTTTGAGGATCTTTTTGTTTGGGCCTTTTTTCTGTTCCCTTTGAGGCATAAAACTTAGAAAGACGCTGTTTCAGTTTAAGTAAAATATACAAAACCTACCTTTTCATTGAGATACCTCTCTCCTGCAGTGTCTCCTTTCAACAAATAGAGATTTCAGCCAGGACCTAGGTTCATCCTCTGGCCAACAAGGATAAATCTCTCTCTCGTGATTCCGCCCCCCAACCCCTGCTTTCAAACAGATGGAGGCCAAAACCTTAGCAGTTAGCACACGGCTCCCTGGAGTGGCTTGGAAAGAAACAGAACTACTTGCGGACTTCCTTCTGGACTAGCAGATTTCTGACCTTTGTAGCTCTGTCCTTGCTTAGTAGCCATCACCTCAGTACATTAACGTTCTCTGCAGCTAATCTACTGTGACAGGATGGAGCTTTCAGCTCTCAGTCTGCCTCGCCATGTCCCACGCACAGCAAGTGACACTCCCCGTCTGCTGCCTGGGGCACTCCCCTGAGCACAGCCATGCAGCCTGAGAGATCCCCGTCTTCCCCGATGACATGAGTTCCTTCTGCAGCACTGGAGGGAGACGTCATGTCCGCACCCAGGAGCCAGCCACTCTCCTCATCCGTGGCGAGTTCTCAGCTGCTGATCACGCCGGAATGAACTGCCTGGAAAGTCTGCCTGCTGCATGTGCTCTGTGCATCACTGGCCAGTCATTTCTGCCTCCAAATGCAGTTTATCCTAGTAAATTCATGACTCACCAAGGAAAAGCTGAGTCCTAAAGCAGTGCTAGAGCCAACTCTTTTTTTTCTCTTAGATCGTAAGGCTTTGCTGAGCTATTGCCAGTGACTCACCTGTGGCTAACACTGAGCCAGGACTGCTGCTAGACAGCAAGCAGTGGACTCATCCCTCTCAGCACAATAAGGACCACGATACCAAGTTAGCACAGTCTAGCTTTACACATCATTAGATAACAACCGTTTCCCAGCCCCGTTATTTTTCATCTGAATTAGTGACAATTAAGAAGTAGTCCTGGCCACGGCAAGCACAGGTTCTAGTTCCTGCAGGACATCAGTCGCTCCAGTTTAGAGAACACGTTTTTCCTCCAAAGTGATAGCAAAAGGACTGACAGGCAAGCAGACGGCAATCTTTCGGTCACAGCCTGGTTCCTGTGGTATTTACACCGCTAAGATGCTTATGTCATGGGTTAGAGGGCCATGACAGAAAAATGCATACAAATGGCAGCCCTGCCTACTTCACTAGCTTGGCCAAAATACATTTCACCACTTGCTTCCTCACAGTCACAAGAAACCATATAAACAAACAAACAAACACAGTACCTTTAAATCTACTACAATTCTACTCTGTTAACATCTAATTACTGATTACAGGCATGTAATCACTGCATGTAATCACTAATTATCTCTAGATACACCACCTGGTTTTGCTATAGAGCATCAGTGTACTCTACTGAAGCTATAGGCAGGGAGGTTGAAGGCAAGACCACTTTAGCTCCGCAGTGGCTGATTAGGTCAAGTGCAACACCATGGAAACAAGGAAATCTCAGCTTAGTCCTCAAAAGTCCTGTCCGGGAATAAAAGCAGGCACAGAGAGGAGTAGCTGGTGATCCCTGGAAGAGGCTGGAATGAGAGGGAGTTACAATAGCAGACTGCCATTTGAAAGCGAGTCAGCAGTTGCCATCACAGCAAGGGCCAAAGATGGAGTTCTTGAATGAGAATGCCCAAGCCAGGCGTCACAGCCTGGGAGAAGATCCTGGGCGACGTCATCCAGGAAGCACTGAACAAACAGAACGGGTGGAAGGTGACTGATTTTGAGAGGAAGAGACGTGGGCAGGGAGGCAGAACATGAACTCGGAGGAAATGGGCTGACTGTTCTTGAACTGAATCTGGCACAAGTCTGGCAGAATATTTTGGGCTTCAAAAATCCAGAATGGGTGTTTTCTTGTGTAAAACCATCTCATCCAGGCCCTAATGGTCCACTCCACACCAAGCCAGACAGCTCTTCCAGTGGCTACAGCCTCACCCTTCCCCAAACTTTCATCCTGAAAATGCCCACTGACCTGCAACCTACAGAAGATGTCTACAGGTTTACTTGGTAGTTCCTGGAAGTCTGGAGTTGCATCTCTGGGCTGGTCTTGAACTGTCTCCATGTTCAGGCAAGGTGCCTGGAGCGTACCTGATGCGCAGAACCGCCTGGGTCACCAGGTGTTCCTCCTCGGTAGTGTGAGTGGGTCCAGCTGGCTATGGAGACTCTACCCAGGTT
The DNA here is from genome assembly GCA_026212715.1 of Elanus axillaris. Classification (NCBI taxonomy): domain Eukaryota; kingdom Metazoa; phylum Chordata; class Aves; order Accipitriformes; family Accipitridae; genus Elanus; species Elanus axillaris. The sequence continues at coordinate 21,561,600 of JANZLQ010000044.1, read as the reverse complement.
GGAATATTTGAGGTTTCGTACTGATGCCAAACCTGTACTTCTGAACCTCTTAAAAACACTACTTCTGTTGCCTTGTGAGAGGTTTTTCTCTGGCACCTTTTGTCTCCAACAACTTCATGACTGACTCAGTCTGCATCTGATGGTGATGCCTTGGGCATTGAGGAAGAGGTAGTAGTCCTTCCTTAGAGGACAAGGAGAGGGAGAAGGAAGGAGAGGCCAGATTCCCCACGGGGAAATTTTCAGAACTCCTGTCCCACAATTATTATTTGTTAACATTTTGACTATCACCTCATTTCAGGAGGAAAAACTCACATGTTCAAATGTTGGAATTTCCCATAGATTTTGCTCAGCACTAAACAAATCTGGGAGCAAAAAGCATTACTCTATTTCAGAAATATTTTTGGAATAACCCAGCGCAGAAGATGATAACTTCCAACTGCTCATTGGAGCTGTGATCTCTGTTAGCATGACAGACTCTGACAGCACACTGAGATCAGTCTCTATGTGTTGCTAGAAGTTATACCTTCCAACAATCCAACAGCATTTTGCCAAATAAATTAACACGCTATGAACGCAATTTCCTTGTGGCTTTGACATGAAATACTGATAGAGTATAGTGTACTATACTTGATACTTGATAGAGTCAAGTGTTTCTTCTTTCTAACTCTGCAGTGGTTTGACTTTCATAAAGGATTTCACGAAAGACTCCAACCCACTTGACAGTAACCTGTTAGATGACATCTGTGCCTGTGGTGAAACCTTTCCCCAGTACCCGATATAAAGGGTTGTTTCCCCCCAACATTGTTTCTGTGTTAGACAACCATCCTGTTCCCATCTTTTCTAGTTTATGACAACACAAGGTATGTCCTTCCAGTCTCATCCGTTAACTTATCTCATCCAGCATAGCACATCCAGGCGGGTAGGGCAGCACACCAGCCACACCATGGAAAGCCGAGACCAGTCACGCAAAATGGCACGTTCACAGGATCACGTAAACTTGTACGTCTAGGAACAAAGACGTACCTGTCAGCACTGGAAACTCTATTCTGGAAAACAGTGATTTTAAGTCAGCTGAACATCAGCTCTCAGCATGACTTTGTGGCCAAGACACTGCTAGTCCTTGGGTGTGTAAGCAGACATATCACATGGGAGTACATATGGATGTGTTTAACATTGCTGTACTATTGCCACGCTGCCTTCAGTTCTAGCTGCCTATGTTTCCAGAGGATGACAAAACTGCCGCCCCCTCCAGCCACAGTCGTAGCAGAAGGACTAGAAAACATGCCTTGTAGTTTGTTCTCAAGGACAACAATACAGTCATCATGTCAAAGAGAAGGTTAAGCAGAACTTGATCACAGTCTGTAAGTGCCAATATGGGGATGCAGCTACTTGATACAGGAGGCCCCTGAAGCTCACGGGTGGATGTGTACGAGAGGTCTACTGCTGGAACCTGAAGTTGAGCATGTTTAGAGGAGATATGGGATGCCCATTTCTAACAGCAAGGGTAGGATTCTGATTTAGGCCCTTACTGTGCCTGTCACATACTCCCCAGCGCTAAAAGTGTAGATCGAGATCAGATGGTTTTCTGAAAGATATGCAGAGTTGAGACGGAGAACCCTTGATGCGCAGAGCCGCCTGGAGGGTTACAAAGGTCTATTCTGACCTTCTAAGCTACTGTGTCCGAAAGTTTAGAACCTGGAGCATGGTGATGGAAACATCAGCCACTGGCCTTCCCTGGTCGATGGAGGCAGCAGGCTCATCAGTCGCCTGCTCTTCATGAATGTGCCATTTCTTGGGGAATGAGCAAACCCACCCGCCTCTGACCTCTGCCTCTAAATCTAAGTAGGACAAGCAGATTGTCTTGTCAAGTTTGGCCCTTTCAGTATTTCTTCTGTGTCTGTCCTTAGCCTGACTTTCCCTGAGGCACATGAAATGCAGTGCTGGAGGCTGTCCTGACATTGCTGCAAGAATGAATCAGCAAAACAATCCTGTTTATCTGGCAGTCTCCTAAACCAGGACACCCTAGTAAATAAGGACTGCAGAGTAAGAGAAGGCAGCTCTAACTTTGCATGAAGCAAGATAACTCTGACTAATTTCATCATTGCTACTTATCATGCATGTAATAAAGGGATGCAGTTTTACCAAAAACCCTGTAGGAAGCAGATGGGGACGAAGACATCAGCGTTAACCTGCCACTACCACTGCCCTGCTGCTTCTCAGTGCTTCTCCAGCTGAACCTACATACCTTAGAAGAAAGTAAGCTAGGAAACCAGACGTGCATTTATGATGCTAACAAAGTTAGGCTGTCATTATGTCCCTTTCATGCGCAATTAAGGATCTGCTGCCTCCAGGCCCACAGTGTAAAACCATTTTGTATTGATTTGGCGTCAAGGAAGGAAATGTCCTCACTCAGGACACGGCTCTCCTTTGCTTGAGCCTGTGTCCATTGGTGAAGGAGGGGGTCAGATCTCACCTAACGTCAACAGCCTACTTCCTTCACATAACATGGTAACTCCAGGAAAAGAAGCAAGAATAAAAAGCTAAACACGAAATACCGTGAAATTCCAGCAGGACTTTCTTCCCGCCAAAGCCTTTGTGTTTCTCTGGGATGCAAGGGGACGATCAGCTGACACGCGATGCTAGAAAGCACTAGAAGTCATCCCATTCCCGCAAAGTCAGCGTGGCTCCTGTGAGGATGTCTGGAGCCTGGCTGGTGCTCAGCTGCCCGAGGAACAGGCGGAGAGCGTTGGCGGTGCAGGGACAGCTGCGGAGAAGCTGTACCCAGAGCCGCAGCCGCGGCCCCTCCGCGGGGGAGAGCCCCTTCTCGGCGGTGCAAGGGCTGCAGCGCTGGCCAGGGCTTTGCGCAGAAACCCTGCAGGCGGAGTTCTGCTGAGAAGAGGTGCTGACCTAGCCCCGTGGGCCCCACTGATGAGCTGTGTCCCCCGTGAGGCTGCCTGGGTGCTGGGGGGCAGCAGGGCCAAGGGAGAACACCCCCAGCACTGCAGGGACCTCGTGTCGCATGTCCTCACCAGTCACCTGGGAGAGAGCATCAGGTCACTTCTAACACAGACAGCAGATGACAAAAATTTCAGTGTTAATAATGAAGGACATTTAGTTTACCAAAACGAAGGTTAAAACGAGGCTGTGATTGCTGCCCGTGAGACCACCGAGGGGAAAGAACTGAGAGCAGGTGAGCGCTGCGTGCCGGCTCCCCGCGCCGCTCCTGCCACCTCTGCCACCACGCGCCCTTCTGCCGCTGCAGCCGAGGCCTCTGGCGTCTCACCAACACGCCGTGTAAGTCACTGCCGTATCATACGCAGAGGGAGGTCCTTCCTCTTGGCAGTTCACCAGCTCATGCTTTGAAACATGGTATATGATTTCTGTTTACCAATAGATGCCTGTGAAAATCACCTGACTGAAGAACTCGAGGTATTTACCATTGATCCTGAAATTATCATTGCTTGATAAAATCCAGCTGTAGTATTTAGGACTGTGATTCTGCTTCACTAGCAGTCTAAATAAACCAAGAGCGAGCGTCAGTGGATTTCACCTTGTTAGCGAGACAAGGGAAACACAACAAGATCTTAACCTCCTGGTGTGGTGAGCAACTTCCAGTGGCACAGGCAACATTTTGTGAACAAGAAGCCACAATCTGAGACATGCTTCACTTTTTTTTTTTTTTTTTAATCCTTTTCTGTTTTTATTATAGACAGAATGACATTGCGTAGAGCATCTGGGAAGTGGGAACCAGCACAGAAGTTTGCCAACAGAGGATGCAGAGTTTTTCTAATTAAGAAACTGCCTGCCGGCCTGACACACGGAAAGTGAATTAGCAAAATCATCAGAAAATACCCAGCAGAGAGCAGCGGAGCCTTGGCAGCAGCAGGCAGGATGACCTAATATGACTTCTCTGTCAATACCTTTGGTGTTTGAGTGATTCAGTTGACAATTTAAATTCCCCTTCAAACATTTAAAAGATAACACTTAGTAAGTGGGCAGCCTTATGTAGAAAATGCTTGTGAAAGTTATACCATGTGTTGTGCCTCTCGCTGGTTACTCAGCAGATTGGGCAGTCTTCATTTGGAGTGCACGATTCCCCTGCATAGGTACTAATGGGAAACCCAGCTGGTGCTCTGGCAGCAGACAATGAGAACAACAAAAGAAACCAACACGGGGGCTGAGTGCACAGAATAAGAAAACGCCGACCCCAGACAGGGTGATTATGTCCCATCTTATTAACTAATCCTTTTGCAGAAAGGGATTTGCCTAAAGATCATTTCCAAGAAGGCTGCACCACTCCCACCATTCATAACTAGTGCAGTTCACCCTGTAACATGACTGATTTCCATTTCTGAGTGCTGCCTAGTAAAAACAGTTCTTACTCAACTAGAAAGACACGGTCTAGTCAGACATAAATTAGAAGCTTGCCACTACAAAACGTAATTTCCCATAAAATAAATGCTGTTCCCTAAATCAGAATACTAGCCTATTTATTTTCTTTCAAGATATGACCAGCAGTGCCCATCTGGCAGGCTCAGCTCAGGCTCCTGAACCACGAGGGACGGGCACTCTCATTCTGGGGCCAAGACACAAACACAGTCCTCGAGCCGAGGAGACACTCTGCGGGGCTGACGTGTTGGTTCTGGTAGGTCCTGCAGCAGCACCCAAGCACATGAGTTCAAGTGCCTGCCATCTCCATCCTCCCTGGGCTCAGGCTGGGAAGACAACCCTTCCGCGGGATCCCCTCCCTGATCTGTATCTCTCATCTGCTTTGCACAGGCAAGCGAGAGGAGATCTGGTTTGCCAGCAGGATTTGAAGATGCACCACTCATGACTACTTGCCTCGACAGCATTTTTGTCAACTAGCGTATAAACATGTGAGTTAAAGAAAAGAAAATGTGCTTAATTACAGGGGACAGACATTTTGTCATTGTATAATTAAAAGCTTCAAATCTGATCTGAGACATACATATACAGAAATATATATAATGCATTCTGCTGGGCTCAAGAACGAGGCTACTGCAGTTAACACACACTGAACCCAAACTTCAGTTTTCATGGTATTCTTGAACTAGAAGACTTACAACCCCACCCCACCCCAAAACCAAAAAAAGAATCTTAAAAGCCAATGGCAATTTGAGAAATAAAATAAAGGATTTTCTTTTAAACAGCTAATAATCTCTATTAAAAGGTCAGGTTTTAAAGCCTGCACTTCCAGAAAAGAGCCCCCATACTCCTTTACTGGTGCAGATAACTTCAGTGCAACCATTTATGCAGCAAGGCACTAGGAAAGATAAACATCAGAATCAGGATTTGAATAAATATTGCTATTAAAGTACAATGCTGAAACTTCTGCACGTTTGCAGAACCAGACAAAGGCCAGGCCCTGTTCCAAGGAATTTTAATTCCCCATAAAGCTACACAACCATATGGAGAGGTCCCAACCAAAACAAGGGGTTCACTCTAACTTCACCGTGGTCAGTGCACAAAGCCACGAGGCTGTCTGCGGCTTCATCCCGAGAAAAGCGCGCTTCAAGTGCTATTACTTGGCAACCAGAAGGCAGGGGCTCTGCTCACTGCCTAAAGCATTCCGGCCGCCAGCTCTGAAATCAGCAGATGTGTGAATTTTCCCCCTTGGTAGGGGCAGAAGCTGGCTCTGAGATGGTTTTCAGCCTCTGCTCAGTGGGTCCAACTTGCAGTGGGAGGAGGCTAAATTCATTTAGGCCGAGGCAGTCCCTTAGGAAGCTAAAGACCTGGCGGGCAGCCGCTTTGTGCGCACCCATTTGGACAGTACTGGTGGTCTCGCTGCTAAGCATCCCGTTACAGAGGGAGAGCAGTAGCAGAAGACTCTACAAAACAAACTCATTCTGGCTATTTGAAGAGATACTTCCTCCGTTAGCTGCCTGGCACTGCTGCCCCTGCACCTGGAACAGGACAGCGAGCATCGCCCGGGCAGCGGCGCAGGGCTCTCCTCCCAGCGCGCACCCCTGGTCGGGCATCAGCGGGACTCTGGCCCAGGCACGAACCCCGCGGTGGAAAATTCCGCGAAGGCACAAAGCCGGGGCAGCTGCATATTAGAGCTTGTGTAAGATTGCGAGAACAACCAAATGTAACCCTCTCTGGTCTTGCTTTAGAGAAAGGGAGGATAGACGCTGACCAGTGTTTCACTCTGCTGTGTAACACAATGCTGTTAAAGTAACTCATCCCCGTTGGCTGACACACTTGGTTTACATTTAGTGCATCCTTGCTTCTCCTAACCCTCCAGACCTGAATAATTAGTCAAAAATTCAAGGTCCTGTAGATTGTTCCACTTAGGTGGAGAAAAAGGGGCAGAGTTGATGACAGTGGTACAAGCCCAGTTACAAAAGCAGACTGCTTCCCAAGTGCAAAAGGAAGGAAACAATCCCAAACCATTTCCTCCCTCGTAACTTCAAGCCTTTGTTGGCCAGTGCCCGCAGACTCCCTCTCCAGGCATAATCACAGGGTCATTGTTCTCCAGGATGGGTCAGGCTCCATGCGATTTTTTTCCCTGAGGACCACCAGTCCTCGGAGGACTGGCAGAGACAATGGCACTGCTTTCTTTTCGCAAAAAAGGTTGGAAAGAGCGATTTTTTTCCCCTGAGGACCACCAGTCCTCGGAGGACTGGCAGAGACAATGGCACTGCTTTCTTTTCACAAAAAAGGTTGGAAAGAGCGTACGGACAGCATCTCGTAACACAAGTATGTGGTGTGAGGGGCTGCTTGACAGGATGCTGAGCACAGGTACTAGGTACCCTTGTTCTGTGTAAAGACACGAGCACTTGGGAGAAGAATTTGGAGTCAAAACTCCGGTTTCGGTGCTGTGTGATAGACTTCGCAGGCTGCCACGCAGCGCCATAGCTGTTCGCGTGTTGAAGACTCGGCCTCGGCGGCCCCTCGGCCCTTCAGGCCTCCTGTGCTTTTGAAACGAAGTCGCAACCGAGTTCTCAAAGCAACACCTTCCATGGGCCCACACGCGGAGCTTGCTCGTGCAGTCGCGCCGGGTGCTGTCCGCGTGTCGGGAACACGCGTGCGCACACGCGTGACCGGTCACGCCTTCGCGCAGCTGGCGTGGCCCGCGTCTCGCTGGAGCGTGTGCTGGCCGCGGTGCCCACCCAGGGGCCGTGCCTGGGAACGAACGAGCACCCGGTTCCCCGCCGGAGCAAAATCCGGGGAGCGTGCCGGGCCACCCGCCGGTGGAGTCACGCCCGGGCCCGGCTGCAGAGCGCAGGCGGCAGCGAGCCGCTCCCCGCATCTCCCGGCCGAGCCCCCGCTCTCCGTCCCCGAGCGGCCGGAGAACGCGGCTGGCGCCGCCTCACCGCGGCAGCCCCTCGGG
>JANZLQ010000044.1:21538741-21553165 GCA_026212715.1 Elanus axillaris | reverse complement strand
ACCCAAACCAAAAAAACAACCCAAAACCCACAAACCACCAAAAACAAACAACCGGGGGGTTTTGGAGTTGTTACTCCAATATCAGGCTGATCTTTATCTCACATTGACACAAATCAGACGTGAGGGACACGATGTTGATCTGGAAGTGACATCCTCCCGGAAGGTATCGTCAGGCACAAAGTTTCTCAGCTTATGCCAAACCCAAGGTAATAACCAGATTCATCCAGCCCCGCAGCGCAGATCCCTCTGCCAGAGGTTGGGCTGGCTTGCTGGTTTGGTTCTGGTCTCACCGGCGTGAGTCTGGCAGAGAGGCGGTTAAGTTCCCGGTGTGGTGTTGAGGGAATGCCTCGGCTGGCATTCCAGGGAGCCTGTTGCTCATTTACACAGGAGGCAAATAAAGCCATGAGCTGGCCTGTTGGTCAACGAGTTCATTTGGGGCTGAACTTTTTAGTGAATAGTCGTCTTAAGGGCACCGGTTTTCAGCAGTGAACAGGGCACGTTAATAAAGCCCATTTTTAAAAATGGAAGCAAAAATCACTGAGGTAGCGAGTGTGTAGTGAGTAAGAAGTGGTGTGGTTGTCTCGAGGTTCTGCAGAGACCCAGCTTATGTCCAGAGTGCAAACCTTGATAAACTTGCAGACGTTTGTGGTCTGGAGGACTAACCTCACCAGCTGGAGCCTGATGGGAGTGGAAGCAGTGAAGTGCAATGGCTTGGCCTGTTTTGGTTTTGGGGAAAAGCATCAGGCCGTCCTTAATGTCTGCTATCGTCTGTAGGAACTTCTAGCTAAGCAGTGGGTTGCTTTCAGGTTTCTTCATTGCACTTTAATTTCTTTAGCCTCTGCTTTTGTGTTTCTTATTGGCACGCTATTTGGTTCTTGTTCTTGAGCTTTGTTCCTTTACAGCCCTATTTACAGAGTCAGGAACAAAATTGACATTATTCCTATCAGTACCAACCTTGTCCATGTGGCTTGAATAGCAGCTGCAGAACCGACCACGGCATTAACAATTTTATGCTGTTGCTTGCTGGAAAAGAAGCAGAAACTCTGGATGGCCTGTCTGCAGGCTTTGCTATGAGCTTTTCTTTATTAGCCTTACCAAAAATTTGAAACAGTCTTACTCCCTTTTAAGGTCTCGTGTAGATCCATGTCTCCGGAGTTTTGTAGCTGAGGTTTTCCTTCAACAGCTCCTGTCTCCCTGATGATTTCTACTCCTAGATTTATTCCTCTGAGGCCTTCCACCTGATAAGCATCAGCAACCAAACCCTTTTTATCTGCATGTCTTGCCTAAGAAGGTGGGAAGCTTCATAGATGTGTTCTTTCTTGTGTGTACATGGCTAGAAGGAATCATGACTTGGTACTACAGCTTTCAAGCCCAGGAGCATCCCAGAGTGTCACGGTCCCAATGGGATGAGCCCTTTGTGCATACTGAGCCACGCTCTGTGCCTGCACAGCCAGAGAGAGTTTGTTTCTGTTGAACTCTGCAGATTCAGAGCGCACAAAGGCTCTTTTGTCAAGGCAAATCGAACTTATTTGAATAATTTCACAGATTAAGAAATTGAGAGAGGGGGTTAAGTCACCTACCCTTGACCCAGCAACTTGTTTATTAGGAAAGCTGAAAGTAAGAGACTTGCCTGTGCACAGGCCAGCAGGCGAGAGATGTATCTCCTAATTTTTGCAGTGACTAGTTTCTTGGAAGTAAAACAGACCAACACAACACAGCTGCTTTTTTTTTTTTTTTAATGATTACAATTAAAGCACCAGCATTTCTACAGGAAGACAACTGCAATGTGTAACTGCCCCGTGATAACGTGATGTCTTACAACCTGCCAGTGTAATAGTACAGGCCCAGGTAGATGTTTCAACCTCACTTTATCAACAAAGTCTATTGGAAGGACGAAACCTGAGCTGTGCGTTCAGGCACAGTGAAGCTGTAGTTACGCTACAGCGAGGGATAGGGCCAAGAGCAGTTAGGTGCTGAGCCTGTGCTTCATCAGTGGGAATTTGAGCTTTGCCAGTTGATTCGGGGACCGGGAGAGTGACCGCTCTGGGGCTGGGGGTGACTGCTAGAGGAGTCCCTGGCTACGGAGGTGGCTGCCTGCCTGCTGCCTGTGCGGGCGCGTGGGCTTTCTGGGCTCAGCCACATCCTGGTGCCCAGTCCTGGTGCAGGACTTGTCCCAACAAGAGACAAGCCTTTCGGGTGCTCTTTGCTAAACGCAGGAGGTTGCTTTCCCTGGTATGAGGATCTGCTGCAGCAAGAGTTGTAGCAGAACACGTAAGATTTAGAGGAGCAATGCTGGGGGCCAGATTCTGCTCTGATCTAGACTATTTGCAGAGACCTTATTTAATGAGAGCAATCTAACTCGGTGCAGGTTTCCGTCAGTAATAGCCTATGTGGACTCTCCCCTTGTGAAGTTTCCTGCAGTTTCCCTCGAGAGCTGCCATGCCTTTTGTCTAACCAGAGTGGATTGCAATGCTTACTTTACTATAATGAAGTCAAAGAGAGTTTCTCTGTAGGTCACAGACAACACCCTCTGAATTCCTGTGGTAAGAATGTTCACCGAGGGCTACTAACGCACGAGTAGGTGCTGGAGAGCTGCACCACTGGGCATCTGCGGAGGCGAGGTGGCTTGGAGGAGCAGGGAAGGAGCTTTACACTCTGTGCTCAGTGCCTGGGAAGAAGGTAAACCAGAAGTCTGTGGTAGCCTTCTCCCTGTACCTCCCTGCTGCTCAGCCGTGCAGAGACCCTGCTTTTCCATCCTCCCGTTCAGTAGTAAGGCAGGCAGGAGCACTCGGCTGGTTGCGCTCAGCCCCAGACATTTCGTCCCGTCCTGCTGCGTGGTTCTGCAGTGAAGTCGTCATTTCCAAGGCAACTGGCTCTGGTCCCACACACACGGGATTGCAGCTTCACCACGGGCTGGGGCAGCTCCGCAGCCTGCCGGCTGGGAGGAGGAGGTGGAGAAGGAGGAGAAGGGGGCTCCTGGCCTTTGCAGGAGCCAGGACTGTGAGGGAAACTGCTGGGCGGCGAAAGCCGGCGAGGGGTCTGTCCCCTCCAGAAGACCTGCTGGAGCCAGTCCTTGGCTTTCTGCCGGAGGTAGCCAGAGTCACACGTGCCTCGCCGTGTCCAGTTGTGTGACACCGCTCGGATTCAGTGTGTGATAAACCCTGGAAAGACACGTGGGGCTGCCTCAGAGGGAGAAGGAAGCTTGAACTAACTTGATTCTCTCTTAGTTTTTCTTTTTCTGACATTCGTAAAGTGTGTTATGACTTCAGCATTCAGCTTTTTTGTTTCCATTGCCAGTAATTTATAGCAGAAGCACCAAGCCAACTGCAGTCTTTTTCTTACCAGTGAAGTTAGCGTGATCTAAAAGTTGCAGCTGGGCACTGCCTTTTAGCACAAGTTAAAATCTTGCATTTGTGGAAGGGATCATAAAGCACTTTGATAGCATTAATTCATAACCTCAGTATCACCCCATTCAGCAGAGAGCTCAGGTTTTCGTTTTGGTTTTACTGTTCTTAAGAAACAGTTTCGGAGTTACATTATTTCTGGTATTTCTACTAACAATAGGAACAAACCCAAGCCACTGAACTAGTTCCCACAATGCAAATACAACAGTGAAACCTGTAATATAATTCGTGGAGTTTGATGCTAAATACTCTGATCGTTGCTGAAAAAAATCCCACACATTCTTGTTTGTGTTTTTTAAGAAACCTGATGCCTGAAGCACAACAATAAGAGGTCAGTTCTTTGGCTGTTTCTGCCGGGATACAGATTATTACCAGCAGTTATGCAAAACTGCAAAGTTTGATAAACCACCACCCCTGTGTAAGAAGACTCAGATTTCATGGGAGTTACACAGTAGGGCTAGTTTTCTAAAGAAATTAGGGATTCAGCTGAAGAGTTTCAGCTTGCTGCAAAGAGCTTTTGTTTTATCAAAAAACTCACCCTGAGATGGAAATAGTTGATTTATTACGCTACCTTGTGGCAACAGTCCTTGGTTTCCTTCTGTCCTCATTCTCAGCTCTGGGTGGTCAAGGCTTTTTGCAAGCTGGCCGGCCCCGGTGTCGCAGGTGGTGCAGCTGGAGCAAGGAGCTGGCTGGCAGATGTGGGCACCGGGGGTACCTGGCGACCCCATCCCTAAGGCACCACGACAGCGTGCCGAGCTCGCAGTGCTGGGGCTTTGGAAGGGTGCTGCAGTTGCTATTCTGGGTGATGTGTTCTTGAAATCCTCATGCTTTTCCTGGGAGACTGTAGGTTTTTATGGAACTCTTATGCAGAAAAGAAAATAGGTTTTGCAGCCAGGTGTAAAAAAGGATGGGTTGACTGACCACTCAGTCCCGCGTTGATTCAGCCTTTTCTCAGCCTTCTTGAAGCAGGTATCTCTCCTCTGGAAAGGCGGGGGCACTGGGTGGGCTGGCTGGCGTGAACCGCAAGATGAGTATTTCTGCTGGTGCCTTTCTTTTGTGTCATGACCCCAGGATGTGCAGCATTTAGAGGGATTCTGGCCTGGTCGTTTAGAAGAGGCTCACGTGCAGGGCAAGGAGTTCTTTTTATGTCCATGATAGGGTTTATAAGGCTCTTTACCTTTGCAAAGTGATACCTCAAAAGACTTTATTTAAAATAAAAAGACAGTGACGTTTTGTCTCCACATTTAACAACTAATAATAGATCCTAGCTATGGCATATTTTATGGGAGCAACGGGGCATCACCAAGCATGCCATGAAGTACACTGTATACAAGATGCTCTAGCAGTAGCCCACTGCAGCAGGTAGGAGAGGTGCTGCTTCTTTTAATCCTGTATATTTTTTCTGAGGTTATCAGAAAACACAGCAAGACCTGTACCTGTTTTCATGAGTGGCTTCCAGAGTAGCTGAGATTGCTTCTCCCTTGACCAGACCAGCAGCGGGCTCGTGCAGTGCTCTGGTGGGGGATGCCACAAGAAAAACACCTGCAGCAGGACACGTCACGGGTGATGCAGCAGCTCCTCTCCTCTGAAGTGGTTCTGGCTGATGAAGCCCAGCAGGGTACGCGGGCCCTCTGTCCCCGCCAAGCTGCTGGCTTTAGGGTGAGGTGCAGAATCAAAGGGCTGATTCCCAGGTGTCCGTGATCCTGACAGGTGTCACGGAGGTGTCGCAGGGAGCCTCCTGGCAGGTGGCATTCCGTTGACAAACATACTTTGGGAGCCAAACAAACTACATGAGCCACGTGGACTTTTCTTCTTCTCACAGATTCGTGTGACTTTTGAGATGCCCATTTTAGGAAAGAAAGGAAAACAATGAAAAATTCTGAGAAGCAGCTAAACATTTTGAGATTTGCAAGGCAAGACTCACTGCTTTCTCACTTGGAAGAGGCTTTGTTGTGTTGGAAACTCTCTAAGCATTTTTTATGAACATAGTTGAAAGTGTCAAACGCAAACTTCAGTAGGTTTAAATTGAAATGAAACATTGTGGTTTGGCTGCAGCAAGATAGTTGGCTCCGTCCAAAATAATCCTTTTCTTTCCTTTTTATCTAAGATGTTAGTACCTCCAACAGGCCAGAAAAAACCCCAGCTCTGCCTGCCCACTGGCTGGGAGGAGCGTTTGTCTCCAGTATGTGCCAGATGTGCCATCGCCAAGGTGCACTAGGCTTTTGGGTGCTTTTGCTTCCTAATGGACAGTGTCTCTCTGGCAGGCGGGCAGCTGCCAAGACACGGGTCTTCCAGGGGGACTCAGCGGAGTCCCAGGACTGGGGCTGAGCAGCTTTTCTGTGTCACCCAGCTGCTGCGCTGCTCTGCTCATCTCGTGCCGTGTGCCCAGCAGCGGCCTCATCCCGGGCAGGGCGAGCCGGCTGCTCGGTGGGCTCTCGGGCCGCTTCGCTCTTGCAGAAAGGTTTTGCCTGCAGTCCCGCCAGGGCGGCCGAAGTCCCACAGCAGTTGGGCTGGTGGGGGCTGCTGGCACCCTCCACGCCAGACGTGGGGATCAAGGCAGCCTGGAAGAAGCTGAGCTCTTGTGTGTGAAGGGAAGGGACCTAGAAATGGCCTGACCCTGTGCACACCCTGTCAGATGGGCTGCCAGCGCTGCAGCGTGAGCTTGCAAATTGACGAGGTGGATGCAGTTCCATAGGAAAATTGTATGGGGCTGGCTTAAAGGGAGGGTGTATGAATGGTTTAGTGGGAAGCTGAACGCATCTCTTTTAGAAGCGACTCTTCTCCAGTGTCACTGGTGACCTGGAAGGAGAGGTACAGCATGTATGCAGTGACAGTGATGCTGTGAATGCCAGCTGGGGAGGAATGGTCCCGACGTGGTCTTGGGGACTCAGAGACACAAGCCGGGAATGACAAAAAGAGATTCAGCTCTGAAAAGTACAAGCAAACAGACCTAGAGAAAGACTATAAAATGCAGAAGTTGTTGCAAATGGCATCAAAACAAGGAGGTTTTGTGATGAGACCCAGAAAAGTCATTTCATATGTGTGGCCTGCTCTTCAGAGGTGGTCTGGGTGAGTACAAAGCTGGTCACTGATGGTCAGCCCTAATCCCTAGGAAAACCATGGCAGAGACCAGCTAGAGCTGCATTTGCTCTGTTGCTTTCCTTTGCAAAAGCAAAAGCTTTTCCTGCATGGACCCTTTTCATCATCACCTCTGTGAAGAGGTGGAAGGCGGAGAAGGTTGATTTTTTTCCTAGGGAGCAGTTGCTATGGATGGCTGGAGGAAATGGGAGGAAGAAACAAAAAACAAACATGCCGGCAGCCTTCCTGGAGACAGGGCTGAGAAGCTGGAAAGTATAGCTGGACCTTGGCTTGTTCAGCTGGGCTGGCTCTCAGCTGTGGGTCAGATCCAGCAGCATCTTTCCCATCGCTCTGCTGGGAACAGCCGAGCTCCATTTTACGACACACGGATTTGGATCCTGTAACAGGCGTTCCCATTCAGCTGAGAGAGGGAAAGAAGTGATGCTGAGCCGAGAGCTCAGACCTTTCCAGTCCTTGCTCTGCATGCACATTAAAGGGGGCAAAATGAGTGCCTGTATGGCACAGGCTCGGGCTGGCCCACCCATGCTCTGGGGGAATTGAATTATTTCAGTGGAAATCCAGGTGCTCTTGCGTAGCCAAAGCTCACCCCCTGCAGGGAGCTAAGTGTGAAGTGGAAGCCGTCTCCCTCCAGGCTTGGCATTAGCGTTGCACCGGGGTGACGTTTTGGGGTGAACGGTCTCCTCTAGCCCAGGCACAGCAGGAAGGAGGGAGGGACGCAGCTGCCTGCAGCGGGAGCAGGCATCCCCAGCGGGTCGGTGCTGGGTGCCATTGTCCCCATTGCAACAGGCAGCACGACATCCAGATACCTCGCTGCCCCGTTCCGGGTGCTGGTGCGGCTGCAGGTGCGGTTGTGGAGGCTGCGGGATGTGTCCTAAAGAATGGGTTTGTCAGCTTGTGCCGTGAAAGCCTGCATCCCCAGCCATGCTGCTATGGGTCGGGCCTCAAGAACGCTAACACTGAATTAAAGATCGTGAGATGACAAAGCAGCCAGGCATGCTGTGCTTTCTTTGTTTACAGCAGCTGTGATTGCTAATAGTGTCCTGCTTTGCTGGTGCCTGTGATTGTCATGGGGCTCTGGGGTAGCACTCCAGGGAGAGCTTTAAGGCATCCCTATGCCTGTTGCGGATGCACAGGAACGTCTGCTGTGTCACAGCAGTGACCCGAGATCCTTGTTGTGTGCTTGGGCACCTGCCAAGACCCTGTCCCAGCCATGGTCCAGCGGTGTGGGTAGCTGCTGCGCCTGGAAATGCTTGGGTAGCTGCTGCTTCGGCAGTCATCCCCGAAGACTGTCTGCAGGCTGCCACGTGTTGCACAGAGTGGGCCACAATGCCTATGGTTTTGCTAGGATGAGGTAAAGCAAGTTCAAATTGCACAAAAAAGCTTCACGGAAGTTCTGTGTCAGTGGAGAAAGGAAGCAACAGGCAGCACCTTTCACATCATGATGAAATAGCTGAACCTAGTAAAAATCCTGTTTATCAACGTACACATTAAAGAAGTGAGGAGGGATCTGAATTTGGCTCAAACCTTCCCATCATGTCAGACTGATGTATGAGGGAGTGGGGAGAGAGGCAGAAGCGACGGAGCTACCATCATCTGATGCAGCACATGCCCTCATCCCCTGTGGGAGAAGAGCTGTGCCGCTGTTGCAGCTGCACTTACCCTGCACGTGGCACGAGTCTGGATCTGTTCGTGGGTGGAGTTTGGGTCCTTCTGTGGTTTACAGCATCTGGTTTTCTCTGGGATGTAAAATAGATGATGCTTCCAGTGAGCCGAGCCAGCCTGCTGGTGGGAGCCAACAACAGCCGGGTACCTTCAGTTTCAGAGATGCCTGTGGCGCGGGGAGCTCTCGTTAGCCTGGTTTTTGCCAATTAGAGAAGGGGTGCCCGTGTGCACCCTGTCTCTGCTGGCTGGGGGTATCGGGCCTCCTGCGGGGGATGCAGCGAGGTCTTGCTGTCCCTGCACTCTTTTCAGGGGGCTCTTTGCCGCGACAGCCCAGCAGCCTGCAGCAGGGCCTCTGCTCGCGGCTGAGGACTGGAGAGTTATTTTTGAGCCCTGGATCACCACCCGCTTGGCCAAGACCCTCCTCATCTTAGCATTCCTGGGAGGATCCTGTCCAGGTTGGGTGTCTCGTGTCCGTGGGGCTGGGGCTGTCGGTGGGAGAAGGCTCCGGCAGCAGAACCAGCAGTGGGTCCCGGAGGGCCTGGCCCTGTGCTCCGGTGACATCCCGCGGCAGGAGCCCTGTCACCGGCCCTGTGCTGCCGGCACCGGCATCTCTGCCGGGCTGGGGGCCGGACGGGGGAAGAACGGTTCTCCTGACTGGGGATGAAAAGCCTCTTGGGGCACCCCTCATTTTCTCCTGCAAGCCTGGTTGTATGCTCCGCTACGTCTGCTTCTTTACCATACCGCTGCTTTAATGTGGCCCCTACTTCTGCACTTGCGTTTCAAGCCCTTGAGCCCCCGAGGCTGTTTACAGGGTCAGTTTTTGCCCCCATGTACCCTTGAGTTCTGCGAGCCCAGTGCCTCCATCTTCTCGCTCCTGTGTTTCTCCCCCCTCCCGGTTTTTGCCGTGAGCTTTCCGCTCCCCTCCGGCCTGCGTGGTTTCCCCAGCCCTTCCTTCCCCACCTGCTCCCTTGACGCCAGCCCTGCAGCCGTTGGGGCAGAGACGTGGGGGCTTGTGTCAGGGGGGAGTGCGAGAGGAAGGCAGGGAATCCTGAAGGTACCTAACCAGTGACAGGACTGGGGCACGCGTGCCGCTCCGCCGGGCTGTCTGCGTTTCCATCGTGCCTTTGAAGGGGGTGAAGCGGCACCCGGTCCCGCAGCCGCTGGGCCGGCCTCTGCGGCTGGCGGCTCCCTCCAGCCTGGGCCGCCGGCGGGTCGCTGCGCTGACCCGGGCCCAGGACGGGAGAAGCACTTGTTGAGCCACCCAACTCAAGGGCGCTTCGTTGCTCTGCAGGATCAGGCTGCGACTGAATTAATTGGCCTTGAAGCAGCAGTCACTCGTATACACATGTCCACATATTCCATTTGACATGTTTGGTTTCAACCTCATTTTTGGTTTCAACCTCATTTATTTCTGGCAAAGAGAAGAAACATCTTGTCCCTTGCCTGGACACATTCTCTGCGCGCATGCAGGGTGCAGGAGCTGATCTGCGGGGGCAAGACTCCTGCTTTGGAGTGGTTTTGGGTCAGTCTGTCGCAGTCGGGGGTCGGTCAGCTCTCGAAGGCCGTGCAGTGCTCTTCAGACTGTAGGAAACCCGGGGGACGTTTGCAGAAGTACTGATGTCCTCTTGTCTGAAGGAGAGGCAGCCAAGAGCCGAAGGCAGGCTTGCGCCAGCACGGCTGGGTCCCGAGGGATGTAAGCACGAGGTTACCAACTGTGTTCCCACAGGCAGCTAGCCACATAAGTATGTCCATGCCCGGGAGTTCAAGTGTCTTTTGAAGGTAGCAGTTAGGTCTTGCTGTCATTAGGTACTTTTGAAATGTAAGTTTTTGTCACCATCCAACAGAAGTCCAAGGTGCCTTTTTTTCCTTTCTTATTTTTCTCTTTTTTTTTTCCTTCTCTTTTCTTTTAAGGATAACTAACTAAAGCTTGGCTAGCTTTTCCAGAGGAAATGTATTTATGTGTTGGGTGTCCATTTAATTGCTCTGTGAAGGGGCTGCTCGCGGTCTGTGGGAATGAGACCCGCCTGCAGGCAGATGTCCCTGGGAGAAGCTGTGCTGGGGTGGTGGACGTGAATCCCCTACCTACAGCAGGCTTGGAGCAGGCAGGGGCAGGGCACGCGTTCTGGAGCTGAGTCTCCGTCGTGCCTCCGAACACTGGCTATCCAGAGGTGGGCTTGCTCCAGAGTAATGAGGGATCTGGTTGCTCACGAAGCCTGTTGACTGCTGGGCCTCTCAGGGGCAGCTGGTGGCACAAGCCTATGATGAATGAATGCCATGTCAACACCACCAGCTGCCCCTTCCCACCTTCCTCTCCCGCTCTGGCCACTGCCGCGCTTCAGCGTAGGTGGAAGTTAGGAGCCTTGTGCAGCAGACTAAAGCACTCTGCTCTTAGGCCCGTTCTTGGTCATCTCATGTGGACAGCGTAGGGTAGTCCACAAACCTCAAGGTATCCCGAAGCCACGGGGTGGAAGCTGGTATTTTGATAGAGACATTGTCTCGTCGTTTCCTCTGGGCACGCTACAGTCGCTGTGGGCTCCTGACTGTCAAGGACAATCCCTTCTGGGGACTTGTGTTTTTCCAGAGCCTTTGTTACCTTCCATAAAGCATCATCTCAGATGAGGATTTTGTAGATGGCATCGCCTGTTGCCTCAGTCCAAAGCAGAAAGAAAGGAATGGTCCTGATATTGCTCTGACTTTAGTCCTTAAGAAGACTGCAAATAAGTTTTGGCTTGAACAATTACGCACCCTAATGTCAGTTTGGGCAGGTGATTGAAATCATGCGGTAATTCAGCTGGAGTGGCCGTAACACCTACTGCTTTTAACATAATGGTTCCTTGAAAACATTAAATGCTGACCTAGAAGTTTAGTTTGTTTCAGGCCATACATCTACTGATTTCCCACCTTGTTTCCGCTGCCAAAGCCTCAACTCTAGCCAGGAGAAAACTAAGCAGAGTTGCTCCGCTGCGGAAAAACTTGTGTCACTGCCACCTGCCTTGTACAACACGTGTCTCCTGATGCCTCCTGGCAGACCTCACGTGTGTCCAGCACGAGCAGCTGAGTTTCAGATTCCTTCTCATTCATGTCTGCTCCGGAGTGGGAGTTTGAAGGGCTTAAAGAGCTCCATGCTGCCTCTGGGAGATGGTGTGGATGGTGGGAATGGTGCGAAAGCCAGTGTAGTTTTGAGTGTTTCTCAGTAACGGAGCCAGTGGGCTCTCTTCCCAGTTTCCTCCAGCTCTGGCTCTCAAGTTGAACATCAGAGACTGGGAGAGCTGGAGCCAACAGCACCAGATAGCACGATTGTCAAAGGCTTGTGAGTGCTCATCACTTGGAGCTGCACTCCCCCACAGAATCAAGGGTGACCCGTGGATCTCAAGGGTCAAAGAATGTGGAGGGAGAGCCACAGCTCTGGGTCAGCAATCCCCTTCCTCCAGGGACAAGCACGCACGAGAAAAACTTCTCTGAAGTTTGTGTGTGGTGGAATTTCCTCATTCACTGGCGCAGGAGTGCGTGACCAGCCTCTTGAGCTACTGTGTCCTGCCAGAGGTTCCATCTGGAGAGGGTGTACCAGCTGTGGTGTTTCTGTCCCTTGGATTCACTGTGCCCTGAGGTAGCTCGGTCCCTGATAACTCATCCGCTAGGAGAGAAGAGGGGATGGTTTTATGTAAAGAATACATATGGGGAGGAGGAGTCTGCATGCATGGGGACGGGCTGTCCTGACAGGTCTGCTGAACATTATGACATTTGAGCCCTCATTATTGCGTGACTGGTTTATATTCACTGTTCCTTGGTTGTGCCAGTCTGCAAGAGCCGTTGGTCACAGACGTGTAGGGCTGGCGGGAGATGCTGCGTCAGCAGCATCCTGGTCTTTACAGGTAGGTGTTGAGCCTGGCTGTGGAGCGTTGGGAGACCGCGGTCAGAGCAGGGTTTGTTCTGGTGACAAAGTCCTTGCAGCAGCGTGTGCCTTCTACTCTGTGGCTATTAACAAATATCTAGTGCCATGTTATCCCTGTAGGTGTTTCTGAGGAGGTTATGAGCTGTAGGAGTATTGCCATTTAAAAATAATTTTCAAATTGACCGTGCTGTTTGTTTTGAAGCATGTGAGTAACACCTCGCTGACTGCACCTGGAAGATGTCCTATGGAAAAAAAAAATAATCTTTTTCCATTTTGAATGTTCTGGGCCCAGGGCAGCATGTTTTACTGTGTATTTGTGCAAGTGTCACATAGCAACCAGGAGGAAAGCACATCTCTTCAAAAGAAGGGTCTGAAGTCACCGTGGTTGGCCAGCATCCAGGGGGCTGATGAAACTGTGCAAGTGCTCAAGTCAGCAGCATCTGTCTGCATAGTAATTTATCTACTATTAACTAATGAACTGCTACTCTAGACAAGGTAACATGGTAGCACCCAGCACCCGCTTCTAACTTTCTGGAAAGTGGGCGAGTGACGTGTCAGGAGGTTTGGCAATAGGGGTCAAGGGCGTTTCTCATGTCCGGCCCCAGTCAGTCTAATCTCGGTAGAGACCAGGACCTGTTCTTGAAGCATTGCAGCGTCATGGCAAGAACAGTATGGTCTGGTACCTTAACTCTTCCCCACACCCTCCTTGGTTGCAGAGGCTCCGGCACAACACACTGCGCCCCGTTCCCTGCCTGGTGCTTGCAGACACCTCCCTGCCCATGGGCCCACCAGGGAGGGGGAAGGCTTTCAGCTCGTCTCCGGCCAAGTACTGGGGTGCACCAGCTCGCAGGCAGCGAGCGGCACGGGAGCAACGGGAATGGAGGCAGGAGGCAGTGGTCCAGCTGGGCCAAGCAGCCCATGCTGGTGCCCTCATAGTCCTGGCAGTAATCTGAAGTAGGTTATTGAGAAGCTGCTGACTTTCACTTTAAGCTGGTGAAAGCCTTTTTGGTTTAGAATAAATATGTATCCAGTAAAACCTTCTAAGAGCTTCAGCAGAAGCACACAGTGAGTAACAGACTCAGTAAGTAATAAAAGCTTTGGGCTAGCTTACTGAGCCAGTGGAGACATCAAAGCTTGTGGTAAGGGAGGGCTGCCATACCAATCTACGTGCTTAAACCCTTCAGCAAAGAGAATGTGTAATTAACACTATTGAGTGTGACCCTCTGCTGAACCCCAGCAGCAGAGCACGCGCTCCGGACAGTCCACACTGCGATCACCCGCTTCCCCAGAGCTTTGTAGCAGTCAAAGCTGGCTGCAGCATCAGGGGTTGCGTTACGAAGATTGCTCTGCTCGTGCACGCTACGCAGTGGTTGGCAGGGTGCCCTTCAGGCCACTGCAGCCATCGCAAACCATAGTTAGGTTCTAGTTCGGGAAGCAAACTGAAGGGAGGGTTGGGTGTTGATCATCCAGGTCAGATGGCTTGTTTTTCTAGCAGGAGCTAGAAATCGGATTTACAGCAATGGCTGTGCCAGGTGTGGCTGTAAGATTTGGGTGGGGGAGGACGCAGCATGCATTAGCTGCTGGCTGGTAGCAGGAGCTGCAGGGAGGTCTCGCTGACGGTGTTGAGAGCTCTGCACACGAGAGGCGTCACAGCTGGCCTGGGAGAGAAAGCGAGATTCAGGCCTGGCCGCGGCTCTGCAGGGCAGTGGACCTGCCGGCAGCACTGTGGATCCCGTCAGACAGGAGAGGGCAGACAAGTTCTTCCCATCCCAGCACAACTCCAGCTGGCCCAGTCCTGGTCGTCAGCGGGGTCCCAGGCCCAGCATCATCTGTCTCGGCATATGCTGAATACTTGTGACCAGTTCCACCGTTTAAACCTTCCTACCAGGATCACAGCTGAGGAAATACAGCAGTCCTTAGCGCTGCCAGCGCTCGTAGCGTTTGCATAGGACACAAGGTTCCTGCAGCCAGATGTGTAGGGCATTTTATTTTTTTTTAAATGTTTCCAATTCTTGTGCTTGTGCAAGAAAGTTTAAGGTGATCCAGATGTGCTCCAGCAGTACCAAAATATCCATTCTTTTAGAAAGCTCTTTCATTTTTACTCACTATTATTACATGGAAAAGTTTCAGCTTAAAAGAGCCCTGTTGGTGGCTTGCTCCGCTGGTTGCCCTCTCTGTAGGCTGGATGCAGACCTGGCTCCAGGGAGCGGTGTCCGGAGCCCGGTACCCGGTGCCCGTTGTGGGGGGAGCGGTGTCCGGAGCCCAGAGCCCGGTACCCGGTGCCCGGTGGGGGGGGAGCGGTGTCCGGAGCCCAGAGCCCGGTACCCGGTGCCCGGTGCGGGGGGAGCGGTGTCCGGAGCCCAGAGC
>JANZLQ010000044.1:21509378-21537365 GCA_026212715.1 Elanus axillaris | reverse complement strand
GCTCGGCCCGGCCCGGCGGCCGCCAGAAGAAAGAGGCTGTCCGAGACGCGTTCTCGGGCGGTGCGCGCAGCCCCGCTCCCCGCGGTGCCGCTCTCTGCGGACCTCGCCCCGGGGTTTCCACGGTCTGATCCGGCCCGTGCCCCCCGCCGCTTTCCCCGGCGCTCCCGAGGGCAGGCTGCGGTGCGGGTCTCTTCTGGGAGAGCCTCAGGTCTTTCATCTTGTCGCTGGCTTCTCGCTGGCTTCCCATAGCTCTTGTTTTCACTCCTGAGGACGGCTTTGGCCCTTTGAAGAAAAAGGAAAACCGCAGCACTTGGGTTTCATTGTTCCTTTTAACGTACAGGTGGGAGCAAAATCCTCCCAAAGAAGGGCAAAGATCGTTACCGCGGCGAAGAGAAATTCCTTTGTCAACCCAGATCCAATTGCTTTAAGAAGCAATATCACCTCTGTGCACATCTTGCCTTTTCTGTATCCTTAGACCTCCACGGCGACAAGAAGATTGCTGCTGCAGGTGGGATTTCCCCCGTTCTCTGGTGCTCTTTATCCAAGGACCTTTATGATACACTTTGCTGATAGGCAGGGCTTGTTCCCGCTCCTCTGGGTTCTGGCAGGAACTTTCTCACCTCCGTGGTGCCAAAATCTCACAAGTTGCTTTCTTTCTCCCAATTAAATCCTTTCTTCAGCCTGCTGAAGCTGAAAATGCTGTGGGTGAGTGGCATCTGCATAGCTGACACAGGTCTTACAGGTAGCTCTCTCCTCTGACTTCCGCAGCTTGGTGACGGCCCTCCAGGACTCACTTGCCCTGTTCGGCAGCATTATCATGTCCTGGTTGCGGTGGAGGAGGTTGCTCTGGAGTTCAGGTCAAATGACCATTACGTCCCGAACCCGTGCTTTGATGCCCGTGGGAAGCAATGAAGTGAAGTCAGGTTTCAGGTGGTCTTCTCTATTTTTATAGAATGGCAGAACGAAAATCTCAGCTACGGTGTCTCCCCTAGAGCAAAGCCTCTTCTGTCCCTTTCCGCAGATTGTGCCCCCCTCGGGCATTGTTTTGATTGTTTATTCCTCCTTCCTAGATTTCCGCCCCAGAATCTGTTCTTGCATGTCAGGACACATCGCGACTTCTGGGGATGGCAGATTGTTCAGCTAAGCTGTGCTTGTTAGTAGAGATTTTTGGGACTGTGTTGCGCCATTAGGGTATAAGATATCTCAGAGAGCTTTAAAGCATCTAAAGCATCACAGCTGGAGGGAGGCTTGGAGTAGAGAGTACACAGAGAATTATAGGAGCCACCTTGTGCTGTCAGGTAACTTACCTATAGGTCTCAAAGCTAATAGCACTGAAACAATGACTGAGCCCGCAAATGAAGGGAATGGTGACTTCCTCACTTCTGTCACCCAAGCAAGCAGCAGGTTTGGCTTTTTTTTGTGAAGGGTGTATTGGAAATCTGAGTATTTTTACCTCCTGACAGCTATTGTTTGGACTGACTAGTGTGATTCTGGAGATGCACAAACACTCCCTCCTGGTTCCTCTCATGCTCAACAGTGCTGCAGTTGGAATTTGTAGTTAGTTTCTGACAATAGCATATGAAAAACCACAGTTTGCACGTTGTATCTGTTTGCAGCAATTTCTGGACTTTTCTAGGACAGCTATTTCAGTGGAGAAGCCAGGAGCATGAGTGAAGGGTGCATGTGTTTGTGCGAGATAAATTGCTGTGGGAATTATTTCCAACCTGAACTGTAAAAGCCTATGTGTTGTCAAAAGCTACGTGTGACAGGCAAGACTGTAGCCGTTGAAGGAAGATTGAGAAGTATGGGCATATCTCTTGGTTGTGATGTGGAGAAAACATGGGGAGGGGAGGTTAACTGTGTCTTTTGGCTTCCTCAGTGATTGCTTCATCAGCTTGGTATGGAAGTGTTGCTCTTCACCGTGCCTTAGGTTGTGCACAGTGCATCAGAGACAGTAGATGTAGTATTACTGTCCAGGTGTGTGCCGATGCTGGAATGTCCAGCTCGGGAGAATAGTAATTTCAAACCTTCTGTGTCTATTGGGAGACTTTTTATTAGTTCCTTTTCTTTGGTTGTTTGGAGATATAATCAAAGTACTTCCCCTCCTGCTGTCCACAGTATTTTTTCCTATCCCTGCAGAAAGAGGGGTGGAAGACTAAAGTGTTGAAATGCCTTGCCCTGGTTCCACAAAAGAACTGTTAACAGAGCTGGTGGTTGAATCAAAATTGCCCAGTCTCTGTGCTTTGGTGACAAATACCTTTCCTATCCCAGCTAGACTGGAGTTCCTGTATTTTTTCTTGGTGTGAGCCATGCCCATCCTGTTCAACCACCCTGCCCCAGCCCACAAGCACCATCTCTGTGATGTCTCTGGCACCTCTAAAAACAATGAGGTCTGCCTGGGGATTGCAGTTCTATTTTGTATCAGGTGCAAGTGGGGAGAAAAGCCTCAGTTACTGACTAGATAGATTTTGATAAACTGGCAGCTGTCACCATGGCATTTCTTACCATGCTGACAGACCGTGGGGAATCACTGCGCGTGGCTGGTGGCTGTCCGTCTATCCCTGTGATTCCAGCCAGGGGTTGTTCCATGCTGCTGTGTGGTACATTAGTAAGGAGGAGACATCAGCTACTGATGAAACACCATTGCAATTAGTGTCTCTTCTTTTACAGGGGAAAGAGCAGTAAAGCTATACACCTGCTTCCATGCTACCCTAATTATGCCCTTGTGCTTTGTAAACAAGGTGAGCGCTATTCTTGGCTGGATTCAGGAGCCTTCTGGAAGCTGCTGCCTCTCTTTCCTTCCGCAGCATCACACCGAGAAATGTTAAGAGACCCCCTGATATTTTTGGATCTCAAAAGGCCAGATGATGCTTAAGAGCATCAGGAGCAGAGTGTGGGCATGAGGGAACGGGTAATGGTTTTGAAAGCTTGATCCCAAATGCCAACAGGCGGAGAGACAGGGAGTGTTCCGCAAAAAGGCTTCCCGGCGCGGCAGGGGTGTTGGGGGCTGGTGGTGATCCCACCTGGTTTTGGCAGAGCTGCGCTGGAAGGATGCTTCCAGGCGTGGCCTTGTAGGGCAGCACCTGTGCCTGCAGAAATGGGTGTCCTGCAGAAATGGGTGCTCTCGAAAGGTACCGCGCCGGTGACGAATGGGCTGTCACCAGCTGCACGGAGACTTGTTGAGAGACAGTCGGCAGTGGAGATCAGGCTGGCAAGCCTGACGGGTCTGTGCCAGCGGTCAGGTAGAGCCACACGCGTGCGGCCGCAGTCTGCGCAGCACCTTTGGCTCACGCTGTGGCTTCGGCCCTTTGCCCAGAGGCTGGTCCCCGCTTGCCGCCTGGAGCCGGGGGCTGAGCTGGGCAGCGGAGGCGGCTGGGGTTTGGGCTCTGGCACGCTCTCCCGGTCCCGCAGCCCTTCTGCCGGGCCGTGAGGAAAGGTGCTCCTGCGGTGCCTCCGCCGCTCCTGCTGCAGGAGGGTTTTTCCGTCTGCTAACAATGGCTGATGACACAGCCTGACACTGGCTGGTGGGGAGACGTGGTGGGTGTGGAGATGCACAAATGAGCGCTGGCAGAGGAAACAGTGCATTTATTGTAATCTGAGGCTGCTCTGGCAGCCTGTGCTGCAGAAGCCTGTCTATTAAGTCAGGCTTGTTTCCTCGAAACTGCTTCATTCTCTTCCTTTCTTGTTCCCCTGCCTCTTAACGTCTGGGTGCACTCCTGCACGGTGCCAGAGCCTGTAGATGTGGTATCATTTGGATATTGCTTTTTTTACTTTATTTTTTCCTTGTAGTTGGCGAGTAGGCACCAGTGCAGCCCTTCTCCCTCCTGCAGGCGTGGGGGGTGTCTGGCAGCCGGGCTCGGGGCAGCGCCCGATCCCCTGAATGAGCGCCTTGTTTGTGCTCCAGCCATTATGGACCTCACAATTTTGTGTACTAACAGAGTTAGCAATGAGCAGCCCTTCACATCTGCCACAGAATGACCATTTGTGTTTGTGGCCAGGCATATTTTCTGAGTTCATATTAACAGTTTATTCAGTAATTGTCAAGTGCTGCAGTCTCCTGCCCCCATGCCGCCTGTGCCTGTCTCCCTTGGCTTTCTCTTGTCCGATGCGCAGGGAGAGGCGGGCCAGCATCAGTATTTGCGGGCACTCCTGTGCTCTAGTGAGAACGAGCTCCAGGGACTTCGGGAAAGCAGGTTGGGAAGGTTTGAAGGATGTGGGCAAGACAAAAAAACCCAGAGGCCCAGTGGTGTTATTGGATCTGGGCAGGTAGACTCATTTTTTCTCATCATGTAGGCTAGGTAAAGCCAAGGAGGGTCTGCCAGGACACAGGGGACTGGTTATGTGGGAGAAACTCTGTACAGTTGACTGAAATATAAAACAAGAATCTTCTTCCTTGTGTTTCTAACCCTGGCCCTGATTCTTCCATAGCTGACACCTGATACTGTTGCTTGGTAGTTTCTATCTGCGTTTCTTGTACTGTTACTTAAATACTCATCATTTGCAACCATGGGAGCCACAGCTCGGCTGCTTGCCCCGTGTGACCGACAGGCTACAAGCAACTGGTTGTGGTCACGCTTTGCTCTTTTAGGGGTTTCTGAGCTTAAAATTACCGTGTTGTTAGTGAGAGGACAACTGGATAGACACAAAAAGAAGGACAAGTGCCCTGTGCGGGGGGAGGAGGAGAATCAGTGGCTAGTCCACAGCATTTGTTTGTGCTTGGGATCCTCAGCCCCAAAGCCGAGCATTGCCTGGCGTGTGCCCATCAAGGAAAGACGTGGCAGCACAGGCTGAGAGCTGGCCCGAGGACCTAGGACTCCTGGTCCAGCACGCACCCGGCTATACTCCAGCCTCGGCTGCCCCTGAGGAAAAGGGCTGCAAGTGAGAGGTGGTAACGGTCCCGCGGGTCGCTAGTCAAGGCTGGCATTTCTGTGTGCTGGTTGTAATCTGTTAAAGCGAGCTGTTTAAGGGAGCTGTGCGGGGAGGTCTGTGACCAGCAACGTGGCCTTGCTTCCAGACCCCCCTGAGACGCAAAGTTCTGCTAGACCTCTGTGCCGATGTGTTAGCTTAGGTGAGGGGAGAAGGGGAGCTGACCCCAGGTCTGCTTGGCAGGGAGGACGGTGGGCGGGAGGGGAGCAGAGGAACGGCTCAGCTGTGTGCTTTTCCTGGTGGGACGCAAGGCTCCAGACCGGCATTAAGCTGTGCCGAGTGGGGAAGGTAGATCCAGATCCCCCTTGCCGGAACTCGGGTTGCTGGTAATTAGTACGGCCATGGAAAGGCCCTGGTCTGGGAAGCAAGGAGAGACTGTGGCTCTTCCCCCTGCACCAGTGCTGAGCTGCAGCCGGGGTTGAGAGCGCCGTGCGTTCTGATCCTTTCCCCACCCAGTTTCTTTGTCTTGACTGTCTGTGGATGAGATTGCCGTAAAAACGCGCACGGGTCTCGGGGCTTTGGCTGCTGTGAGCTGCAGGGACATGGGCGGGGGGGGGGATTCTCTTGCATCCTTCTGTTGCCAGGGAGGAAGCACCACTGTGGTGATACTTCCAGAAATCACCCCGGGGCAGCAGATGAAGAAGAAACCCAGTTCCCTGTAGAGGAATTAATTGTGCAAGAGCTTTGCAGGGTGAGGCTGGCCTGCCAGCCCTGCTGAAGGCTCCGGTCAGCCATGGTCCAGGCTCAGACTGTGGAAGGGGGGTGTATTCGCATGCCAAAACCTGGGCTGTGGGCACCGGTGGGGAGCAGAGAGGAAAATAAGGGCAGCTTGAGAGCTGGAGGGTTGTTGGAGGCGTTTTAAGCCGTCAGGAAGACTGCATATTCTCTGGAACAGCACAGTCAGCTTATGTCACCCGAATACGTGGTAGCTATGTGTGAGATTGGGCTGTTTGCCCCTGTACTGCCTGCAGCTGGTGTTTGGATCTGTGGAGGTGGAAGAGCAGAACCTCAGCCTTCCCAGTTCCTCAGGACAGGGTCTCTTCCTTCTCTCCCATCGGTGTATGCTGGGTGGGCCAGGTCCAGAAGCATGAATACAGGAAGAGCGTAAGAGAGTTCTGGTCTGGGTGCTCCTCCGCTGTCTGTGCTCCTTCAGAGAGGGCTGCTGGCCACTTAGGTCAGTAGAAAGGAGAACAGAGGAGGTGGTAAATGATGAGACGGTAACACAGTTCAGTGCCTCCTGGGTCGTGTGTAGACCTGTGACCTTGTGCAGTACCTCAGAAGGACTACTTCAAGCATTGTAGGGGAGGGACAGGTTCTGTCATCTTCAGGGCTGCCTCTCCTGTTGGTGGTCTTTGCAAGGTGGTAACAGATGAGAGAGATTTAAATTGTCTTCTTTAATGTAACTTATTTTGCATGGTATTTGGATAAGATTTCAGGATATGCCCTTAGTAACAAACTTGCTGTAAATACTGGTGCGTGGCTTGTGCTGCCTGCAGATTTATGTGCATAATGACCTGGTGTAGGAAGCTTTTGACTTCTCTCTGTATATTTTATGGAAGCATATTTGCTGTGTCCCCAGGGACTCTCCTTTGTACTCATTTTGCCTCAGTGGTGTTTCTGGCAGCACCTGTTCCAGTCAGAAACAGCCCTACGAGTATGATCTTCCCAGTCCTTTCCTCTTGTCCTGTAGTTTCCAGTGTGGGTACAGATGTGAACTTCCTGCAGTATCGGCTCTTGGGGTGATCCGTCTGATGCAGTGGGAGAGCTCCCGCGAAGGGCACTGTACTGGCTGCTGAGAAGCGCATGTATTGCCTGCTGCTGACAACTGCTGTGTTCTTCCCTTCACAGAGCGATCGTCTCCTTATTAAAGGAGGGAGAATAGTCAACGATGACCAGTCGTTCTATGCTGACATTTACATGGAGGATGGACTCATAAAGTAAGTACGGGACTTCTGTTATCTCTGTCTCCCCTTAAATCAGCTTCAGATCGGATGGTTATTGGCTTTTTGTCGATGTGGTCTGTTCCCAACTTGCCAGCCAGTAGAACTTGATAGCCCGCTCTGGTTAGAGGCTCGGCTCTGCAGTGTGTGCGAACACATATGCGATTGCCTGACGTGTTTCCATAGTAACTCCAGTGACTGGATTGCAGTCGGGCTGGGGACTTCGCGATACAGCGTGCATTGTACAACAAAGCTGCATCTAATTGCACCAGGAGCAAGATTTAATTTTGACTCCTGTTTTGCCCTGTGTTAACGTTATTAGCATGAGTGACCCCACACAAGATCCCATTTGTTAGCCCTGACAAGGACAGTGCTGTGCTGCAGGTCATCTGCATCCTTGAGATTTTCAGGAATTGCAGGCAAACCTCTGGGTCTCCCCAGCCTCTTTGTGTGTGTTTCAGAGGTGCAGTAATAAATCCATTGTTCAAAGGCTGCAGTTCAAATGTGGCAAGTGTATCACGCTGGGACCAGCTCCAAGCTGGGTGAATTGAAAAAAACATGGTAGTTTATAGAAGAGAGACTTGAAAAGCCATTGCTTGCTCTACGGTAAGAGGAAAATATCCAGCCTTCCCAGGATGGTATGTTTTAAAAGTCTAGCAGCAGAGAAATACGTCAGGAAGTGGGACTGTATTTTTATGAGGCTATTTTTCGCTGGTGGACAAGAGCATTCATGACTGACTAGTACTTGTACCCAGGCAGGGATCAGAGCCAGCTTCAGGTCTTGCTACGGCACAGACTTTCTGGGTATCCTTGAGCAAATCACCTAGCCTCGTCTGCAGCCTGCAGGTCACAGAATTTCATTGCCTTTGAAGTGAAATGCTCTTGCAAGTGAATTCTGGTAAGAATACAGTGAGCAGTTTAAATCCTTTGCTGATGGATTCATCTCAATAAAGGCGATAGAAAGAGCTGCTGGTTTATTGCCGTGAGGACACTGGAGTGAGCAGGTCTGTCCACAGGACTTTTGTTACCCTAAGGAAAGAAACCTGCAAAGTGACTAGAATTGAGTGAAATGCAAATATGGAATTTGCTCCTCATTTACCTCCCTAGTGTGCCAAGGAAACCAGAAATTTTCCACTAAAACCAACTTGTCTTTTATCTTGATTTATCAGGGAAGACTGAGGAAGGCTTGATGAAAATAGGATTTCTGAAAGAAGAGATTTGAAGGCTGAGTGCTACATATGGACAGATAAAGGGATTGAGGGGGCGGGAGCCTGAGTGAAGGGAGTCCTAAGGTTCAGGTGACCTGACCTGCAGGAGGGCTGGCTATGTCTAGGGAGGAGAATGTCATGTGCTAGACCAGCACAAACTCCAGAGGACTATAATAGTATTTTAGGTTGTGTATAGATGTATACTGGAACTTTTTACGTTTCCTGTTTTCAGAAGATATTTTTAGGTACTTGGGATTTTAGCTGCCTTCGCTACAGCATCGTCCTGCTGATAGCAAAAATGTCCTTCAGGAGCATGAAGGAGACAATATGAGAAGGGAGGTCCTGGGGACTGGAGGACCCCGTGCTCCTTGGGAAGAGAGTGAGCCCAGTGCTTCCAGGCTGTGCCGTGAGCCCAGCCGGGCTGCAGCCAGCCATGCTGTGCACTTTGTGAGCTCCTCCCCAGCTCTCTGGAGGGAGGCTTCCCTTTACCCTTGGGACTTTGTGCTGTGAGCAGCATTACAAGTCCCTGACAAGCCCTGAGCTGGCCTGGCAGCTGTGGCATTACAGTGGGAAATCATCTTTCTCTGTAAGTAAGCCTCAGGCTTGAGCCTTACTTAAGGTGGGCCGGAGGATGGGGGAGAGGAGAGATTAGGGGTGCAGCTTACTGGGAGCAGGGCTGGTGTCAGGTTTTGTGAGCATGCACCCTGGGTGAACAGGTAAGACCGCTACCCTGGAAACACTTGCAGGAGTCTGACATGAGTCTGTGGGGTATGAAGTGTCCTGGGCAGCTTCTCACCATACACTGCAGAGATCTGTGTGCCCATCAGACCATACTCTTCACCTACCCCAACCCAGTGCCTGCTCCAGACAGCAGGTGCCATCATAGATACCACTAGAGCAGTTGGACAGATGGCAGCCACCCCTGGACTGTGCAAATCACAGGCTTAAGCAAGCCAGACAATCCTGTGTTTTGCTGCAGTTAGGTGGTTTCACTCTGCTGGCTCCTGCAAGCCCAGATGTGGGAGCGGGAAGGAGTGGGGCATTTCTGCCGGAGGCAGGGTTGACCTGGCTGCTCTGTAGCTGAACTGTTCATTGATTATGTTGTGGCTGGTTTTCCTTTGTACCACCTTGGTTATCATCTCATCAGGCAGATTGGAGACAATCTGATTGTCCCTGGAGGGGTCAAAACCATAGAAGCCAATGGGAAGATGGTGATCCCTGGAGGAATTGATGTCCACACTCGCCTGCAGATGCCATACAAGGGGATGACAGCTGTGGATGATTTCTTCCAAGGAACGAAAGCAGCTCTGGCTGGTGGAACCACCATGATCAGTGAGTGCAGCAGGCAGGTCCTGTACATGTCAGTACCCAGCACTCTTGGAACATTGCCCAGTTATCTCTTTTTTCTCTTTGCTTTTCTCAGTCATCTTTGTTTTAAAGGTCCATGACAGTGTGCTCATCTTTTCTGTGATCTCTGTCAGTTTAGCCTAGAGAGTGAGGATTGGGATGAATCTTTGGGATCCTTAGTAATCATGAAGTGGTGGGACAGAAGATTTGCATAGGACCCCTTGCCCTTGCAGATCCCGTGTTCTGCAATGCTTCATTGTCTACAGCCACTGGTGCCCCTGGGACCCTCAAAAAGGAGCAGTGGCATAACTTTTTTTCCCCGCTAAATAAAAATAGGGCAGCATGATGCTCAGATGATTCTGAGCTGAGGAACAGAGCAATGTCCTGGCATCCCACACTGCTCGGAAATAAACAGCGTTAATGAAAAAGGAAAGGGAATTCTCAGATCGTTCCCTGGAGAAGGCCATGGTTGTGCACTGGTTTGAGGTCCAGGTTTTGCTGCTGTGCAGGGGTCACAGCCGTGTGCACTGCAGGTTTCCTTGGGATGCAGGAGAAACTGTTGATCCTTCCAGTAAAGGACTGGGTTTCTTGTCCTCCCCACACCGTTTCTCCTTTCCCCTGGGCCAAAAGAATAAGTTGAGTGAAATGGACTGTGGCAGGGCATGGGGATTACATGGTGGGCAATAAAAGGTGCATTAGTATTGCAGCGTGGGAGGAGGCTATGTGTTAATGGGATGGAAGTGGGGGGTGAGGAAGGACAAGGCCCTTCATCTTTCAGCTGATTTCTCAGCAGAAGCCCGTAAAAAGCCCCTGGTCCTATGCCAAAGGCTGTTAAGCAAAAGCTCTGTGTGCTTCCCCGCTGATAAGTGCACTTGGAGGAGCCCAGGCACATTGCAGAGGTGGTGGGGGCCTCTTCGGAGCTGCCCTGAAGCTGCTGAGGAGTCAAGCCTGGGATCGCAGAGACGCCCGGCAGTGTGCAGGGCTGCAGTGGGGTGGCCCGGGAGGGGAGCCCTCGCCCACCCCTTGCCCCCACTGTGCCTCTGCAGTGGACCATGTGGTGCCGGACCCTGAGTCCAGCCTGGCCGAGGCGTTGGAGCGGTGGCGGGAGTGGGCCGACGGGAAGGCCTGCTGCGACTACGCGCTGCACGTGGACATACCCCGCTGGAGCGACCGCATCCGGCAGGAGCTGCACACCATGGTCCAAGAGAAAGGTTTGTTGCCCTCCGCTCCCCGTGCGTGGGCCGTGGCGAGCCGCGTCCCCTTGCCAAGGAGGGCAAGGGGTGACGGGGCTGTCGTCCGTCCTGTCGCCGTCGAGTGCCGGCTGGGGTCCTGTGCGGCCGCGAGTGGGAGTTGTGCCCCGGAGATGAGCTGGTGGGGAAGGCAGCCCAGAGCAGGCAGCCTGACCAGACCCTCTGGGAGGGACCCGCCCGGCTCACCCCTCTCTCCTCTCTGCTCTGCCCCTAGGAGTTAACTCCTTCATGGTGTACATGGCCTACAAAGATCTGTACCAGATGTCGAACACCGAGGTGAGACCCCCTTCGCTGCCTTGGCTGCGTCCATGCGAGGGGCAGTGGGGGACACGGCAGCCATGCTGGGCGCAGGGAGGCCGGGGCGGCTGGGCCTCGAGGTTCCTCTCCTTTGCCCTCGCTGCCTTCGGGGGGCTGTCCCCAGGCTGCGGGCATGGTGTGCCAGCCACGGGCTGGCCAGGCCCCCACACTACAGGTGGGGGCAGAGGTCTGGCCTGGAGATCGCTAAGAGCATCCACCGGCGGCCGCGGCCTTCGGAGAGCACCATCCAGCACGGCCAGAGCTGGTCCCGGCGCGCCCACGCCAGGCCCTGCCGCTGCCCGGGCCTTCGGCTGAAGGACGGTGTGGGGTGCCGAGGCTGTGCACAGGCTGGGGCAGTCTGTCTGCTCGGTAATTGTTTTTTCTTGTCTCTTTTAGCTGTATGAGATATTCAGCTGCCTGGCAGAGCTGGGTGCCATAGCTCAAGTTCATGCTGAAAACGGGGACATAATTGCACAGGTAACTGACTGCTCTTCTGGTATGCAGGGGCTGAAAATCTATCCCAGGCAGATTCGGTGTGAGGCATTAGCAAAATGACCCTGAAGCTGCATGGACATCTATTGCAAGGTGATCTCTTTGCTGCTCAGCAGCAATACCAAATTTATGAGGACTATCCGTTGTATGTGGTTCATACACTATTTCAGATTCGCTTATTAGCCATTATCTAAATGGAAAAGAGTGGGCCATCAAGTACAGTATGTTCATTCCAACCGCAGCTCTTTTTCAGAGTGGAGAGGCAGAGACCTTTGCTTTGCACATAATCAACTGAGAGTTAAAGTGGATTGAAAAGTGCCACAGCAAGAGAGGAATCTTCTCCCTGCTGTAAGCAAGCAGCTGGCTAATGGAGCTGGATTTGCAAGGGAATTGTTATGAGGGAAGTGGTTTGGTGTTCAAGTGGGTAGTCTGTATTGGCCCGCTGTGTTGTAATTGGTGCTGGATGAGAGAAAGTCTTAATGAAAATCAAAACATTTGGACAGAGAAGACATTGCTCAGTTACGCTCTGCAACTAGTTTTTTCCTGTCTGTCTCATTTCATTCTTGGGAGTTGAAGAAGTGTGAACTAAGAGGTCATTCTTTGAACATCCTCTCAGCCTGCAAGAATCAGCTTTTCTTTGGACTTTGTCCAGCTGCGGCGCACAATTGAATGGCTCTTTCACATGAAAACAAAGAGTGATCAGAGGAATTGTATAGGCTAGAGTTTATCTCTACTTCAGCACCAGCCTAACCACAAAACTATTAGTTGGTAGCACTTCACAGCCCTGGGAATTGCTTCCTTCTGTCAGGATTGATTGAAACATCCCTGGCTGGTGTGGGGCTCAGCATGTTGTTAGCACAGAGAATGATGCTTGTGGTCATCTGCTGGTGGTGGTTCCCAGGAAGAAGGCAGAGGATTTGTCCTCTCCATTCGCCATTTCAGTCCATTTTATGTCAGTGGTCCTGGCAACTGTGTGTTTCTCCAGTTTGGTCAACATAGGAGAGGAGGTTGCAGGGGGAGAGATGTGATGCATGGCCTGAACAGAAATAGACATGAGCAGAGCTCCTGACTTCAGACTGTGACATGCTGTAGGTGGTGGGAGAGCGCTTCGTGGTGGGTGAAAAGCAAGACGTGATTATTGTCAAGTGTTCGCTTGGCACTCTGACTTGGCAGAGAAGGTGTCAGAGGAGGTAACACACAGCACTTACCTGCTGTGCAGCCTCATCCCTTGATACACTCCTCCAACAGCTGTGAACACATCCTTTATCGTTGCAGGAGTTACACAGTCTTAACACAGATTGGCGGCATTATTTAATGCCCATCATATGCTCAGTACTCTACAAGGCACAAGAAAAAGTGCATAAAACTGCTTGCTTACAGGCTTACTATTACCACTGCTGTGCATCTGCTTCGTGCCCCACAACACCTCTCGGAGAAATGTTGCCTGTCGTGCAACTGCGCGTGGTTTCTGCAAGTCCAGGGCAGGTGCTGGGTGAGAGCAAACACGTGCATTGCCACAGGCAGTGACAGCATGTGGATAAAGGTGTGAGGGTCGCATCAGAAAGATCCCTGAGTGCCCTGGTCAGGGAAGTCCCCCGGCATGTTTCCTTTGAGCTCTGTCAAAGGGAGACATTTGAAACGAGGGAATACAAGAGAAGTCTCTAGGGTACAGACAGGAGGTAGGCAGGCCAGCACATGTGGTACACACACACAATTGTCCATGGTCCTTAATTATAACAGCAAAATACTTGGGATAATGTTATTGGAACCAGCCACCACCAGCTTCTATAGAAAACGATACAGGACAGGATTTAGGACTTGCTGATTTCCAAATGATTAAATAACAGCACTGGGGACCCAGGAGAAACCTTGGGGGGAGAATTTTTTTATTGGCTTTAAGGATTGTTTTCTCAATAGTTTCTACTTGGACTACTTGCTTTTCAGAAGGGGAGCCAGGGAGGGCCTTGGAAAGGGACTGTAAACATCAAGTACTGTACACGGAGCTGGGGAGTTTCTACCCTTTTTTGCTCCACACTGTGCTTGTTTCGTTGAAGAAGTTTCAGTCAGTGTCTATGCTCCCTCCAAGCCCTCCTTTTCCCCATCCTCCCTCTTTCTCTCTCAGACCCCTTGAGGGTGCAGCAGCCTCTCACTGTGCATGGTGGCCCCACAGTACACAGGGTGGTGGCAGTCCCAAGGGAAGGGCTCCACACAGGAGGGATCTGCATTTCTGTGTCGTTGATAGTTTCACAGCCCTGTAACATCCTTCTGTCCTTTCGATGTCCTAGGAACAAACCAGGATGTTGGAGATGGGAATAACCGGCCCCGAGGGTCACGTGCTGAGCAGACCTGAGGAGGTAAGGTGCAAAGGACAGTACCAGCTTTGCTGCACTGAAGAGCTATCCCCACAATTCACAGTTTGGCTTAGTGTATGTAGTGGGGCCAGGCAAGCATCGGGGTTGTGTGTGAGTGTATGCATCCACGGGTATCCATTTATACAGGCAATACTGCCTTGTTCATCATCAGCTCAGGAAAGAGCGAGGTGTGTGTTTGTGACAAACATTTTTCAGTCTTGCTCAAGTCTCCTAGCAGAGACAAGGGCTTCTGAGTCTCCCAGAGATTAATCGATCGACAAAAAGGTCTATATGGCTGTAGCAGTATTTGGGGCTGGTTTGGTGGCAGTTGTCTTGTATAGGTGACACCATGGGTGTGAGAGGCCTGAGGAGAATCAAGTGGCGAGTTTTAGTTCCTCTGAAAATTCACTGTTCATGTCTGTCTGAGTGCAGACAGATTCCACCCTCTTCCTGCTTAATCTCTGTTTAGGGTCTAAAGTGTGTTTCAAAATCAGACAGACAAAGCCATTGGTGGAAGGGGTGGGAGGGAAGGAGAGGGGGAATTCCCTGGTTACAAATCATTGTCAAGACACTAATTAGATTACTTCTAATTTTAGCTTGCAGGGTATTTTTCTGTTTGGTCCATTAATCTGAGTTGAGTCTAATTTTAGACAGGTTTTCTTGAGAGAGCTCCCTGCTGAGAGGTGCTTTTAACTTTCCACAGCATGTAAAAGAAGAAAACAATAGGAATTTGGTACAATAGCAAAGCTGAGCAGGGGAACACTGGGACAGAATTGTACTTCAGGGTCTGCTGGAAATAAAATCAGCTGGCTTAAATTAAAAGTGTAAGAAGTTGACTGTATTATAGCTGATAGCAACATATATAGCCTAGTGTAATACAGTGCTTATTCTCCCTGAATTATGAGAGTGTAAAGCATTTACCTGTACAGGGAAGAGACTCAATGTCAAATACAATAGATCAGAGTCCCTTTATGTGTAAACTGCCATTTATTTTTATGGCTCTAGACCTGTTGCGCTAGTTGGCAAGCTAACCCACAGTTACGGGATGCTGTAGTTGTGCCAGGATTTGGGAACTGTCTTATTGTCATAAGACAGCACTGCGGTTCTTCTCATCCAAAGCTGGTAAAACGTTGTTGAGTGTTTGATTTTGAAATGCCATTAAAGCATAACGCAACTGAGAACAGTGCAAGAAGGCTCTAGATATCATCTGTCCAGCCAAATCCAGATCTCATTGCCTTTGAAAATAAACAGTGTCCCTCTTCCAGAATGTACTCTGCCTGGGTGAATGTTAGGTAGAGCACAAATGACCCTGCTATCCCCCATAAAGCCTGCAGGTTGATGGCAAAGCACTGGGGGAGTGGTCCGTAGCTCCATGGTCTGCTCTGTCCTGGAGGTACCTCAGTGGGGGTTAAAGACACACTCTTTTATCAGGTGATGGTGGTGACCTGGTAGGGCAGGATGGTGCTGCTCCAGACTGTAATCTGCTGTGAAGCATATTCAGTGACGGCTCTGTTTGCTCCTGCCCACGTGTTAAACCCCGTCAACTACTCGAAGTCCATAAATGCGCTGATAGAAATGTTTTCTGTTTAAATTTCTGTTTAAGGAGTCTTGAAGCAGAAGAGAAAAATCTCTTTTCACTGTGCAGCAAATAGGCCTGCAGAAGTACGAGAGGTGTACGAGTGCATGTGTGTCTGGGTGCAGTGGCCTGCTTCTCCGGCTACTGGGAGAGTTACGCTTGCACAGCCAGCTGCCTGGCCTGCAGGCAGTTACTGTGTTCCCTGCAGCTGGCAGTCCTGGCCTCCCCCGGGAGCTAGCTGATTGGTACATTGTCTTTTTAAGGCTTCTGTTTTGAACTTTCTCATGCTGAAGCTTGAAGCCAAACTGTAGAGCAAACACTTGGAGAACCTTTGGGGTTGAGCTCAGGCTGAGCATGGGCTGATGTAATAGTCCAAAGATATCCCTCGTGATCAAAATCCACCCTCTGCTAACAGCAGGAGAGTGAAACACAGGGTGGGTGTCAGCAGGCTAGGACAAGCAGCAGCTGCATCACAGGAGAGCCAGACCCTGATGCTAACAGCCTGCCAGCGCATACCTCGTTGCACCCCAGCCACAGGCAGGGTGACGTTTGGTTAAACCAAACACAGCCGCAGGAGAACCTGGATCCGTGAGCCGTCTGAAGGGGCAGACCCTTTCGCTGTCTGGTGTCAGCCTGTGAGCCATGTTGTCAGACGCTGGCAGCAGTCCCTGGACTTCTCTGGCTGTCGGGAGAGCTGGAACCAGGCAGTGGAAAAAACAGCCGATGCAGCTCAGTGCAGCCAATGCAACTCTGCGCTCGCCCTGAGTACAGTCCAAACAGCACTACCCTGCTGAGCATTGTGTGGCTGTAGCCTGCGATTTGGGCCAGGCCCTAGGGTGACTGAAGCTTCCCTGCTCAGGTCTCCCTGCTTAACCTGTCCCTGGAGAGCCAAGGGTAAGAGGGAGGGCACAGAGTGTCAGCAGCAATCCATGGTGTGCCGAGAGGAGCAGGGGCTCCTCCCTGTTCTCCCAGTGCTCCTCTGCAGCCGTGTGCTGTTCTCTTCCAGCTGGAAGCAGAAGCTGTCTTCCGGGCCATCACTATTGCCAGCCAGACCAACTGTCCTCTCTACGTGACTAAAGTGATGAGTAAAAGTGCTGCTGACCTCATCTCGCAAGCCAGAAAAAAAGGTGAGTGGCAGCTGCTGCTGCACACAGCCTTGCTGTTGCTGCTGGGATCCTGGACAGCTGGATTAAGTGGTCCCAATGTCCTCATAGTTGTTTTGCCAAGACCACCGCTGTGCCTTGAGTGCAAGTCCAGTGCTTCCCCTTCTGCTGGGGAGCAGTTAGTTCAGGGATTTGCCTGACTTGTGAAAGGCATGAGGACACTGCACCAGACCACATGGAGCCACCTCCT
The DNA here is from genome assembly GCA_026212715.1 of Elanus axillaris. NCBI lineage: Eukaryota > Metazoa > Chordata > Aves > Accipitriformes > Accipitridae > Elanus > Elanus axillaris. The sequence continues at coordinate 21,520,625 of JANZLQ010000044.1, read as the reverse complement.
GTTGTCACATCGGGTAACATCAACAACTGCAGGTAGAAGCAGTGTGCTTTAAACACCAAAGCTTGTGGCTGCAAAGGGCTCTCTGAGGAGACTCGTCTGATCCACGTGCAAGTGGTTTGAGCTGCTGCATGTAGCTCTGGCCTTCCTTGGAAATGCTGGCCCCTCAGAGGTTCCTGGGTGCCTCTTCAGGTGGACGGGGGCTCCGTTTGTCACTGGTGGTGGAGCGCAGGGACTCCCCACACGCATGTGGGCACGTCAGATTGCCTGACCCCTGCCAGGTGTGCCTGCGCTGCCAGTCTGCTCTGAGTTGTGGCTGTCGCCGAAGTCTGGGGTGAAATGCCCCTGCTACAGCATGGGGACAACCAGTGCTTGCAGGAGGGGCTGCAGGGACCAGGGGCCTTAGGTTGGGAAGCACCCATCTGCTGGGGCAGGAGGCCAGGTTTCCAGCATCGTTCGTCTCTCTGCAGTGTCTCCTTGGGAACACAGCTCTGTGGTCATGCCTTCCTGCACCATGCTCCAGCCAGGCTTGCAGTGCCAGCAGGATCTGTGTCCTTGAGCAGGAGGGCCCTATGGTGATGGTGGGCAGGTCTCACCCCTCATCCAAGCCTTGCTGTCCCTCCCGCCTGCCCCAGCACCTGAGGTCCACACAGGCAGCGTGGGACAGCTCAACATGAGCCTGGCTGTCCTCGGCACATGCCAGACTGTTGGTAGTGTTGTGGAACAGGGAATGTCTCCAGGCTCCACCAAAGCAGCATCCTTTCTGTCCTCCTTTCCAGGCAATGTGGTGTTTGGTGAGCCAATCACGGCCAGTCTCGGGACCGACGGGACACACTACTGGAGCAAGAACTGGGCCAAGGCTGCAGCATTTGTGGTCTCTCCGCCTCTGAGCCCAGATCCAACAACTCCTGACTACATTAACTCCCTCCTGGCCAGGTGAGTGACAGCTCTGCTGGGTGATGCTGCTAGCAGGACGAAGCAGACTCTGGCCTTGGATAGGGGAGGAAGAGGTTAGGGAGTACCCAGGCAGCGTAGACCTTAGTCCAACCTGAACCACTTCGGTGTAGGTATTTAATGAGCTGACTGATGAAGTGGCTCAGAGCTGTGGTGGCTTATCTGTGAGAACCGAGGAAGGACTAGGGAGGCACTATAAGCTTAACATCAGTACTGAGAAAAATACCAGGGCAAGTAGTCATGAACCATTTTAAATGCCCTGAAGAAGGCAAAGAAGTGAGGACCAACTAACACAGATTTGTCAACGAAAGCATTCACCAAGCTGGAGAAGGCCTTCTGCGTGTGTGGGGTGGGGAACGGCTGCCTGGGTTGCAGTGGTGCAGGAGAAGGTGGAGAAGTTACAGGTGTCACAAGCTGGTGGGGGCTTACCAGTCCAATACAACGCAGACGTTTTCTCACGCCTGTACAGGCGAGCAGTAGTACAGCCTGCAGAGTGCAGGAGGCCTTCAAGAGCAGCTCATGCACATCTGACAGGGATGGTAGGTTGTTTTTTCACCCGGAAGGCAAGGGGGTGGGGAAGGGATTTGTTGAAAATAGAGAGCAAACAACAAAAGCACTTCAGCAATTTGCTTTGACCTTTCAGTTATACTCCATCCTCTCACTGGCAAGGCATGCGCAGCAGCTAGGGACACAGAGCTCATTGCTGGCCCTGTCCACGCGCCGCGTGTGAATCGCACGCCCCTCTCACCCTGTGTTTGTATGTCTAACTGTGCACATGGTGGCGGGTCTGTGTTAGCCAGGGAATGACTGACACGGAGGGGCTTGTAAATGGAAATGACCTTCGAGGTAATGCTGGAAACATCTTGACTAGATGAGCAAGGGATGGCTGGTCAGTAAGAGGTGTCTTGGCAGAGCGGCGTGTTAGGATAAACCTGGGTTGTACCAGGGTGGAGATGCTATGGCTGGCCTAAGAGAGGTGCCAGTGCGTTTGAGTTCTGAATATGCAGCTCACCCTGGATTTTGCTGTGGTCAAGGAGCAAGAGATGCCTTTACTCAGTCTGGGTGTATGAACTAGGTGCAAGTCTTGGGGGCTGGCAGGGAGAAGTGAGCCCAGCTCCTGAACTGGCTTTATAATCCTTCCCTGCCAACTTCAAATTTACCCCAGACCTCGGAGGAGAGGCCAGAGCACTTCTCAGTCCCTGCAGTCCACAGGTGTCTGTTCTGACCCCTTTCCCATGCCATTTTCTGTGATTTCTGTGATCATTTTCTGCCTCTGCTTCAGCAGGAGCAGAGGCTGTGAGGCTCCAGCTGGGCTGGATGGCTTGTTTTCTTCCACCAGGACAAATCTGGTGGAGATTAGGAAGCATGTTGTGTCATCAGCCTGGGCCTCTGGCTGCGCAGTCAGTCAGACATATGGCAGAAATTATCAGAGGAAGATGGAGATTACCAGTGGATTAGGGCTGATTCGCAGCCCCAGGCAGAGCCGATGTGTCCGCACCATCCTGGATTCAGGCACAGCCCGTCTGGGAGCCAGGTGCTTGCGGCCACTTGCCTCATGCAGGCAGAAGTTGGTCTGCTTCCTTTCGCCCAGCAGCAATGCCTTCCCAGCTGCTGCCTGTCCACTGCTCCCCGAGGACCCAGCAGCAGCCGGGTGACTTCCAGGGAGCCACGGGCAGCTCTTTGCCCTTCCTGGCCTGTTGGCAGCTTGCAGGCTCTGGCTGTTCCGGCCCTCTGCCATCATTGCCAGGAGCAGGTTGGGTCAGGGCATGTCATCTGACGGGTGAGCCCTTCTGGGCAGAGGAGTCTGGATAACAGCACTGAGCGGCAGCTGCTGTAGAACGCAGCAGGGCAGCTTTTCTGGGCTGCCTGGAGACAGCTGCTTTGGGGAGTCCTGCCTCTCTTCATCCCACTGTCAGATTTACATGTGGCCATGGCGGGCATTTGCTTTTCTAGCAGTGACGTGGCAGAGATGCTGCAGCTTGGGCCAGCCTGCACTTGCAAGCACATACATCTTCCTGGTCTGCTCTGCCGGCTGCTGCAGCTCATGCTGCGAGTGTCCATGTGGGGCTGAGAGGAGCTTCTGCCGGACAAAACGTCTCAGGCCAGAGCCCTGGAGCTGGGCTGAGGTGCTCTCCTTGCTGGGGAAGGTTGGCAGTGCGAGTGGTGGGCAGCCCACAGGCTCAGCTCCCCATAAGCCCACTCCTGGAGCCGTGTCCCCTCTCCCAGAGACCGTGTGACACCTACCCACAGCAGGCTTCCTGTGGGGCAGGGGAGGGCTGCGTTTGCCTCTCGGGGTGCTGGCAGTGTACAGCGGAAGGGCTGGCTCTGGGTACAGTCCTCAGGTGGAAAGGCCTCTTTCTCCCTGTGTGGCAGAAAGGCTGCTCTCCCAAGCAGACCTGACAAACTGCCAGAAATGTTTTTTCTGACTCACACTAGGATGGTTTTTTCCCTTTGTGTTAGTGCAAATGATGGAGTCCATTATGGAAGGACATCTTTTGGCTTGACACAAAGGCCACCCTGTTCCCCGGGAGCTGAGCTGTTGACGCCTCTTGTGTGCAGGATGCTGTCCGTGTCCCAGACAGGCAGCGCAGAGTGGCGGAGCTCTCTTGCCCGCGTGCCCCCGGGTGACATGGCTGTCAGGAGCCGAGTCAGGTGGAAGGCTTCAGACTGAGGAGCCGTTGAAATAAGGGCGCAGAGTAAAATAGAACTGAGCCAGGGGCCACCCTTGCCCAGAGGAGATCCATGTCCCTTGTGTCCCTGCTGTTGTCTGACCACAAAACAACTGACGATGCTTTTGTTACCACCACCCCTCAGTGGTGACCTGCAGGTTTCAGGAAGTGCCCACTGTACGTTCAGCACCGCACAGAAAGCGATTGGAAAAGACAACTTCACGGCGATCCCAGAAGGGACCAATGGCATAGAGGAACGAATGTCTGTCATCTGGGACAAGGCAGTGGTAAGAGTCATGCCAGGGAGAGGGCAGAGTGGGCAGGGTTGACAGACTCTTCAGACACCCACGTTCTTGCCCCTGCAGAGCTGCGCACCCAGCTGCCTGTCTCCTCTCTGGCTTTGAGAGGCAAAACAAGCCAGAGTGGGAGAGGCAGCTGTTGCGGGTTCAGGCTGAACAGCCAGGAGCTGTGACTATGCCCCCAGTTTTCGGTCTGTCTTGTGCCAATAGTAAGATTAGCTGCAGCAGTCTGGGCCCAGCCTGCCAGCGGCTTGTGTGGGAGTGAGTCTGGTGCTTCCTGGGGCTCTTAGCTCTCCCTTTCCCCAAAAGAGTGCTTAGTTCTCTTTCTGTCCGAGCAGGCCACAGGGAAGATGGATGAAAACCAGTTTGTGGCTGTGACAAGCACTAATGCTGCAAAAATCTTCAACCTGTACCCACGGAAAGGGAGAATAGCAGTGGGCTCGGACAGCGATCTGGTTATATGGGATCCTGATGCAGTGAAGATCGTCACGGCAAAAACCCACCAATCTGTAAGCCCTCTGCTCATCTGTGGGAATGCTGGAGGGTGGGGTGGGAGCAGCACTGTATAAAGGCTACCTGGCTGCTGGGAGCTTGGCGCTGCCCTGCCATGGTGGGCTCTGAGGAGGAGGGACTGAGTCTGGGTGCTGGGCGATGCCAGCTGTGACTGTGGGGTAGGATGTCTGTGAGCCCTGGGCTCTGCACACAGGGCTTTTCTCACCCTGCTGTGTTGCTCTTCCCCTGAGCCTGGCCCGTGCAGGTGTAAGGACACGCGTTTCTCCTTATCTGGGTTCCGCTTCCTGGTACAAATTTTTCCTGACTTTGCCAGCATGCTTTGTTCATGCCTTACCTCAAGCCTAGGCCCTGCCCTCCTCTGTTGCTGGCGTCCTTGCTCACACTGAGCTCTGAAGCAGCAGGTCCTGCTTCATGTTGGGAGCTCTGGTGAGTTCTTAGTGTGATGGACTCGTGAACTAAAGGAAGCCTCTGGGGCAGGCGAGGCTGTTAGAGATGTCTTGTCCCTGCACTGGTGACTTCAGCAGTGAGGGGGAACTAAACAGCCCTGAGTGGGCAGGCAGCACTCGCGTCCCTCCTGACCATCATCCCCTGGTTGCTGCAGGCGGCTGAATACAACATCTTTGAAGGGATGGAGCTACGTGGGGCCCCGCTGGTTGTCATATGCCAGGGGAAGATCATGCTGGAGGATGGCAACCTGCATGTGACCCAGGGGACTGGACGCTTCCTGCCCAGCAGCCCTTTCCCTGACTATGTCTACAAGCGCATCAAAGCCAGGAGGAAGGTGAGGAGACAGGGATGCCAGGAGACAGAGTTGGAACACTGTTAGCCCAAATTGCCCTTTTCCCTAATAACTGATAGGTTTTCCTTGGCTGTTCTCTGTGGACCCTGGTAACAGTACTGCAAACTGGCGTATTTTGAACTAACAGCTGGGATAGCTAAGGCCTGGGTAGAGAGCTTTGACCTTGGTGTTGATGGTGTGCCACCACTGGAGGCAGACGCTCATCTGGGTCAGCAGTGGGTGATGGCTGCCCTTGTCGCTGTCCTGCTGCAGCAGGAGTCTGGAGGGAAGTGCTGAGTTAAAAATGAGGAGACTGGGCAAAATGGCCTTGTCCTCCATCCACACAGCACAAACCCATGCTGAGGGATTGCCTGTTGCACCAGGCTCTGCACACTTTGCAGGGCAGGAGTGAACGGAGGCCATCACACAGGAGGTGGGTGGTGGGGCTGTGCCAGGCCTCAGTGCTGCAGGAAGGTCTTGGGCATGCAGGACGGAGGGGCACAGCGGTGGCAGCATGAATTGTCTCTGCGGTGGGAAGGGGGAGCCAAGGATTGCTGCAGCCTGACACTGCCGTGGCAGGATGCTCCCTGGGAGCAGAGAAGCATCACTGTCCTCCTCTTTCCGGTGACAGATGGCGGAGATGCATGCCGTGCCCCGGGGCATGTATGATGGACCTGTGTTTGACCTGACCACCACCCCCAAGGGGGGCACCCCTGCAGGGTCAACCAGGGGGTCCCCCACACGGCAGACACCCCCCGTCAGGAACCTCCATCAGTCTGGATTCAGCCTGTCAGGTGAACAAACGTGGCGGCTGGGCTGGGAGAGTGTGGAGCCACTGGCCATGCTGGCCTGGTGCAGGGGGCAGCTGGGAGATAGCCTGGGGCAAGCTGGGCACAAGAGCGGAGCATGGCAATGTGAGACCCTATGTGTCCCTTAAAGGACGTGGCCAGAGCTGGCCCTCCACCCCTCTGCACCTTGCAGTAGAAGCAAGGAGGACTGTGGCCACGGAGGTGCCGGTGCAGCATCGGACCCTGCTCTTGCAGCATGGGTCTGTTCACGGAGGAGCGTCTACGGTGACGTTCAAGCCAGTGCTGCTCTCAGGGTCTTTACTGGAGTCGGAGAGGGAGCAGGTTGCTGTAGACAGCCTTGGGAGGCCCTTTGGAGAGATCCCAGGCTGCCTCACTGCTCAGTGCTGTGAAGAAAATGCTTTTAACTTCACTTTCCCCCTTCACTTTGTGCTTTCTTGTCCACTCCCAGGTACCCAGATTGATGAAGGCGTTCGCTCAGCGAGCAAGCGCATCGTTGCGCCCCCGGGAGGCCGCTCCAACATAACCTCCCTGAGTTAAATGTCCCTGCCGAGAAGGAAACAAAATCCCCGTTCAAGCGAAGGAAGAAAAATGGTACATTGGTGTTTAAGAAGGAAAAGCAAATAAACCTGTTCTGAAGAATCACTAAGCCTCAAGCCTTATGTTTCACAAATGCTACTGCTACCTAGCTTTAAGATATTGCTTCATTTTGTTTTATGCATAGCCTTAAAATTCTGTTGTTGTTGTTGTTGTGGGTTTGGTCGGGTTGTGTTTTTACTCTTCCTTTCTGTATGCATGCCGCTCAGACAGGTCGCTCGGTTCAGTGTGTTATTCGTGTTGAGCACGTGTGGGATGCCATGGTGTGGGACAGCAGGAACAACCTGGCGTGGGCGAACTGGCCAGGCAGGTGAAGTGACAGGGGCTGGCCAGAGGCGCGGTGTGGGACGGGGAGGGCAGGTTCACAGGAGCTTGTGGGGGCAGGTGGGTCTGTGTTGTGTTCACGTCCTTCGTCTGCACCCAGCGCTCGTTGGCGTTTCGCCATGAGGCCCATGGTGGAGCCCAGATCATCTCTGTAACAGCTGTCACAGCGCCTCGTGTAAGGAGTTTTACTACTTTGTACTCTTTATTAAAAAAAGTTGTTCCTTCAAACAACTCGTGTTGCTGGTTGGCTTTTTTCTTCCTCAGGCTGCTGCTGCTGGGCAGGGGTGATGCGAAGCTGTGCCCTGTGGGCGAGCTGGGCAGCGGGGCTCCAGGAGGGGCTTTGGGCTGTGTTTGAGCTACGGCGCAGGGACAGGCCGTCCGATGGAAACCGTGCGGTGCTCGCTGCGGTAGGTGTTGGTGTCTTGGTGTAGCTTCTCAGGCAAAAGCAAAGGTATTGGCAAAACAGCCTGTTGCAAGTGTTTGTAAAAGCCTCTTCAGTTTGTCCACCTGGACTCGGGCTGTAGCCAGACCTGGCCATCACAGGCTGTTCATGCCTGGCAAGAGCTGCACCTGTCATCTGTGTGGTGGCAGAGACCGGCTCCACAAGGCACTGCCTGGGCATGGTGTTCGGGTCTTCCCAGCTGGGGGTGGCTTGGAGGCTGTTTTCTCTGAGTACCTGTGAGTTAAATGCTCCCTTTCTATCAAGCAGCGTTTATCAAACTGAGGGTCACAGCCTTCTAAAGCTTGCAAAGCATGCAAAAAAAAAATTTGTTTTTTAAGTATTACAAAAATAAGTGTCAATTTAGGCTGTGCTAAATAAATACACTTTTTTTTTTCTTCCTTAAGTATTTGACCTTGAAATATTTATTTTTACATGCCTGCAACACAGGACAAGTTGTCCATGCAGCAGTCCTTAGGGGGCTGTGCCAGAATAGTTGTGCCAGGAGTGGGGAAGGCTGTTCATACTTAGAAGTTTTGTGATGTTCTGCTATCAAGTAATTAAAGATTTCTCCCTATTGCCTGGTAGTGATTAAGCTGCGACTGTGTCTCTGTTTACAGAGGAAGAGGGGAAAGGAGAGATGTTTTAGAAGTCTTTGGGGAATTTTTAAAGATGCGATGTTCTTACCATTTAAGTTCTTGAGGGTTTGGAGGTTTTTTTTGGTCAGCCAGTACAACGGTATTTATGCAGCAACAGATTTTTCCCCAGCGAGGAGCAGGGCTAGTTTCCTTGTCTGGGGCCCCAGATAAACATACTTACGGTGTATGAACCTCTCCACTACCCACACCAGAGCGAGGCAGTGGTAGCTGTGCACCGAGGGGGGGGCAGGTACAACTGTCGGCACAGTCCCCCTCGGCTGCGCCTGGCCCCAGACCCAGCGTAGGACTGGGTGAAGAACAGAGGATCGATGGAAAACACTGCAGGTGCTCTGGGTAGCCTCCCTGGGAATGACAAGTCTGGAGGCAGAGACGTGGAGACCCCTACTATGCTCAGAGGTCTTACTGCTTGAAAGCAAGCATTGCTGGGGAAGAGGAGAGCAAAGACAGTGACACTAATTTGGTTGCGCTGTGAAAGGTGGCTTTCCCATTGCAATGACCCCTTTAAGGATGCTGATAACCACTTACTTGTGAACTAATTCCAATCCAGCTTTGCAGATCCCTCAACAGAAGGGTCGCGCTTTCCCGGCTGGTTGTTTCCACAGCCGATGCCGCTGCCCTCTGCTCTCCCCAGCCCTGCACACACACGCTGTGCTGCAGCTATGCCAAGAGCCCGACGTGAGCAAAGAAAACCCAGGCTACCAGTCCCAGCGAGTGGAGGAAGGTGGTGGTACTACAGTGCATCAACCCACGCGCCGGCCGGGCACTTGCCAGCTGTGCAGAGGAAACCAGGGCACGCTGCTCAGCGAGCGCTGCAGCCCTCAGTCACTGCAGCCTCTGCCCAGAACCAGCTTCCCCTCACTCCAGCACCTTCATGTGATGGCAGCAAAGAAACGGCTACAGTCCTCTAAAACTGGGGGGCTGCTTATCCGTACTGTACAGAGGTGAAGGTAGGTAGGGCCATGGCACCACGTCAGGAAGAGGGTGCACACTGCAGCACCTTTGGGTCCAAGGAGGTGCTTGCATTGCTGCGCCAGCATCCTCCCTCTACCCTATCTGTTAACGAAGATATCAGGACGTACAGCCACATTCGGTGCCACTCGCCTCTCTCAGAAATTACTGCAGAAAAAGCCTGATGGGTGAAGGCCGTGCAGAAGCTGCCCCGTGGGGGTTGCAGCCGGCAGGGGGGAGGCACGGAGGCAAACGGCAGAGCTCTCTTGGCACAGTGGGAGCAGAGCAGGGGATCCCCCAGCGTCACCCACCACAAACTGCCCAGAGCATCTGTCCCCCAGGGGCGGTGGGAGAGAGCCTGGTCGGGACCCTGTACAGACCCGTCGTGACCACGCTGGGCTGCCCTGCTCGGCCCTTCTGCAGCACAGATGTGCTCTGCTGTGTCCCCTAAGAGAGCCGGCCAGCACAGCTATGAGCAGCTGGCAGTGGGACGCCCCACCACCACTGTAGACCAGAAAGTGGAAGACGCCTCAGTAAAGCTTATTTTTACGGGCGAACTATGACTGAGGTGCTCTGTGCTGGGATGCCCACTACCTGCCGCTGCAGAGGTGGAACAGGCGGACAGGACGTTCTGGTCAGTCGCTCAGACAGGCAATCCCCTGCCTTGGATTGAGGCTTGCTCAGGGGAACGGAGATGTTCCTCTCCCAGCAGTCGCAGGGATGGCCGCTTGCCTGTGCACATGTGTAAATCACACATTTCCCAAAGCATACCAGCCAGGCATCATCAGATCAACGAGAGGGATTCTTTGTGTGTCAGTCCATCAGAAGCGGCTATGAAGACCACGGGGAAGTCTCCTGCACACAGTCTGTGTCAGTAATGGACTGAACCCACAGCTCCATAGGCAGAGGGAGTCCGAAACCATCTTCAGCTGGGGAAAAGCAGATTTAAACTGAGTCTCCAGTAACGTCCTAGTGGGCTCTAGGCAGGAGGAACACCCATTCTAATTTGCTGTGCAAGTGACCTCAGAACTGATGTTGATTTTGGGAAGGAGCCTTTCGTTTGCTCTTGGTTTTATTCAGATTTTTTTTTAGTTGATCAGACTTAGCCAGAGAGAAAGACAGGAAGGCACAGGGATACAAAGAACACCTTTGGGTAAATGGGAGGCAGATGGTTCATAACGCATTCATTATATTGCTGAGAACAGGAAAAACATCAACTAAGGAGGTGACACCTCAGGTCTGCCAAAGCATTTAAATAATAGCATCATTACCGTAATAGAAATGCTTTGCCCACTCTCAGTCTTGGCAAAGACCACACCAGGAATAGAGCTGCTCCTGCAAACAGTATCTGCTTAAATCAAGCGTGATTTCAACGGCAGAGAGATTAAAAAAATACACATTCAAATTTACCTCTGCTCCTGGAAACCAAAACCCATCAGACTCGGCGAGTCGCAGCAGTTTACTGTGATGGTGAATGAGTTTTTCAGGCTGTCCCGGAAAAGCATCTGGACACTGGTTAGTCACCCGTGCCTGGTTGTTACCTTTTCGTTTCCACATCTGTCTGCATGCTTTGACCACACACAACGCCAGCCCTGCTCTCCAAGAAATGGGTACAGGAACCAGCACGGGGGGGTGGGGGATGGATGGGAAACCTTTGCTGCCTCCTCCCAGCTAAGGAAGGAGCTCGTCACCCCTTCCAGCCCTCCGTGCCCACGCTCCCCAGGCATTCCCAGGAGGGTCTGTAAGCAAAGGCCACCTTTGTCGCTATGCGCTGGTGGAGATCCTCTTCCATCTGCAGCAACCAGCTGTGAGCCCATGTGGGAGTTCCAACCTCCACAGAGCCTGGACCCACAGTGCTGTCGCGGACCTGCCGCTATGACTGCTATTAGTGATGACGCCTCTGTGAATGACGTGTGCTCGACCCTCTGGTTACGCTGCTGGCCGGTGCCGGGCAGGCAGCGCTAAGGGCTGTGATGCTGGCTAGCCAAGCCGAAAGGGTGAATCCTGGGTGGTGTCTCATCCATTTTCACACAGTCACGTTCCTGCCACCAAGAAAGGCAAAACAACAGGATCTGAGTCTAATGGCAAGTTGCAGAGGCAGCACCCACAGCCTCTCCCCCAGGCCCAGGGTCTGCCGGCGTGGGGCGGAAGGCAGAGGGAGCGGGTGCCCAGCTCCCGCCGGCCGCCCTGCCCTGGGCTATCGGCAGTGTCCCGGCAGCCGTGGGCGAGCCGGTGGCCCGGCGTGGTGACGGTGGGTGGGTGGG
>JANZLQ010000044.1:21477790-21509278 GCA_026212715.1 Elanus axillaris | reverse complement strand
GGGTGGGTGTGCGCTGGCCCACGAGGCACGCTCCAGCGGGGGCTGTGCTGCTCTCAGAGGCTGTTGTTCTGGTTGTCCTCCTTGTGGGCACCTCTGCTTTTTGCCGGTGCTGTGGTCTCCTGGGCGCCGTGGTGGTGGTGTCTGACCCTTAGGGAGAGAAAGGGATGGCTGAGCTGTGACAGAAACCCAGGCAGTGCCGAGGCCCACGCCGTGGTGCGGCCGCCTGGGAGCATCCCGTTCCCGGGCACGAGCTGCCACTCGCAGGAACGCTCTGCCTGCGCAAACGGGGCAATCGCTGCAGCTCGCGGCCGTGGGCCCAGCCCTCCACCTCCAGGACAGAAATGCCACGTCAGCCCCCGGCAGGTGACGGATCAACCCGCATTCACCGGTACCGGCTCCCCTCGGCCGCCTCATTAGTAAGCTCCTAAAAAAATCCCCATCTGCAGCGTTCGCCAAGATGGCCCAAACCCCAAGTCTGTCAGAGGCTTTGACAAGGGCCGGAGTCGCTCTCGCTGCCTCTGTATCAGGACTTACTTTTCTCTGTTGAAAACAATGAAGTCCCTCTGGAGCATCTCTAGGTGCTTTTGAAGATGGCAGGCCTTTCACGTTCAAATAGAAAAATAAAGAGAGAGGGAATAAATTCACAGTTGACAAAGACATTACAAGGACAATTTCAAGGAGGTATCTCTGTATCTTTAGGTACAGAGCATCTTTAGCACTGCAGTGGGGAGAATGGCATTAAGACTCTCCACTCATACAAAACTGGTGCATATACATGCTGCCTTCCACCGAAGGGAAGATGCGGAAGAGTTTTGAGAATAAAGTTGGTCACAAGGGAAAAAAATGGTCTGGTTAAACAGTTTGCTGTGGTCTTCCTAGACGGGAAACAGCTTTCTTGGAAAATGAAGTACCTCCTTGACCACATGCTTGTACCTGCTTGCTCTCACCTGGGAGGAGTTGCTTTTGCTGCTGCCTTTCTCCTTCTTAGCCAAGCGTTTTTTTTTCTTGTGAAGAGGTTTGGATTCCAGGATCATTTCTTCCAGTTCAAAGGTTGGGTCACAGTTCAGTCTGCCTTTCTGGAGGGAAAAGAGAGGTGGCCTTAAGTGATCAGAGCCTGTCTTGAAGAGTCTCTCATAAACTGCACTGCATCTGGGAGCTGAATTTGTAAAAAGTAATTACAACTGCACACATAGCCAGAACACCTGCTGTACTACTTATATATTTTATCAGTTCCTTCAGCCAGGGGACGCTGCCACGGTGTGACAACTGCTCTTTTTTGTGCTCACGGCTTCTGCTCTGCCCTTTGGCTGCTTCGAAGGGATGGTGAGGACAGCATGTCTTGGCTGGGCTGCACCTCTGCTGGGAGGAGCACAGCAGCCTGCAAAACTGGTTTTGAAGCAATATAGGTACACCCACCACAGAGAAAAACAGCAACAGAGGGGCAAAAATACATACAACTGACAAATATTCATAGTTTAGCCCAACTTCTGTTTGGCTGAAAAACAGTCAAAGTAACACTGCACACAACAGTCCTTGGGTTATTTTCTGTAAGGGTTATATTACTTCTGTGCTGTTTTAATCCAATTAAAAAAGGATCAGAAACACTAATCTACTATATGTGTTGTTTTACTATGAACAATGGGATTGTTAGGGAGAGTCATTACAGGAAGAAACAATTAGCATAAAATGGCGGGTGACCTCCAGGCCACTAATGAGCCTGTTTGCTCATTGGTTTTTTGCATTTGAAGAGCTGGTCCGAAGCTGGCGGCTAAGCAAGGCAGTTCAGTGCAGGACAGCTCACAAGCACCGCCAGCGTGTGTTTCATCTAGCATGCCACAGGCAGTCCGGAGTGTGTGAGACCAGTTCTGCATCCAGAAATTCTGGGCATATTATATATAAACAGAGCAGATCAATTCTGGGGCACCTGCACTTTGTAGTCATCCCCCACTACTCTTCATTACACCCACAGGAAAGTGAAAATTTTGCCCTTGCCTCTCTTTTCCCCTGTCCCTCACATCTGATGCTCTGTGGAAATTTGTAAGAAAGAACTTCCCATGACCTGGTGCCAGGTGCGAGGGCAGGCTGCAGCGTGTCACACTTGGGCACACCGAGAACCTTTTAAAATCAAATTGCCTTACCGTGGGAATGAATTCTGGCATTATCCTTTTCTGGAGAACAGCATCCCAGTTCACATCTGACAGATATGGAAAGTCCTGGATATCTTTCAGCTGAGAAAAACGCTTCTCGGGGTTCAGCTCAAGCAACTGCAGTGTAAGTTAAACGGAAAAGGGGAGAAAGTGAGACTCTGAGATGCAAAATCAGAGATTAGGTACATACAGGCTGTGGCAGAGTTACACCAGGTAATGGCTGGGGCAGGGAAATGACCGTTAGGCTTTCCAATGTCTATCTGTCAGTAGCTGCTTTTTGAAAAGCAGCCAGAATTGCCTGTGGCGGGTGGAAGTGTCAGAGGGCACCAGGGACCCGCCGAGGGCTGCGGTGATGGCGGCTGCGGTGATGATGGCGGCTGCGGTGATGGCGTGCAGTTACAGGGCCCTGGGGACAGAGCTCCAGGACAGCTTTGCCTGCCACTGCCAAGCAGCAGGCTGAGGCAGGTTTCCAGTTTGGGATGGACCACAGGGTCGGCCCATCCGCACCCCGTGGCAAGGAGCAGCTGCTGGGGACACCGCGGCTGCTGTCTCCACCGCTGGAGTCAAGGAGGGTCCCGCGGACACCCCGGAGAGCGCGGCGCCCGGGGCCATCCGCCCCGCGCCATCCGCCGGTGGACGTGCGGCTGGACGGGGTCAGGACACCGACCTGCTGCGTTAATGCCGGCACTTCCACCGGCTGCCTCTCTGCCCTTGCTCTGGCTCGGATTCCCTCCACCAGCATCAGCGAGGGGCTCACAGTCTTTATTTAGTCTCATTTTTGTGAACAACTTTCATCCCCATTTTAGGAGCAAGCGGTGAGGCAGCACAGTGATATTAAACAATTTGTCCAAGGTGGAAAACAAGCGTTGTTTCAGACCGGGGAGTTACAGTCATGCCTTTGCGCTCTCAGTTTAATACCCTATCAGTAAAACATCCCCTGTTTTCTCTCTCTGGTAATGGAATGTTCATAGGTATAATTCCAGTGTGAAAAAATGCATTCACGCTGCTTATTTTCAGCATTTTTTTTTTTTAAAGGTGCCATAGGAATGGCTTGTGTGGAAGGAAACGATTAAGGTTTGCCTCTGAACTTCAAGGACTCAAGACTGCCTGAACTCCTGACAGTATGCCCTCCAAAAACCTAGCAGACAACCAGACGATGCAAACGCCCTGGGAAGGGGTGGATAAGGCGACCCCCCGCCGCGTGCCGGGGTGCGGCTGTGGGCAGCACGGCCGTGCAGCCTGCGGTACCCAGAGCCATCCCCACCGCGCGGCTCCCTCGGCGCAGCCCTGCGCTCCAGACCTAGCCTGAGTGATGCAGCCCTGCTGTCGATGGCAACTGGCCTTGAAGGTTAACAAACACAGAAAGCCGCAGGAGATGTCCGAGCCAGGACAGAACCACAGTTGGCCTCATATATAACAAGTGCATCTGGCTGTTAAACCAGATGCAAAGGGGCACGCACTTAGAAACTTAAATAATTGTGACATTGCGTTATTTACTCACAAGGGAGCCTATATGGCTTGTGGCACGTTGTGGTCCAGGGAAAAACTTCTGACATAACGCAGAGGACATCTTCAGTAAATATCCCTATATTACTGTTAGGCTTACTGAAATATTAGCTGTATTTAATTTTAAGCAAATGGAGATATTCTTCAATTTTCTTCTTGGAAAATATGCCATGGTTCTGTCTCAGCACAGAATTAATGTCTCGTTTTCACTAAAAAGTTTGAGGGCGTTTCATTAGAGATGACAAAATACTTCTAAAAAAAAATAGATGAAAGCTACATTAAGAACTACTTTATTGCCTACACTTATTTGAAAATTAGAATAATTTAATAAATATTTTTAATATATTAATTTCTAAATATTTAGAATATTTAGAAATATTCTAATTTTGAAAATTAGAATAAATAGAAAACTATTTACATACTTTCCAAAATCTGCAGCTAGTGCTGTTATGCAGGGTTCAGTATTTCAGCTTGGCTGCCCCTGTATGCAGTGTCTGACACAGTCAAGCAATAGTTTTGTTTACTGAAGATATGGCTTCACTTCAAACATGACTTCAGCTTCAAAATGATTCCAGTAATGACTTTGAAGCAATTTTGATAACAGCTTTATTAAAAAAATAACTACGGTGGTGCATAAACCACATGGCATCAAAGGATTTCAATAGTATCGGCACCTCTTGCAAATCTTTTCATGATCGGGAAAAATGTTTTTTAAAAATTAAAAAAAAAAGGCAATTTTTTGGCCAAATTTATTGACGCATATATTAATATCTACTTCTAAGTTATGTCATTCCAGAGAGACAAAGTCACAGGAGGAACTCTGGAAGCAAAGACTGCCTGTGTCCTTGGAAGAGATGCATTAGCAGCAGCCACTCCTGCCAGCACAAACTTCATCCCCATCAGTCCGGGGCGCAGTACTGCTAGCTGGTTATTACATTAGTGCGGCTACAGCATTAAAAGCTGGATATTTATCGTATGGTACCACCCGAAGGTCACTAACACTGGGTCTGGACACTCTTTGCAACGAACCCCCACAGTTCAGTGCAAAGGCTGCAAAGCACGGCGGAAGGACTCGGCCGCTCGCAGCCGGCGCGCAGATACAGCGCGTCCCAGACCCCAAGCCACCCGCCGCACGGCTGCCCTCACCTTTTGGAGGAGCGACACCATGTCCGTGGACCAAGCGGCAGGGTACATCACTGTAGCCGTCTTGAACACGTGAGCAATTTCATTTGCAGAAGTGTTGGAGCGAATATGATACGGCCTCTGAAAAATGCCACAAGGAAAGCATTTTAGTTTATCTATTATTTCAGCTCCTTGGGAAATCTTTTTAGAGCAAAGAAGCGTCAAACAAAGTCTGTTTGTACATTCCCCAAGCCTCCCATCGAAAGTCTCTGCCTGCGTGATCGTAGCTCAGTCAAAACAAGCAAAATAATCACGTCAGCAAGAACAATGATAATACCTAGATATTTAAACAGCATGACAAATAGGAGGCAAAACCCAAAAGTTAAAGTCGTTAGCCAGCTTGTTTTGCTCGGCTTTTTCAATATTTGTATCTTAAAGGGTTACCAAAGGGATTTTATATATATAGTGCTGTGGTTGGCGTATTCCCAATATTCCCTGTAAAACGTGTCACTGTTTTCAGTTCTTCACTCACGCTGGAGATGACACAAGTAAAAAGGAGCAGGATTTCTCCCGCCTATCCAGTCAGCTGAAAAAACGATGTCCCAGGAAGGGTTACAAGCCCCGGGTGGGACATCAGGCTGCAGGATGACCCGTCCCTTCTGCCTCCGCACGCCGCCGGCCGGAGCAGAGCCGGGACAGCCCGGCATCACGGAGCACCGGGGAACGCAGCCCGGGATGATGCGCGACGTGCAGCCCGCGTTACCGCGCAGGTAAAGTCGCCTCCCTGTTTAGCTCCCAACAACAACAGTACCACAGCCTCACTTGGAAAGAGAATTTAGAGCGGTGGAGCGTTTCCATTCTGAAAGATTCTCACAGTACTTTGGGGAGATGAGGGTGTTAAACGTGTATTTAAAAAACAGCAGCTATCAATCGTGAGACCAAATCAGGTGCATTGTGCTTAATGTGTACTGACACCAGGTGGACCTCAAGGTCCCCCTTCGCTTCCCGGGCGGTAACCGCTTCTGGTGCCACCATCTTACCACGGCTGCGCCATCAGGTTTGAACACCCAACAGCGTTTTTGTTCCCATCTTTGGAAATGGTGCCATCAAGTCAGAAGTTCAATACGTGATGAACAGTCCTGCCATGCACTTAACACTACAAATGGCAAACTCAAATATTACATCAATATGTTTACAGGGGGCACATGGCTCCAGTTACCCAACAGGTCAGACAATCATGTCCCATTCATGTGTACTAACTTGATCACTCACAATTTGAGGGACGCAAATTCATTTGAAAATCTGTTCTTTAAAATATATTCATCAAAACATTTTTTAGGCATTCTGCAAAGACTGATGATAGAAGTTCTTACAAATGTGTTTTGCATACTCATACTGAAAGAAGAGGTTTCCTAGCCTCAAGATTTTAAACAACCTTTTGCTTAGCAGAATGTAATTTAAATAATTTTGTCCCACTTTTTTTACACAACACTTCCAAAAATGCTAATGTAATCATCTGTCTACAAGGCCCCCAACCTTACCTGAGTTAGAAGCAGCGCACTGACGTGACAGGCAGGGATTGTGCTTTATTAATAATTTACACGTTGCAGTTTGCTTTTGCTCAAACTGCTCAATTGTATTACAACAGCAATGAGGTTTTTTTTCAAGTTTTCTTTTTTTCCTTGCCGGATGGGAGCTCAAAGTAAATGATATTGCAGCCCAAACTTCAGGAGTTGCCACTCGTTTGCCTGGCTCATCTCAGACCAACCCAGAAGCCCTCGGGCGCAGCGGGGAAGTGTCACGACATGCCACCCTGTATTGCAACAGCTTCTCTGAGCTCTTAGCTGCGACCGCAACAACCCTGGTGAAGATGTGGTTTCTGGCTCCTATGCTGTAATAACCCTGAAAGCCTTGAACTTGTCTCGGCCCTCTCACCCCTGGTACAAGGCATTAACATTTCCAACAGAGCGTTTAATGAAAAGCGGACAGGTGGGGAGAGGAGCCGTGCGCACCGTACCCGGGTCCTGAGCAGCTCATAGGCGGTGATTCCCAAGGACCACCAGTCCACAGCGAAGGAATAGCCGGTGGGTTTTGTGGAGTTAAACATTTCAGGTGCTGTGAAATACAGAAAAAAGAGAGTTTGCCTTTGCTGCGGTCTCGAGTGGAGATCAGCAACACAGAACGCTGGATCCACGCCACAGAGAGCGTCGCCGTTCTTCTGCCTAGGACACAAATCAGCGTCTTACCCGCTACCGCGCCTTTGCTAATTTCTGCTTCTTTCTTCAGAACAATGGCATACAGCCGGTACACTGGTCCTTCAGCGAAACACCGCTGAGCTGGACACGGCTCGGAACGCACGGGTTTCCTTGCAGCAATTCATCTTGTGGTCTTTGTTAGGTCCTCGACTGCCGTCTCAGCCTCGCGGTGCAGGAACACCGAGAAGCCTCGGCACGGAGGGAAGAGCGACCGCCCGCGTGTGCCAGCCACCCTGAGCAGCGCGGCGCAGTCCGGCCCAGCACCGCTGCCGCTCCCCGCGGCGGCACGGCAGGACCCGCCAACCGCCCCACGCTGCCTTGGCGTGGGCCGGCCTGACCCCGCTCCCAGCGACGTTCGCCTGCCCTGGGAACAGACGCACCCCGAAACCTCCACCCTGCTGACTAACGGCGTGCGCAATTAGCATGGTACGAAACGTCTTCTGCTGTGTTAAAACCCAAACAAGCGCTTCGGCTCCTCCGTGCCTTGCTCTCCCCACCGGTGAAACGGGGCTGTCGATAATTTCTGCTTCAGTGGACTGCTACGAAACTTAATTGATGAACCTGTGTAAATGATGGGATGGCCTTGGGGAACAGGTGTGCTATCACCTTTGTAACTGGATGTTTAATGTTCAGTAAACACAATCCAACTCATTTGGATTACAGAATGTTTTATACAACTCCTGTAATCACTAGGAGATTCACCAACTAATCTCCTACATTCTACAAAGCACTAAAAATCCAGCTGGCGTACAGCCCTTCCAGCATAGCCATGCTCCCGCGGCACCCGAGAGCCCCACGGTCCCCTCCACATGCATCTCTCCGTGCTCCTCTACCCCCAAAGCCCCAAAAGAATAAAACTCCCTTTGCTGAGACAGGACTTGCCCGTTATCCCACAGTCAACGTTCTTCGGAATAAGGACTAACCCTCGTTCGCTGGATCTAGGCGTAAAGTCGGCCTGAGTTAACTCCTCACGTGCCCCGGAGAGCCTCTGCCCCCAGCTAGCGCTGAGCAGGTCTTCACGTTGGAAAGCTGCTCCCGTTCCACTCGCATCTCTTTGTTCATATTTAAAGTACTTCAGTCTGGCAGAGCCCAAATACAGCCTCTCACAGTGAATGAAAGCAGCTCCTTAGAAACATTAATGTGCAGTGTAAATGTAGACATAGCGCCAACCGCACCCTTGGCAGGGAAACGCAAATTTTAACTGAACGAAGCCCGAGACCACAGCTTTTTAGGAGGTGACCAGGCTAATTAGGAAGTGGGTGGAGGCACAGACTGAAATGCTCTTCCTTAGCCAATAAATTCCCCTTTTCAGAGTAAGGAAAAAAAATATTGTAGGATTTTTGAGTGAGCTGGGAGGCAAGAATTGCTCAAAAAAACCAAAACAGGGAGCAGTGTTCCTTTTGTGCATGTTTTCCTTTTTAAAAGGACTGCACCGGTGATGCAAAGGTTTCACCTTTCAGGTCAACTTGGTCATCTTGATAAAAAGGAGATTCCCAGGGGATCGCTCTAAGGGATTTGGCTATGCAACAGCAGTAGGGAGGCTCATTATTTAGGGCTGAGAGACAGCGTGACTGCATATCAAAGTATGTATTTTGTGTGGGAGTGGGTCTCTTGCCGTCTAGAAGTCAGCTGCTTCACCGATTTGGACAGTAACTGAACAGAAGTAAGTTTTCTGTACTCCCCTTATAAAGCGGAAAAGAAGCAAATCTTTTTGAGTACTAGGGAAATGAGGTCTGCATAGGGAGCAATCTCTGCGCGTCTTCCTTCCGTGTGCGCATGTTGATTTGCTCATGAAAACTGTTCCTCCAGCGGACCCAAGGCTGGAGTCGATGCACCAGCTCCAGAGTCACTTTGCCGCAGGAGAACCCCCCTGCCCCGTGCACTCCTACAGCTGCTGACCAGTGTTCTTGCCTGGGACTAGTCCCATACCATTGCCTCGAGATAAAAACCTTCCTAAAAAAATGCATTTTTGTGCCCTGAAGAAAGAAGGGGAAGGGGATGGTATGCAACCGGACCAGCTGGGGAAGCGACTCAGCTACCCTCCAGAGCCTGGCTGTGGCTTTCTCTTCCATACAGCTCCTTTTCCAGGGCCGCACGTGGCTGGTTTTCATTTGTTGGCAGAAATAGCCACGTCTGCTGCTACTGGCGATATAGGTACAATAGCAGGGCTTTTCAGAAAGACTGAAAAATAGGCTCAGCATTTATCTTCCAGTTGTGCCGGCCACTTCTGCACCAGCTGTACCTCGCTTTCCTACGGGCAGTGCACATCCGTCTCCGCTGCGCTCCGCAGCCCCCACTGACGATTGATTGACCTCCCATCCTGCTGTTTGAAGACAGGACGCTGTCCTCAGCAGTAGAGATCCGACCTAAAGCCTCACTGGCCTTTTTCTGCGTCAGCCTGACACGAGAATATGGGCTCTTCCCTACTGCACCAAACGGATGCTGCAGCCCAGGAAAACAGCGAGTCTTAAGTCCACCCACTTGGCCTAAACACAGAGTGATGCTAGCTTTGAAAGCAGCCCGTTTTATAAAAATTCAAATTATTGCTAGTGATGCAGCAGTGTAAGACTTGTGCTAATGTAGTGAGGGACCAAATACAAGCCTTTGTGCTTCGATTTCCTTCTCAAGGGTAGCAACAACATTTCATCACCGCTACATGCCTTGACTGCTGCTTGTGAAATGCTCTGAGATCTCAAGAGTGCAACTATCTTATTTTATAATCAAAACCATGCCATCCAGTATGGCATAGCGGCACTGAAACCTGCATTTGCAGTATGCTCGCTTTGGTCTGCTGTGTGAAATCCGTAGACAGACGCACATTCTCAGCTGCATCAGGGCGTTACTGGGCAGGGACTCCGCCACACTCCCCCACAGCACCTCTCGAGGCGGCTCCTCATATCAGACAAATAAATGCACGTGTTTTCTTACATACCAGGAAGAAAAGAGTTCAAACTCTCTCATCCAAAAAGGACCTCATCTGTATCCCACCACAGCTGGCAAATCGATCCCATAGAATGGTAATTCAAGAATAGGCAAACTGTCATTGGTTCTTACCCATGTACGGCTTTGTGCCCGCAATGGTGGTGACTTGTATTTCTTTAGTCAGCATCGTGGCAATATTGAAATCGGTGATGTGCACGTGTCCTGAAAGACAGAGGTTAATATGTAACTTGATTTGCTTTAATTTCACGAGAAGCAGCTTCGGGTCAGAAACTTAAACTAAAATACTCTATGGAAAGGAGTTTCCAGGAAAAAAAATATTCTGGTGGGAGAACTGAGAGAAAATATTTCAGCTTCCAAGCTGCTTACAGATGGATCTTGTTACATCAAATATCCCCTTATTTACCCTTTGGGGAGGAAAAAAAAAAAAAAAAAGGAGTTCTCCAGGAAATCATTTAATGATGATTGTTTTGAGTCTTCCTAAATTGGGGGGGGGGGAAGAGAACTGAACTTCTCTCACAGAAAAAAATACACTATGTTTTTGAAAAAAAAAATCCTTGATATTTTTGGCTTTCTAGCTACTTGCCCTTTGGTGTTCCCAGGTACTAAGGACTCTCTCCATTTTCCTCCTTATAGGATGTCTCTAGAATGGAAAAAAATACCTTTGGCAGCAAGCAAAAGAACCTTGCACATGAAATTTAAACATCATGATAAACCGCCTTGCAGGGTTGGAATGGTTTCTGCTGTCACTCCTACAATATGCACAGCTGCTGCCTGCAAACTGAAAAGGAAATAAGAGGTGGATGTGATTTGCAAGGATAAGAAAGGAAATGCTTCCACCTAGCTCTTGCCTGTGCTTTTACTCGCACTTTTTTTTTCCCCCCAAGCACTTAATTTATTATTCTTTTTTCACTAAACTCGTATCAGTGAGCAGACCAGCCATGTACGGTAGTACAGGTGATGAATACAAGGCTGGCTTCACTGAAGGGAACTTCTTTGAAACTTGTGGGTTGGTTCAGCCCAATTCTTGATTAAACGCTGGCAGTCTTTTCTTCTTCTTGACCTCATGCATCTTCTCCTAAGGCGCTGAACTTGCTCCTCCCTGACAAAGGTAGGCTCATTATCAAAAGCATCAGATGTTTTGTATGTTGTGTTCTGCAGACTCATCGCCCGCCTCTGCAATCATAGAGGGCGGCTGAATTGCTGTTGTTTCCTCTAACCACAGAGATCAAATCAAAGCGGCTTTCTACTGATGGAGAGGCTCTGACAATACCTCCCTCGGTCATTAGCTTCAACAGCTAGAAATTTACTGCTGCTTTAGTTCATGAGTTAAGGTGGAGGAAGATCACCTTTCTGCGTCTAAAAGTTGACACACGGCTGTCTTCTCCGGATACAGCCTCTACGTCCTTGCATTGTCTTTTCTTTCATCTCCAGCTCTCTTTCCACTTTGTGGGGAGCCGTTTTCATAAATATGAATCAGACTTATCAAGAGTTTGATATCCCACGCACAAGCACGCCTTTCTCTGGATGCACCTTTTAAATTATTCACTTCAAATAAATCACAAGTTCTGTAAACTAGCCCACTTGGGAAATTACCAAATCAAGCGGGTGAGGCTGAGGAAGGCAGCGCCGGACAGCGCGACGCGGCCGAACGGAACGGGGCGGACTGGGCTACACGGGATGGCACCTGCTGGTAACCAAGAGGGATGCGCTGGGTGTTGCTGCGGGGCTGTCGGGCCAAACTTGAAGGCTTGCGTTCTCCCGATTGCTCAGCATCTCTAACTGCAGGCAATTTCAAACCAGCGCAGCCAGAGCTGTACTCCGGGCACCGCGTCCTTCCCGAAGCTCATCCTACCCTGTCTGCCTGAAATCGGCACTTTCAGACCAACCCTTAGGTTCTGCATTAAGGCGAAGAATTCTCTTATTACATTCAGCACCTCTGTTACTACAGAATTCCTTCACCTTTGGTGCAAAAAATATAATGTTTCTGCAGATTCAACTAAGATAACATTTTAAAGAATATGAAACTAGAGACATTAGGAGCTGCGGAGTATGGAGGCTCTCGGACAGACTGTGCCGTAACTTTCCGATCTGAGATAAGAAAGCAAATGGGCTATGCATGCAGTGCCTGCATTGGCATTAACTCACCCATTTCAGCAGTGCCCTCAAGAACCTTTTGGCAGCGGTACAAGAAATAATACTGAGCAAAGCCATTACAGGGCTCTTGCAAAAAAACCTCTCAGTTTTACTAGAGATAAAACTGAGCTTTTATTCAATTTTATTAGACAAATGACCTGGCCAAAAACTCCTGATGAATTAGTCACAATTCCTGGAAACTGCCATCTGTTATATCCTTTTATTCCCAGGTGAGCTGTGCTGTCATTGAGCCAAATCGATAGACTTATCAATAAAGGAGGAAATCACTTTGTGCTTGGAATGACTGTTGAAGGTGGTCATCTGCTGAGGATTTTTTCGCTGTGGGACCTGATCCCAATCTCTGATATTGAACAACCGCTTTATTTATTGTACAGAAAGACATTTGCCTGATATTCCACTTTATTTATGGCTCACTTTAATTTCTTAGCTGAAATTGATATGGTAATACAGAAAGAATGTCACTGACCAAGGTGACAGAGGCAAACGCATGAGGCTGTACCAAGTTCACGACCGTCAGCAGCAGAACGACACATTTCGACGTGTGGCATCCTGAGAGGCATTTGTACTATCAAGAACTTGAACCAGCCTCCTACACAAGGATCAGACGATGTGCACAAGGGCTCCCACAGCCTCCTCGGTGATCAACACCAGCAAAAAGGGTGCTGTGGCTCGTAACAGACACGGTGCCTTTTGATGTGTAAATCTGAAAGGGTGAAGGAGTCACAGCTGGAAAGGATGAGGGGCCAAAGGGCAGAATTATGGGGCAAGAAGAGTCTGAAAAATGAAGGGCGGGGAGGTCTGACTGCTGAAGGTCTTCAGGTGCTTCATACTCTCAGGGGACTGGTCTCAATCAAGAACATTATAAAAAAATTGATGCTAGCAAATAGCCTATCTTTGGTGAACACCGTTGTGAAAGCCTGGTGAAGGGAGAGCAGAGAGAGAGGGGCGCGGCAGCTCCATTCCGTGGGGAAAGAGACACTGAAGAACAAGCACAATCTACTAGGCTAAATATAAATAAACATGCTACAATAACAGCTGCCCTGGGGACAAGAAGTTGAACTGTGCGTGCACAAAGCGTTCTGTAGGCACGAGAGGACACACCTTTGCTGCCATGGACGAAGAAAAGAAATACTACAAGTCATAGTCAGAAGGACACTTAAGTCAAGGGTACGTCCACAGAAAATAACTCTGAAACCTCTGCAACAGACAGTTAAATCATCACAGCGAGCAGAGAATAGGCTCAAAAAAAACCAACCTAAATTGCAGTGTCATTACAGAAGTTTGCAGGTTACATCCTGCTGAGCGGAGTGCAACTGCAGAGGCAAGCAGAGCTTTTTTCTGTCTGTTTTTTTCCCTCTTTGGGGAATGCTGACCTACATTCCCGTGGCTGTGGTGCTCCCAGCTCCCTCCCGGGTGGCTGTCACCCCGCTCCTACGGGGCACAGAGGTTCTTGGCAGATGGTGGGAGGTCACCCAGGAGGGTCCGCGGGCGAGGACCGACGGAACGCGGCACCACCGGCTGGCAGGGCAGCCCTGGAGCCACGGCAGTGCTGGCTGGCCGAGCAGGGCCACGGCACACCAGTGGACGCAGTGGGACAGAGAAGGGAGGACAGGTCTCTGCATCCCTCCGCGCGTGGGGCGACGGCAGGAGAAGCGCTGGGAACGGCAGGAGAGAGCTACCGCGCTTGGGGGCAGGAGCAGCTTTGCTGACAGCTCCTAAATAAATAATTAGCTAGCACTTTGAAATTAGAGGTCATATGCAAAGCTGGTAGAGCCTGGGCTCCGGTGCTGCCAGGCAACCCAAGTCACACACAAGAGCCACGGCAATTCCTAGGGAGCTTCAGCATCTCTATTACAGCCTCTGAAATGATAATGAATTCAGATATGCCTTGCTCCTGCACTGACTTTTTCTCTTTGAGTGCCTTGCTGTACTTCCTCATGAAGATTTCTCACAAGCCAGTTACATGGATTTAAAAAAAAAAAAAACAACAAAGAAAAAAGAGATGACAAAGTGTTTTTCTAATGAGTTAAAAGCTAATAAATATCAGACAATGCTTCACTGTGAGAGCTCTGCCAGGACAAAAAAAAAACGTGTCTAGAGAGTAACGCAAGAATATAGTTAGAGCTTTGCCTGAGAAAAAGAATAAAGAAAAAATTATAGCAACACCTATAATATACCCAGCCCCGACTCCTCTTTGGGGCTCCCTCCCGATGTCAAATGCTCAAGAAGAAAGAGAATACCTGGATGAAGATTACCTATTCAACTGTTAATTCATTCTGTTTGCGAGCATACATTACACACAGCCTGCAATTACACAAGCATTTCCATTCAAACGATTACATTTTGAGCAAGTTTTAAGCAAGAGCCAAGGAGGTCTTAAAATAAGCTCTGCTAGACAACTGACCACAAGCAGCACAAAACGTATCGTCCCCGCCGATGCTTTCTAGGGACACCAGGAGGTCAGACAGTCAGAGGAGGGGTTGATCAAACACTAAGACACCCCCAGAAATACCGCAGCACCACAGGGTGCCCAGCGCCCTGAAGGGGCAGGATACCACCGCCCAAAAACCACAAGACAGCAACCACAGCACAAAAGGATGGTCCCGTTCCCAATGGAACCGAGGGAGAGAAAGCAACACAAAACGAGGAGAACGGCGAGCACCTAAACTTTAACTCGGATGTCCTGTCTCTGACGCTGCTTCTATGCATATGCACGACCACAAAGCAACTGGCACTTACCATGCTCATCCAGTAAAATGTTGTCAGGCTTGATGTCTCTAAGAGAAAGAAGGGGAGACAGCCGTTAGCCTAGAAAAGCGGCATGAAACACAGCTGCAAAGACTTTAGGAAAGCCCAGGCTCTGGAGGACACACTTCCAGAGACATCATGCCCTAGAAGGTGTCTCTGCTGGGCATCTTCTCTGATACGCCTAAATTAAACCCTGCAGGAACAAGAGAACGACTAATCAAACAACAGAAGCAGAAGTGGTGGCACAGGGCTGTGACTGTGAGGGCTGCTGTGGTTTGGACTACCAGCGCTCGGGTGGTCCACCTACAACGTTAGAGCTGCTTTTTATCTTTTTCCTCCTTTTACCTCTTAATCTGTTTCAATAATATATTGAGAGCTGTTCCCCATTTACTCAGCAAAAATCAAATTACTTTAACAGCTTTGTTGCAGAAACAAATGGGTTCCCCACAGTGTTTGCTCCTGAAAACAAACAAACAAACCAACCAAAAAACCCACCCAACCCCAAAGTAATAATACCTATAGCAATGCTGTAGGGAAATGCTTTCTGTTGAAGGGAGAAAGCATACACCTGATACACCTGCTGTATCCACCTGAGCGACTTTACAGGACATTACCTGGTTTTAATGAGCTCATTACATCAGTCCCCATTCACCGGCTATCAGCCTGAGCGCCTGGCAATTTAATACCCCAGAAGGAGCCCGTCACAGGCGCAGGGCAGGCACATGTCCACAACCCTGCGCTGCCCTGATGCTTCCCACCAGGCCCGGGGGCTCAAAGTGAAGAAATGAGCAGCTTTGGGATTTTATCTTTAACAATGCCATCACTAAGATAAAATTTGAATTCAGCCAGCCACCTGCAAGCAAGAAAAGACAATTATCTAATTATCATGTAATAGCTCATGGTTCTCTGGCACCTTCTCGGCCACACTACTTCCAGTGGGTTACAAATACCAGGTACCTTCCTTGTGCCACCCCATCACACAGGCAAGCACAGGGACAGGCGTCTTTATCAAGGGAGTATGGGGCAGCTTCAGGAAAGCGGCCACAAGTTTCCCTGTAAGCGCAGAAAAACTGTGCCACAGGTGAGAGCCCAACAGCCCGGATGGTCAGAAGCACTGTATGTGATGGTGAAAACCGTGATGCCACCCTTGGTATTTCTGAGACAACGCTAGTTTAAGCAAAAACTTTAGGAAATGTTTCGGCAAAAAGAGCGTGAAAAAAAATGGATTCTTTGAATCCCTTGATACAAAAATATTTTCAGAGTTTTGAAATGAACCAATGAACCGCAAAGACAGGTCTTTGTTTCTCATCCAGCTTTCAACCTTTTTTTAATTATTAATTTTTCAATTTCCACTAGGGCCTTTTCTGATCTCGCTCCAGTCTGCTGTGCAGCCTATGGAATTATACCAGCACAGTGAGATCACCCCCAGGGTGCAAACAACAAAGAGGGTTAATTTTGTTTATTGATTATTTGTATGTTTATTTTTATAAACCGGTTATACCATTTCCTAGCCTGAAAAAATTAACAAATATTTCCTACTCTTCTACATGCAGGTAGGAAATAATTCCAGCCATCAGTCTGTGTTTGCTGTCTCTGCACAGCTTTGTTCAGACAAAATAAGCAATCGCTCGCCTGTATCCTGGTGTTCCCAGTTACAGATGTTGCAGTGTACCTGACTCAGCCCAGTCACTTTATCAGTCTAATACTGTCCCACCGGGTTACAGCGTTAATTAAAAAACTTGCAAATTTTACACGCCGCCATGCATGTTTGGTTGTACTCGGTTCACCTTAACACGTA
This sequence comes from Elanus axillaris, assembly GCA_026212715.1. Taxonomy (NCBI): domain Eukaryota; kingdom Metazoa; phylum Chordata; class Aves; order Accipitriformes; family Accipitridae; genus Elanus; species Elanus axillaris. The sequence goes on along the minus strand of JANZLQ010000044.1, from coordinate 21,492,605 downwards.
TAGCTGCTTGAAATACACGCTGCAGCCTAAACTTTAGCTTCTCCCAGCTATATTTACAAATAACCCTCTGGGAACTCCCAGGAGTTCTGCCCTTTGGCTGTGCTCTTCGTGCCCGCCCTCGGGCCGCAGCCATAGCGGGATGCCAGCGATCCCAGGGATACGAGGGACAGTCTCCGATCCCAGGGATACGAGGAACGGTCTCCTTCTCACGCAGACCTGTTCTTGCAGCATCGAATGGTGAAGAACCTCCAGCCCCTTAGTGCTACAAACACTACTACTAATTGTAATGCCTTACTAACAGGGAAGGATTTCCTCCCTGTGCTTCCCTTACACCTGTGCCCCACTCGGTTTGTTCAGGCCAAGCCAAGAGCACGAGGATTCACCCTTCGCTGCCCGGGACAGCGACGGCTGACTCTGCGTTTCACAATGTTTAATTAGTGCTCATCCGTCACTCGGTGCCGGGCAGAGAGGGCCAGCACGGTGCCCCCGTCACCGCACACCGGCTTCGAGCCCCAGAGCACGGCAGTGCCCACCAGAGCCTGAGCCGGGCAGCTGGGGTGGCCGGCCTGCCAAGATCAGGTGCATCGGCGTAGAAATCTACGCAGGTATAAACCAAAACAAGCAGCATGAAAGATGAGACTCCTGAGAAAGCGGGAGCTATCCCCAAGGAGGACTGGCTCCAGCCGCAGCAGAGCAAAACCTCTCTGGGGCTCTCCACAGCTGCAGAGGACGTGCCATGGGCATGCCAAGCATCAGCCTCTCTGCTTTCACATCTTGGAAACGGCAGCCAAACGCTATGGATGCGAACAGGCGTTAATCTTCAACAGCCCTTCATCAGCGCGCTCCTTTCCCTACTAACAACCAGGCTCATTTCAATTTTAGATTTTGTACCATGCTTTACTGTTACACATCACAAGAATGCTCTTCTGGAGCGATATTTATAAATGAGATGATCATCTTCTCCCCACCTTTATTAACCATCTGCTACTCCCTCCCTGTTCATAGCCCCTGTTAGCAGCTACTGAGTCAAGACCCTTGGACCCCCGAGGTTTGCATGGCCCAGCACCGCAGTAGGAAACAGCTGCGCATCCATCCCTCCGGAGCCAAACCTGCCTCTCCAAACAAGGAAAAGCTCTACCTCCTCTGTTATTTTGCAGGTCTTCAAATATGTGGGAGGAGCTCAGATATTTTTTCACTGGCCATGAAAAATCTTGGTGGCCAAAAAGAAACTCTCACCCCTTCTAGAAAGTGATTTAACCTCATGCGGAAGAGAGCCACGTTTGGCCCCATTCCTGTCCTTCAGTGCAGTACAGAGAGGGGAGCAAAAGGGAGACACCTTCAAGCGTGACAGCAGGGGAATTCTGAATGCTGACGCTTACCCTACCTGGATCAGGACGATACTAATGAGCTACAGCTAATTAAGCCTATTAGAGACAGACTTTCTGCAGGATCAGCAAACAAATCAAACATGCTATATCATAGCTATCTCAGAGGGAGAAATACGATGCGCTCTGTTGTATATGAAATGCTTTTCTTTGGGAAGCCTAGCATTTTAGATAAAAGCAGACATATGTGGGAGAGTATTTTGTTTAGCTCTTAAGCTTCTATTTGTCCTTTCACGCCAAAGAGGAACGAGTCCACCCGTACCGCAGTCTACAAGCATCAGGCCACCTGTGAGGTCCCCAGCTGACCTGTGGATGATGTGTCTGCTCTGGAGATAGTCAAGGGCCAGCACCAGCTCACAGATGAAGAGTTTCACGGTGCCTTCTTGGAACCGCACGTTTTGCTGGAGATGGTAACGCAGGTCCCCGCCAAGCAACAGGTCTACAACCATGAACATATCCTCTTCATCCTGGAACGAGTACCTAAAACGGCAGAAGCGTGGTTCAAGGATGCGAATACTGAAAAAAGACAGGTTATAAAGGGACATACGGTACCTCCGGGAATACTCATAATTTCTTGGAACTTTTTCACTTGGGAAATAGTACTTTCCTGACCTTCCCACGCTTCGTTTCCCGCTGCAACTAAATTCCTATTATCATACTTGAGATGAAAATACTTTAGATCCACAGCAGAGTCAGAGCAGCTTGTACGAACAACTACCAGCAGGCCCACTGGAAGGACAGGAACCCAATGTTTTGATGTCAAACTTGCTCCTACCAGCCACTTCAAAAACAAGCCTCATCCACCACCGCCCCCAAACCCATTACTCTAACCCACCTTGCTGCCGATTTCCTCCCCGAAGCGTCGCGAAGGGCGCTGGACAGGAGTCTGGCAGGCGGGCACAGCTCTCAGCCGTTGTTTGCCGCCGGGTACGAGCGGCAGCGACCGACAGCACAAGACCAGAAAGGGCCCAGGAGGTGCGGACCACGCGTTTTTGTTTTGGGGAGCACCTCACCCTAATTAATGCTTCTTTATCGCTCGCTTCCCGAGTCGCCGGGCAGCGTGCAGCACGTGTCGGCGGCTAGGAGGTAATGAAGCTGCTCCTCTCAGGACGTGGGAGGAGGGAGCCGGCACGGCTGCCACCCACCCCGCGCCCTCAGGAGAGGCCGGCCGCAGGCTGGAGCTCGAACCGCGGAGCGGTGCAGCTCCAGAAACCACCCACGCCACGCCTGGGCTGCCACTCTGCGGCACTCGTCCGCGGAGCCTACGCTGCCCCAGCCGGCGTTCCCGCGGGTGAGATCCCTCCGAGGGATCTCGGAAGATCCCTTCGCTTGCTGCGAAGCCCCAGCTGGCCCCGCAGTCCGTCACTCAGTACGGCAGTGGAAATCCAGCTCGGCGCTCTGGATGAACGCTGTCTCTTCCCCTTGGGGTTCACGCTCGGCTCTTCAAGGTGGGGACGTTCCATCTGCTCCGAGCAGCCAAGGGAACCGGCCACGGGAGAAACGTGGAGGGGAGCCCTAAGCCAGCACGCTCAGCTGCCCCGACTCACAGCCAGTAGATTGTGCTCCGGAGGCAATCCTAACCCGGCTCTGCGTCTCCTGGCAGCGGCCCGTTAATAAACCCATTTGCTCAACACAACGGGGATGCAGCTGCTATCTGCTGCTTCTCTTTAAGTGACCTCATTTGATGCAATTGTTTACCAAGTGTCCCTTTGAGACAGACTAACAATCAGCTATGAGCTTTTTTCTCATGGATTTTTTTCCTACTGATACACCAGCTTCTTGATGCGATGAGCAGCACCACGAAGCAGAATAATACTCCACCAGAAGCTCCTAGTCTGCGTATCATTCAGCGTGCAGGGAAGCTAAAGGCTACACCCGAGGCCAGGGACGACACGGTAAGAACAGAAGTAGGGAAACTCAGATGATTTGCTCTGTACAGGTCTATAGACAGGCGGTTTAGTTCTCAGCTGCTGAGTGAGTTTTGCCTGGAACTGCTTGTTCAAGTAGAAGAGCAAAGCTTGGCGATCTGTCCAGAGCTCTGGGAGGTCTCGATGCATGTTCTCCTTCGTACCCTAGTTTGAACGACACTGAATGGCAATACCATCAGTCACGGGGGTTCACCTAACAGCACTCAAGCTACAGGAGACTTCGAAAAGGAACACAAAGTTATTCAAAGATTTGTGACCTTCAGTGTGTTTTAGCCTCATTTTTTGTGTTTAGGATTGATGAGTTCTACCTCGTTCTAAAAATAAAGCCAATATCCAATAAAGGTAATTACCCACCATCCCGGAGGAATCCTGTAACTACAGGATATTGGCCACTGCGTCATGTGGTGCATGAGACCACACCGCTTGAAATGTTACTGATGTCCTAACAAAATTAACCTGGCAGACTCTATCAGTAATAGAGTCTTATTTAAAATTCCTTTCTACTGCCCCACTGCAGGAAAACATGCCGAATCGAACAAAAGGGGAAGAATGAATGCATCTTTTGCCACTCAGCTGGTCAATCCCATTGCTAACGGTTGAAAAAGGACTATAACCAGAGCACATACGTTGCTTTATCAGGTACTCTTAAAGGAAAGAGACTCTTTTATGTACACATTCCCCAATAGATATATGGGTTGCTCTAATGAAATTTAAATGGTATTATTTTTCTGTCAGCAAATTCAATGATAAATTGCTTTTATCTTTGCTGGTTAGCATCAATTGACTCGAACAGCAATAAGGTACTAAGGCAGGCTGTTTAAAATACAAAATAAACCACAAAAATCAGAATCGGGAGGCGATGAGAAGAAAGCACTGCCAAGGCAAACCCTGCAAACAGAGCACTGCTTGGGTATCAACCCTGTGCTGTTGCTGTGTGATGCTGGGAGCTGCTGTTTGTGGCAAAAAGAGTGCTATTAAATAAAACTGGATTATGGCAGTGAGCAATACCTGCCTAGGAAGAAAACACAAGGGAACAGACGAATAAGCTCTCTTGTGCTCATCTGGGGGGGACAAGGGAGGCAGCGGCTTGTTTAATTAAACAAGATTCCCCAGAAACCAGAGCCCCGCTCGGGGGAACGGAGGGGTCCCCGGAGCACACGCGTGCGCTCTCCGGAGCAGTCACTCTCCCGGCGGACAGTGCCTCGGGCAGCCCACCCGCCAGCGAGACACGCGTGCCGGCTCCGCAGGCGGCACGACACCCGGCACCCTGCGGATGGCAACACGCCAGCTGCTCCCGAAACTGGCTCGCAGCCGGGAAGCGGGCAAGTCTGGTCTCAGGGGTGCCTCTAACTGACAACGCTGGCTTAGCCAGTAAGCAAAGGAGCAGAATCTTACCATAAATTAACTAAGAAGGGGTGTTCCAGGCCCTGCATAATCTGCAGCTCCTTGAACACATTTCTCACTTCATTGCGCTCCACGCACTTTTGTTTATTCATGTATTTCATGGCATACATCTTCTTGGTGTCGTTCTTTTGCACAACGCAGACCTACGTGAGCAAACCAAGGGATAAATCAGAGATGATTTGTCAGCAAATTTAGGCAGGTAAAACACGGTCACGCGAGCGCTCTCCGGCAAAGTCCACGCTGCCAAGTCACAGCCCCAGGCACGGACACAGCAACACAGGACATCGCCAGTAAATCCCCGGCCCAGCCTTCAGCCAAAGAAGAAATTTTGCTGGGGAGAAGGTGAGGGGAAGGAATTTATCACCTTGGGCTTTTTTTGAGGGGTATTGGGGTTTGAATTTTAACCTTTCTTATAGTTATATTTCATCAAATCTAGAAAGAAACATCGCTTCCATGAAAGACTCAGAGTTTTGAAGGGCACAGAACAAAACAGGCTGGTTTTTCAGATTCGCTTCCACAACAGTTTATGAGTTTGGGATGAATCCGCAAAGTTTCAGTCAACCTTTTTCGTTTCACCACCAAATAAATCTTTCTCTAGAGGTTTTTGTCACACGCTGCACCTAAGGCACAGCTCATTCCTGGCATGAATGTGCCTTTATGCGAAGGGGTAAATGACCTTCTAGAGTTCTGTCAGCATATACAAGCAGGGAGTTTCATAACAGCATAAAAATAAAACGTATGACCACAACCTGATGCTTAATAACAAACACTGCGTTTCACAGAGAAACATGCTCTTAATAAAACCTGCCAGGCCTTTCTTGTTGATTGTAGTTCTTCAATAAAGACGCATTATGATGTTCAGTGTCAATTTGCTGGGAAATCGTAGAAAATGCTTATCCAGAAACATAAGGTAATTCAGCTGATTTGATTTATCAGTTTCTCATTTTAATCTCCAGTAATATAATTTGTGGCTACGGAACGGATGAGGAATCAGGCTCCAATTCCTTCCTGATTACCAGGAGTTGAAGCTCAGGTCAAAGCTCACTGACAACGCAGGGGTTTATTTCTCTACTCTCACGTGAGCCTCTAATTCGCCCATTTCTCAATCAGTTACATTTCCAGCTGTCCAAATGGTGATTAGTTCACAAAGCACTTACTTTTCCGAAGCTGCCCTTCCCAATAGCTCGCAAAATTTCAAAGTGGTCGAAGGTGACTGCAAGAAAGAGCAAACATTCAAATTTTAAATGGCTAGAGCAAACGTTTGACGATACTACGTTACTTCTACTTTTTCTCCATAAGATAAGAGCTGAGAAATACGAGGGATACCCTAGCAACTTTCTGTTGCTTTTGGAGCTTTGGGTGCTCTTTAAAACTTGGTGTTTAACGACCTTTTTTTTTCTTTGCAGCTCAGCAAAAGGAACCCTCAAGTGGATGTTCTCGCTCTGCCCTGCCTGTTCAACATGAAAGCCCCATCCTGCTCCTGCTGAAACCAAACACAAAGAAGTTTAGTCCATCAAACATCTATACCACGCGAAGACGTAAACGGGCAGCTGGATCTTCATACCCTTGCAGTACTCTAGATAGCCGTTTGATAACGGTGGGAGATAAACAGAGCAACCCTGGACGCAAGCTTCGCTGCCCCCAGCATCCAGAGGGCTGTTTCTGCTCAGAAGGGAAACAGAAGAGCAGCAGCTTTGCAGGCCGTGCATCCGAACAGGGAGGGAGGAACGTGAACACCCATTTCCCTTCACCTTCTGGCCTCCGGCTGGAAATGGAGCTGGGAAGCGGACATCTGCGCAGCAAGGGAGAATGTTTGGTAAGTGCTCAGCCGAAGGACCCGACATATCAAGTGTTCCTGAGCTGCCTGTGTTTCGTCTCAGGCAATAAACAGAGCCAGGGAAAGAGCAAATCAAATTACTGTGCAGCAAACACACATTAACTGCGCTGGGTTCAAGCCCTGCTGCCGATTGCTGGGTAAGGCACCATGGCAATGATTACCGAGTTGAATGCTCTGAATCCTGCTAACGCTCCCCCAGGACGCTGGTGCAGCCGCACCGTGCCCAGCAGCCGTCGGCTTAGGGACGATCACGCTCAGGGATCCGCTCCTTAACCAGCCCCTGCCAGCTGAACCAAACTGCACCGGGATGCTCATTCAAGGCGTCAGAGAAAGGCCTCTGACAGATTTATAACAACTCATCAGCTTTAATTAGTGTGACCCCCTGGAACTGAGAAATACCACTGATGTGGTGGGCTTGAAATCGCAGAGCTCGTTTGCCTCGTGCCCCTCTTGCTTCCCCGCCGGCAGGAGGGGCTGGACCGGAGTCAGGGCTGCCGGCAGCCGGCTGCGAGGGAGGGATGTTCCCGGTGCGGGGACCTCGGGAACCAGGAACCGGTGAACACCGAGTCCCCCTCTGCCTTGCCCACCCTGCGGCACCCTCCGCTCCCTGCTGAGCCCGACTGCCACCAGCTCCTTTAACGACCATCTCCAAAGGCTAATACCAGGGTAACAGGACGGACACTTGCTAGATTCTTGCCATCACACAGCTATAGGCAAGTGTACTCATACTTTGCCAGTGGATTTTTTTTTTTAATGTAATGCATGTATTTTCCAAAGAAATTAAGCAGGCAGACTGGGTTTCATTCAACATAAACATGAGGGTCACCAAACTGCCTCAGCCATACGGTCCACTGAGCCTGCCCAAACTTCTCCCCCAAAAAAGCTGAAGACAGCCACTGCGTACCTGGCCGAGCGTGTAATACCCACTGGGTAACTCATTCTCAGAATTATTTTTTAAAACAGGCATACTAAGTTCATAAAATTTGTCCTTTTCATTGCCGTTGTCTTTTCAGGTAGAATGCCACAATCTAACCAAAGCAAAGTTTATAGTTTCCAGCTACAGCACTTGGAAAACCAGACCAGCGTGCTTTTAGGCACAAAAGCCCTTTTTCAAACCTGGAACAACAGCTGCAAACATCAGAGCTAAATACAAGTTGATAATGATGGAGTTTAACTAGATTTGTTTACCAGTTAGGCCATCTGAGAGAAGGTTAGTGGATACCTGCAGAATAAAAAGGGAGAGTCAAGATGCTTATCACCTGCAGGGAAAAATGAGAGGGGAAAGAAACGCTCTGTGCCCGCTACAGAGAGGGGTTCGCTGCAGGAGCTGCGCGACGTACATCGCAGCCCACGGCAGTGGGGAGAGGGGAGTCTCAGGTCCCAGGCGCTGGGACCCCGCATGGGGCTCTGCAAGAGCGGGGCAGACCACGAAGCGCAGGGGTCCAGCCAGATGTTAACATCTGGCACAGCAGCAAATCCAGAGGAGTTAAGCCGACAGCCAGATTTTGCACGTTAACACCCTCTACCGCTATTGTCTTTCAATAGGAATGCTTTCATGAACACGCTAACACCCTCTACCTCCTTATGTCTTAAAAGACCTATTAATGTTTTCATTAACATTGTAAACATGGGTCTGTAACTGAGCTGGTTGTAAGAAAAATAAAAAGTATGCAATTTAGCTTAGACTCTCAAACTAGGTGCAATCACATTCTAACCTCTCTCTGGTTTAGCTTTCCTACCATCCCCAGTTTTCACAGTGAGCCCATCCAGAGTCTCGCTTCCAAAGAGTACTGAAATCCGTGGTGTCCAAATCAGGAACCAAACACGTGCTTTTCATCCTGAATCCACATCTACAGGTTTGACAAGCCTCATTTCACTGCCTGATGGCATCTAAAACAATGAAAAAGCCAAAGCATTTGCCCTTCAGAGAGAAAATTTATGTGATATGCCAACTCAGACAAATTACGTTTAAGAGATGCCAAGGAAGATAATACAATTGCCATAAAGAAGCAACTGAAGCATAAGCATGAAATACCATTTTGAAAGCAGGGGCTGTATTTCTAGACAGGTTCAAGGAACAGTATTTAGATTTAAAAAAATGCAGAACCTAACCAGCCACGAAAAACATCCTTATCAGAGACAAGTCAACCCTGCCAAAGCCTCCAAACTCCACCTGACAAGTGCAAGTCAATGCTTCGGGGAGCTCAGGTCCTCCCATCCCCGTCATGCACCCCAGTACAGCTGGCACAACACCCCACGGTCTGTTGCGACCCGTCTTCCTTTTGCCACTGTAATTTCCCCCATTTTCAGTGTATTTCCTCCCTCCCTTCCTTCTCTGCTCTGCAGCCTCAGGAAAACAAGCGCTAGCACAGGATCAGGAATGACAATGCAAGTCCCTCCGGATCGGGGAGCTGACTGAACTCGGTGCAGATCCAGGCAGAGGAACAAAGACACCTCTAAGGCTCTTCTCAGTCCCGGGGCAATTTAAAGACAGAACAGCTGACGGTGGGCTAGAGAGGACGCTGGCAAAGGACCACAGAGTAACGTACGTCCATCTCACCCAGCCATTGTCCCCACCTACTGTCTACTTCTGCTTTACCTTCCCACAGATTTGGCCAGCTGGGGAGAATATCTGGCTGCCATCCTCTGGGATGCTTTCCACACCCTTTTGCCCAGAAGCAGCACAAACAAAATCCGGCTTTTGACGTGGTCTCATCCTGACTACACCGGGAGTTGAGATCACCTTGCAGCACTGAACCTTCTGTCTGGTTATTACATTTTCTTTTCATCTCACTAGTTTATTATCCACCACTGTGCCTACTCAGAGGAAACGCTGAGAGAAAAATAATACTGTCATCCCACTTCTGCTGAAGGCAAATCAAGCCCCTTTGAGAAGCCCATCTTAAAAAAAAAAAAAAAAGTAATAAAATCATGGTGACACAGGAAATAGTCAAATTATAGCAACAGCGATTTGGAAAAATATGCGAGAGGCATTACATGTGCATATCAAAGGATGCCGGGAGCCCGAGCGAGGCGTCAGCCCTCCTGCCCGGTTGCGTGCCGCCTGTCTCGCTCGGCAGAAGGCGTCCCACCGAACGGCTGAGCTGTGGGAGGAGAAGGGAGCCCACTGCTGAAGGAGGAGGCACAGGAAGGTGAATTTGCCCAAGGCTATTCGGAAAACTACAGCACACTGTAAATCCAGGTGTTTTCACTCTGGAGTCGGCTCCTTAACAACCCTGTTTTGCAAAAGGTTTCACCTTGTTGCCTGAGTATTCTCCAAGACTTTTTTTTTTTTTCATTTTTAAGTAGTACAAGAAGCGCATTCTCAATTACATCGAGAAGCAATAAGAGAAACGAAATCACTGAATGTTACAGCACGGTTCTCTGAGAAGCAGACCCAATTCTTGGGTGCAATGGCAAGACGCTCCTTAGACTGGGACGCTGCCGCCTCCTCCTCTGGCAGAGGGTCCCAGGGAGCAGCACCTGGCAGACAAGACAACTGCCCAACTCTTGGGTGCAGCCGCAGCACTGAACTGCCAGAGGTACAAGTTGGGCTGTGAAGAATCGGGTGCCTTCCCGGCACCGGAGCACTTGCCCCACTCACGCTGTTGCTGTTTGTATGTACGCCGGTCCCAAAGGAAAAGTCTCGCTATGGCACAGCCCAAGAGCTGGGACCGCTCCCCAGCAGCCGCAGCCCAGCGAAGTGACCTGCCAGCGTCACTGCTTCCTGCGGTACCCGGCAGCTCTTACTTCACTTCGGTCGGAATGAGAATAAGGAGAAGATGGTGACATCTAAGGTGATAGAGGCTCTGGTCAGAGATTTGCCGAGGCAATGGAAAAGTTAACAGGGGACAGACATCCCCACTTCAGCTGGGTTTCCCTTCCCCCAGTACATTAAACTTTGACTAATCAGAGAACAAATGTGCTACCACTTTTTAGGTTTGGGCAGAGCCATGAAAGCGCAACCGCACCGGTCTGGACGCTGCTTCTGGGTGCAGGGGCGACCCCTGAGCCTACCGAACTCAGCAGAGCAACACTGAACCCCTCGAGATGGTCAGGGCTGGGCCCTTCCCTTGACGTGCCAGCACGACACACAACTGCTCCGAGGACGGGCGACGGCAGCTCACGCTGGGAAAGCCCACTGCCCTTTGCCACAGAGCTAAGAGGGGCTTCGCACGCTGCCAGGTTCCGTTGGCTGAAACCGAGCCCTTTCCAAGCACAGAGCTGGCTCGCGTTAGGAAATCACCTGTCCGAGAAGATTTACTGCCCCCAGGACAGTCACCCTGCACAGGTCACTGCGCCGCTCAGGGGGTTATTTATTTCTCAGTCACAGGAGCTGATACCGCGCGAAGCGTGTCGAAGCCAGAGAAAGACTCAGCAGAGAGACCAGCCACCCCAAGGAAAATTCAATTTGTTACAGTCAATCTCGCAGCCCGGACACACCACCCCAAGGAAGGTGATCAGGAACGTGAAAAGTACTAGTCATCCTGAGCTAGCACAAGCAGTTATTTATGAGAGATGCCAGTGCTGAGCATTTAGATGCACCAGGAATAAAATCTCCGGGAAAACCTCACAGTGCGGATCTCTTTTGCACTAAAGTAACTGGGAAAAAAAAATACGAAAAACGAAGAAAAAAAATCACAAGCAGTTTTGCATTAGTAATTTGGGAACCACAGCCAGTTTAGCCCAACAGCCGCACACGCGCAGCTGCGGGGACGGAGCGACTTGCTGGCTCCCTTTGCGCCCGGATGGCGACAGCAGCGAACGCAGACCCCGAGGTGCGAAATCTTCTCTGCGGGATGACAAACTGAGGTGCACAGGGGAGGGCCGGATCACAGCAGGGTGGCTGAGGGAACACGCTGCCGCACAGAATGACTTTTCCCTTCCCCAGGCAGCCGTGCCCATCGGCAGCTGTGCACAGAGACCGGACTGCGGGACGGCCACAGCTTGGGGCTCCCGTGCTTATGAGCGCTGACGGCACTACTCAGGACACAGTCGCTGCGTTTCCAGAACGAAAGTGCGTTCCTGCTTGGGACCTCTTTCCTCAAGGAGCTGAGTGAGAAAGACCAGGTTCCGGGCAATGTGCCCTCCTTCTCCCCTGACGTGTCCCCAGTGATCGGGACTACGTCCTCCCTGACGGGAGCTCTTACCTTTGGGACAGCAGTTTGTGAGGCATCTAGGTTCTTGCACATTTTACTTTTGTTTGCATGAATCTGTATTTATCTACATAGGCATTTTATGATTGTACTCGGGTGAAAGCCCATATGGCAGTTAGCAAGCTGACTCGTGCAACAGGAAATGGATTTATGGAACAATCTTTTAATGACTGTCTCTATAATCTTGGCAGCATAGCGACACTGGCCTCCGAGACCGCTCTCCGCAACGCATTCTCCTTTTCCAGCCAACCAAGCCTGCGTGCTGGCCTCCCAGTGCCAACGGGGAGAGCTGCCCAGCCGGGCGGTCACCAGGACCCTCCACCTCGGCTGCTGCTGGCTGGGTCCCTCTGCACCGCTGGACGCTGCAGTCCCAGACAGCAACTAGGAACAGCTCTTACCGTCTTCGTTTTCACTGAAGGGTGGTGACTTGCTGGAGGCGTTTGCTCCCATGGCGCGTTCAGCCCCAGCTCGGCTCTCTCCACTTCTCTCAGGTACGTCACCACCCTCGAAGCTGGTGCCTCGCGGAAGGGGCTGCCCAGGGACTGCTCCCAGCACGCCCGGGCAATGTTCTGCTGGTGCACCCTGGAGAAGGCAGGAGGCAAAAAGAATCGTCACCATTCGGGATTAAGCAGCATTTTGCAGCTTGCAAATTTCTCACTGGAGACAAAACTGAGTATCAGGGAAAGAGCACGTTATAATGAAGTTTACTAGAGAAAACCTCGTAACCTAGACCGGGGCTGCTGCCCACTAAGGGAAGTGTAGAAACAGACCAAAAAAAAAACCCAAAAAAACCCCAGAGGATCTGGCTCATGTTTGCTGTATCATCCAACACATTCTATTTTGTCGCTCCAATGATGACTAACTGTAGTGAGGTCAATATCCAAACTAAAGGGACACAGTGACTTGGCTAGATAAAATCAGAAAAGCACTTTTGACTACTAAGGTCATGTGGAAGCGTAAAAGCTATATGAGAAGAAATTCAAAGTGTCGACCTTTTGATTTAAGCTGTTACAGAAGCCTTTCATTTGGGACAAAGTCATACCTTTTTTTTTTTTTTTTTTTTTTCCAAATGAAAAATTTCATGGAAACTCAAGGTGTAGTTACCATTCAGTTTCTTCAAAAAAATTTTTGGATATGAACTATGAGCAAAAAAGAACACCTTCTGATTTATGGTTCAGTGCTGGCTGCAGCGACGGGTTTTCCTCTTACCCTGCAGAAGGGCAGGTCTGTTCATTAGCAGACAACACAGGTTTTAATTTTCCAATTCTCCCCCGAACACCTATGTCTATAGTGGAGCGTATGACTCTGTACAGTTTAGTGACACTCAAGATAGCTTGAATGATCTTGTATGGGTACAGTAACAGTTTTATTTTTAAAGAGTTTACATGGAAAGCACCTTTATATGCTTATTTTGATACTGACACCCCCATGAGACACACATCTACTTCCTGCTGGAAGTACAAAGCCCCAAAAGAATAAAATGAGGGAGCAACAGCGCAGCACAATCTGTACTTTGCCCAGCCCGGAGTGTTCTTCAGGCATTTGTGTTTTCATTGAACATTTAAGGATGCAATGCAGCCTTACTCATTTTTCTCAGCTCTGCGCTCTGGAAACACAGCTACTGAGTAGCTTCACTTCTTTACTTTAACATAATAAAATCATGTTATTGAAGCAGAAAAGGGAGGAATCATAAAAAAAAAAAAAAAAAAAAAAAGTTGGAGAAAAGAGAACTACTGGGAGAGCCTTAGCAGCTGGGGCTGCCATGGGACGCTGTGGGTTCCCCGCACCAGCCCAAGCAGCACCTTCTCCCCGGCTACCTTTATCTCCTCCACTCAGCCAAGAACTCGGCTCTAACCTCCCAGCCTGGGCCAGGACGGTTACCTTAAAGCAACTGCCAAAGCTTGCCTGCAGTTTAAAAGCAACTCCTACGTTTGGGTGTCTTCCTGAACTGGGCTGCAGTGATGCAAAATTCATCCCCAATACGGCGATCCTGGGCATCCAACTGTGGACCAAACTGCAGCAACTGCCAAAGCGACGGGCGTATGGCTGGCGGCAGCGGTACCCATCCTCCCCCCATCAGCTGGAGCCGAGAGGTCTCCCAGCACTACCAAGAGGCGTCCAGAACGGATCAGAGGCGGCACACAAGGCACTCCCCTCTCCAAAGCGTTTTACAATCTCACCCGCAACCCACCCACGCTGCTGCTGTGGTTCACGTAGATCTCACTATTCCCAGCACAGAGCAGGGGAGCTTGCAGTTCTCAAAAGGCCAAAAACCCACAGTGCAAACCATTAATAAGACCTAAAGCCTTGATTTCTCACCTCGGAGAACCGAAACAAGATCCAACAACGAAACAAGTGAAGCAGCAAATGTTTGCGATCCCTACCGTGCCTCTGAAGAGCACAGGTCGAGCCTTCAGTCGGAAACCAGGCCACCCCAGCACCTCTTTCCAAACCCCCAGACCTGCTCTCCAGGGGAAAAACACTCCTTCAGGCGTAGCAGCCATAAGCAAGGTTTGCATACTGATGCTTCTACATCACAGTGATCTTACTGCTGTCAACCAAGGTCAGCTGCTCAAGGAAATTTCCTTGCCTAGGACTCTGCAGCTTAATTTATTTTTGACAACATGTCGATACACGAAAGCTAAGAGGAAGGAGCACGGGTACTGCTCGAAGTTAAGCCAGTCTGAGCGATGGATCCTAGGCTCTGCCTCTTTATAAAGCGTACCCAGGGTACGGCAATGGCACATCCTTCCCCGTTTCACACTGCAAAGTCACAGCCTGATTCAAACCACTGCTTTCCCTCGAGCCGAGGCGACCAGCGCTTCCACGTCCACTAACCTCGCGCTCGGTCGGACCACGCGTCCCTCCACCAGCGGCGTGGCGGCAGCTCCGCTCCGCAGCGGCCCCGGGTCTGCCCCGCCGGCCCGAGCTCTCTGCCGCCGTGGGAGCGCAGCCGCCCGGCAACGCCGACGCTCCCGGCCGCGGCGCACCTTGGCGTGCCGTTTTCCTGCCGGGAAGAGCGCAGACCCAAAGCGGGGCGGGGGAAGCGTCACGGCTGGGGGTGCCGTCGCCGGGGGGCTGCAGGCAGGCTGTGCTCCCCGACGG
>JANZLQ010000044.1:21458808-21470318 GCA_026212715.1 Elanus axillaris | reverse complement strand
ATGCTCTACAAAGAAGACTCCTGGATAAAAGCTTTTCTATATTAATGGCAAGATTAACTGAAGCTCCATATTCCTTCTGTAATACTGCTCCTGGCAAAGAGACCGCAGAATCACACCACTTTGCACAAATCCACTGGCAATGCGGTGTCCCTGTCCCTATCTCGCTATGACATACGGTCAAAGCACCAGGCTCTGTACATTACCCATTCGCCTTTCACTGACGTGCCGTTAGAGTACAGAGCATGCTGCATTTTGCTTTGAAAGGGTCAACACTGAATCTCAAATACACACAAACCTACCCAGACCTGAAGGTCAAAAAATGTTTCATGGAGGGCTCATCAATATGTTACAGTTCAATAGATCAGTTTACGTTATAGGTTAAATTTATAAGGATAAAATGTGCATCTCGTGCTGCATGCGTTACTTCACAACATTAAAGAATGCTGCCAGCAAAAGAATGAAGTTCTAGAAACTCCCTTCCTACGTAAGACACAAGAAGACAACCTAAGCAGTTTAAAATATAACTTGATAAATCCGTAAACAGGGTTATGCAAGCGGGATGCACTGAAAGCGTCTGGTTTGTGCTGACCGGAGCCAGGGAGGACTACTCGTCAGGGAGAGTAGTACCTGTCAGGCGGAGAAACCTCTGCCTAGTGCTCTTGATGCAGGGCAGCAGCTTGGGGCGGGAAGGACAGAGGTGGCACCCGGTATCACACACACACACATGCATCATCCTCGCTGAAAGCCAGAACCTCAAAAAGCAAGAGCACAGCTGTGTGTTTGCTGGTGCTGTCGCCTTCGTGCTCCAGCAGCAGCCCCACAGACTGGCACCTAGATCGCTCCTATTTTAATTCACAGAGGAAAGAAAGCAAAAAAGTAACTCATGTGGATACTAGTGAGACTCGTCCTGGAGTTCTCACTCCATCCTTTGCAGAACAACTCAAAACTTCAAGGAGAATGTTTGCTGAACTTCCCTCTCGGCACGTATTTATGCGCCAGCATCATCCAGGTCCCCTCCGTTTCCTGCTCCACTCTAACTGGAAGTACAAAGCCAGCACAAAGATTTTAGTCCCCAAAGGCAGATCAACGCTGTGGCTACTGGACAAAAATTAGTTTTTCATAGATGGAATTTATTTCACTAACCTGAGCTTTGCCAGTGGCAGCTTTTGGAGGATTCACTGCGGGGCAGTGGTCTGTGCAAACACACAGTAAAATTCACTGTGCTTTTCTGTTTGTCAGCAAGGTTAAAAGGCCTGCAACTCTAAAGGCTTCAGTTCCCCCCCCCCCAAATTATCACAAGACTCCCTTTGTTCTTCTCACATCTCCCCATTCTTCTCAACCTATTGTCAACTGGTTCCAGCTTCTGGAGTACCGGAATAGAAAGAAGACTGAAGAGAAATCTTGAGTCGCAGACCTGAGGTTCCCAGCTACCCTTCAATAAATAGGTCCTCCTTACGCAGAAGTCTCTGTACTATGCTGGTAACTGCAGTTTTAAACTAGTGAGATGAGGTGACAATAATTCTGCAAAGTCAGCTGCAAAAATCCATGCAAAGAAGAGGGCGCATCGGCTTCTGTCAACCTAATTGTCCTTCCAGCTCAGTTCTCTCTACAGACCATTGCACTCTCAGCTACAGACGCACTGAAGACATCCTAAGAGCGGTAGACGAAGTACAGTGGGGAGGGGAGAAACAAGCAGCAGACCGCAGTGGCTTATGGAAGCTGTTCCCCCCCCCAGCCCTTTCCACCCCATGTCCCTCCTTGAAAAGCTGTGCTCTCTCTGGTGCCAGGGATCCTCACCACCCTTTCACACTGCCGTGGCTTGTGCTCCTGGTACCGAGGGGTTTCCCTTAACTTCAGCCTTGCTTTCAGATTTGGTTATGCTCCACACGTTCCCTTCCGCCAGCTCTACTTACACCTGGAGAAAGGGGAGTCTGTTTTCTGACACACAGAGATACAAAAGGAGATCCACTTCATGTCACTTACGTGTTTCCCTTCTTTTGCCACAACGAAGACCACCCAGTCTTCATTTTCTTGATTTTTTTTAAAAACCTTCCCATAATATTTACATTGTGAAAAACAACTAGGGGAAAATCATAGTGTGGAAACAAAAGTATTAAGTAAAGCTTTAAGTAAGTTTCTGCAGAAACGAATGCTTTATGAATAGCTTTGTGCACAAAAATAAATAGGTGTCACAGCTCTCCTCCAGGGAGCTGGAATGTCACCAACAGCCAATGAGCTCGGTTTTACAGCAGTGTGAACAGATGTACGTAGAAGCTAACTAACTCTGTTTTATGGTCAACCGATGTGTCAATAGGTGAGCTGGGAAGTAAAATGTATTCCTACTCCCACTCCTTTTAACTAATAGGTATCATAGCCTCACACACTGGGAAGTGTTCTCCACTCCCATCACCCGGTCCTATCAATATTAATAGACTGTCATACGCAACTCAAACAGATGCTCTCCTGCTGCGATACAGCATTCATGACTCATTTCATTTCAAGACTGAATGCCGTGCAGTTAGCGGCAGACATCATAAAACTAATCAATATCCATATGCAGCCTTTCCCCAGGCGTATTTGATTTTTAAAAGAGTTCTTCAAATTCTTGGAATAAAACGGCATTTAATTTGCATGCAGGGAAGAGAGAGACCAGGCTTGCAGGCAAGCTTTTTTTATATATCAATATCACAAGACATGCACTTCATTAGTGAAATCCTATCCCTATAGCAGGAACTGGTGCTTTGAAAGAAACGAGTCCAAGAATTACAGGTGATGTCTACATGGTCCACAGAGAATTTGCAGAAGTGAAGTCAGCAATAAAACTTAAAAACCACAACAGCATTCTTTAAATCAATCCCCTCCAACGTATTAAATGGAGGCTCAGTTACCACAGGCTTTTTTTCGACCTGGTTCCTGTGATACTGTAGTATTCATGCTCTAGAGGTCAGGAGGTGCCAAGGGCCAAGAAACCCTGTCTGCTGCTCTCAGCACTTCCAGTGCAAAGCCGGAATAAACGATCCCGGCATAAATGTGAAAACTACAGTAGCGAGGACAAGAACAAAGCCTGTTGGGCGAAAAGCTTGCTGACCCATGTTTATGACAGTGGAGATCCGAGGCAGAACCCTGCAAACCGCCCAGACGTTGAAGAGACTCGCTGTCGCTCTTACGCAAGCTTCAGTCTGGCCTCCAACAAGCACCACAGACCCTCCGAAAAGATCCCATGGCCTGTGTGCGGATACTTTGTCCTCACCCTCTCCCTTTCCCCCACAAACAGCTTTCCCTTCAATTTATTTCCTTCCATACAAACTCCCTTTCTACGATGGCAGTCAGATGTTAGCACCTACAGCCAGCTGCTGGCACCAGCCCCGACGGAGACGGCACCGCGCCACTGCCGGGCTCGTGGGCTCCGCAAAGGCACAACCGTCGCTGGCACGGATCCGCCGGCGGATGGGGCCGGGGACTGCCGTGCCCCCTCCAGGACGGGCTGCCTGGGCACGACCAGGCTTCAGGGGCACTCTTTGACAAGGGAGAATACAGGGTTTTTTTCCAAGACGCTGCTGTGGATTAAGGGAAGTAGTTCTTGGAAGTGATTCATAAGGCTTTGCTGGTGCGTCTTTAACCAGCATCTTGTATTATTTCTAGGCCCACAGCGAAACTCCTAGCAAGCTTACACCCAGCCACGAAGGATGGCTTGAATTCAAGCTAAGAAGATGCTGATGCTGGTATTCCGGGCACTTGTCATGTATCTGTCTGGACTCAACTGTTAGAGAGGGCAGGAAGCCACGCCACAGCAGCCAGAGATTAAAAATGGAAATCAGGGGTTCTGGATAATTTTTCTCAATGCCTTGGACACCTGTGAGACAGTTACATTTCAGCTGTAGAAACAGTGTGTGTAATCATGTGCTCATGACCAGATATATATAGATATAGATATAGATATAGATATAGATATAGATATATACACACATCCCTTATACAGTCTTACCAAATTGTCTCATACCCTCAGATTCCAGATCTTTTCATACTCTCCAAACACCAGTTTTCCCCTATATTTGGCTTGAATCATCCAATAAAGCTTATTCTGGACTTTGTATCTATTATGTATGGAAGTTTATTATATTATTTTTAATATATATGATACAGATGGACCTGTATTAACATACAAAAACCTATCATGATCTAAATAAAAGCAGACAGAAATCTCTCAAAGACATTTGGGTAGGCCCTGAGATAGTCCAGTTAACTCAGTTACATCTCCAGCTATACATTATCTTGCAATTCCATGTTTTCCTTCTGTTTTGCAGGGAAGCAGCAAGTTTGAGTCTCCCATAGCACGACCCCCTGACTGAATCCCGTATCACACTTGCTGGCTGCGAAACAGTCACATTTTCTGCGCCACGTCTCACCTGGGTGTAAAACGGGTAAGATGACATTCCCTGTCCTCTTGGCTCCATTGTGCTGTTTTCTTCATGTCTGGAAATTGCTTTGAGATAAAATGCGTGTTAGGATAAAAGGAAGCAAGATGTCCTTTGAGGCAGTGAATTTTTTGTGCTATAGTGAAAACTGCATTACAGAAAGGGAAATTCTGCCGAGCTGTCAAGAAAAGGAGGAGCAGCAGTAGATAAAATCCTAATTTCTCTCTGAGTGGCTTAACACGGAGTATTGCTACAGCAGCAAGCACAGTTGAGAGAGCTACAGCTTAATAATACGCCCTGTAATAGAAATGCCTGTAGCATTCTTTTAAAGCAACTACGGTGTGCTTCTGATTGCAGGCAAAGTTTGATTGTAATATTACGATGTCTTGTAAAGCGGCTTCATTCTGCTTGGATTTGTGGCCAAGCAGTTCACAGCTACACTGACGACGAAGTGGAAAAAAATGTATTGTGGTAGCGAGAGTAGTTCTCTTTTTCTCTGCTTCACCCTCTCTTGAACAGTGCTGGAAATGATTGGGGCATTAGCATTCTGATGAAGAGAGCCTGTGACAAAGACCGTGACTACAGGGCCTCCTGACTCTTCTGTGATGCTGCCAGTGATGTAGAGGGGACTGACTCCAATTGCACCGTTTTCAAAATAGCCCCACCATGGTACGGAGACAACAAACAGACGGGCGATTCATAACGCGGGCATAATGTTTTCGGTTTCGCAGTGCTAGCTTTGCAGTTTGTATGGAAGAATGATACCAGGTGAGCAAATATTTATCTTCACGCAGGGACTGCAGATATTTGTGTGCCAGTCTGTACGTGTGTGTGGTGTATGTGTTTGTCTGAAAAAAGACAAGCTATATACCAATGGGATCGTATCTTATCTTTTTTCTGCATGTGTTTCCCCGGCAGGATTTGCAAACCTCATGCAGGATGTGCTGTGGTGCTTTAGTCAAGTAAAAGGAACTATAGATATTGGGGTGACAGAAGGTGAGTTTATTTTTCCTTTTGTTGCTGCGATCAGACATAACTTGTTTGTCGTGTACATCTTGCCTAATCAGCGTGCAGGGGGGTTGTTCGCGCGTTGTTGGAAACTGCTGGCAAAGAGCTAAGTTGCACTCTTTTCGTTTCTGCCTTCATTATGTACTTACGCGTTTGAAAGAGATGGGTCTCTAAAATTAGCTATTGATCCAAAAAAAGTCCTTTGAAGGCATTATGGCTTAATCATACCAATAATCTTCGAAATAGATTTCCTTTTGGTTTTCAGCTGTTATTTACAGATTTTTTTCAGGGAATTACGAGACAACCTCTCCCATAGTAACATCATTTACTGGAGTCAGCTGGATTCTGTTTCTGGGTAACATAAGCGTAACTTGGTGCTCATTCTTGTACCTGGAGTTCAAATAAATCGCAGCGCATACCCTTGTGCGGATATGTACCTGTGTGGGAGGGATTGGTGCAGGCCGTTGGGGGATTTAAGAGCACAAAACATCCCCTTTCACGCTCAGTAGCTTTCAGGGCGATTTGTGCTCCTCAATCACTTGGGCACTTCTCTCTCTGCAAGCACATCTGTTTGGCATTTAGCCAACATGTGGACTGCAAAAACGTGGGACAATTGAAAAGAAATGCATTCCGTTTTCCTGACTTTAAAGTTGAATTTATTCCTTCAGTTCCCGTTCTTCCTATGATTGTTCTGGTTAAACTTCTCAACTGGGCATTTTCCTACATTTTCTTATTCTCATTTCACACTTTCCTTTCTCTTATTGCATTGCCCGTTAATCCATTAATTCCTTTCCCTTTCCATTTCCCATTTTATTCCCTATATGTTTGTTATCCTTCAAGGATAACTGAAATCTTTATCACATCCCTCTTCTCTTAACCCTCCCAGTACAGGCCATGGTTTTGTGCCGTAGGGAGGCCAAACAAACAGCGATGAAATCCTGTCTTCCCCGTGCAGAGCAGGTTGGTTTGCGTTACTACAGTGACCTTTTTACATTCGCATGCAAATTTCTGCCATGTTTTGTTTGGAGCACCAGAGGACACGAGCTTTGTTCTCCGGGATCCCACTGCAGACTGACCGCAGCAGGGCCAGGCGGATATCTGGAATACAGCGGGCGAGGGTGCTGCCCAGCAAGACTTGGTTGCGCTGGCAGAACTGTGCCAATGTTTTCGGCCTGAAGGCAGAGCGTAGACACTACTAGTAGCATTTCATCCCTCCACCTGAATGGCTTTGGACGCGAGAATAATGCTGGGGAAAGAGTGTGCTAACAAGGGCGGCAATGCCTGGGAAAGTGTTGCTAAAAGTGCAACTGCTGGCAGCTCCTTATGAGGCGACTGAGATAATAAACGCAGGAACTGAGTTGGCCTATTAGATACATTTCTTCTGTTTTGTTGGATTTCCTGAAGCGTGATGCTTTCTTTAAAAGCACAGTCCCGTAAGACTGAGAAGAGGACTCAGTCGGCCCAAGCCTCTGGCAGGGGAGCTCTGACTTCGCCTGGTGGGAACGGGATCCTGCCTGGAGTACGGTCGTCTCTTTTGGTTCAGTGCCAGTTCTCTGTTAGACTGCTTTTGCAGAAGGGGGTTTCAGTCTGTAACCTCTGGAGACTACAGCGGGGGACAAACCTCAGGAGGTTATTTAATGATTCGTGAAAACTCTAGGGAAAAAAACCACCATTGTGATTAAAGCCAAAGTGGTTTTTTACGGAGGTGTTATTTTGCAAAAATGTTTACAAGTGTTTTAAGTTTTTACTGTAGAATCTGCAAATAATTTGAAATGGTCAAGAGTACTTGTTTGCTAGTTCAGGATTAATAAAAGGGTAGGTTGCCTCTTCTTACTCCCTGTCCTTTTCTTAATGCAACCAGTTATCAGCTGAAGGCTATAAGCTATGGGTTTTTCACATCTGAGATGCAATGCTGGAGGAATCCAGAGGCATGATGACAAGAAGGGACCCCTGCAATTTTTCCTTGGGGTAACCTGGACTCACAGAGCAGTAAAGGCTGACAGGTAATACTTAAAGGCTATATTCAGTGAAACCAGTAACAAAAAGCTGATCACGTTGGCCTGTTGAGTCTGGTCAACAGGGACAAAC
Organism: Elanus axillaris; assembly: GCA_026212715.1. Taxonomy (NCBI): domain Eukaryota; kingdom Metazoa; phylum Chordata; class Aves; order Accipitriformes; family Accipitridae; genus Elanus; species Elanus axillaris. Next base: position 21,462,807 of record JANZLQ010000044.1, on the reverse strand, counting down.
TGGCCTCACCATGACTGAGCAGAAAGCTCAGGAGAGTATTTTCGGTACAGGATTGGGCTTTTGGTTGTTACGCTGGCTTTGTGTTTGTATGTGAACGTGTATGTGTGTGGATACAGATGTGCACATGCATGAATTACATGTCATAAAAGTGTTTAGGTCACAGGTGCCTCACCTTCATCAGAGGTTTAGCCATAACTTGTTACTTTTACGCTAGTCTTTGTGGCACATCTTGGACCTGCAGAACTCTTGGTAACACTCAAGCATCCCGAATTTACAAAATGCCACTTCATTAGTTATTGGAATGCGTGCGTTTGTGTATGGTCAGGTGAAAGGAGACGTTACTATTATGTTTAGAATGTTCTGCCTCTTTAAATGTAGAAGAGCCTGCCTCCTTCAGCAGGATGGATTGTCCTTCTGGCTTTCAAACGATACTTAAAGTGTTGCCGAGAAGAATCCTGTATTAATTCTCTGATAATATGCTTGCTCTTTTCAATGCACACGTAAAGCTGCATGAACAGAGATACACACAAACTTTTGCACTTTGTCCTTCCCTTGGTCATTGCTTTCCGTAACTTGGAACATGGTATTGTAGTGTGTGGGACTTGTCCTGATGACACCAGTGGTGTAATGGATGCTTTAGCTCTAATAACCGTGTGAACGAATGAGCTCTCTTGTGCGGAGATGGGAGGCCTGGGACATCTTTCAGCTGCTCGGACAAACACCGATTTCAGTGTTAAAGATGAAGTAAATGATGTTGCAGATTGCCATTGCGGTGCTACAGTGCTTTGAACTGTATTTCATTACTACTGAAAGGGCAACAAGTTCTCGAGATCTGGCCTTATTTTGGTATATTGATAACTAGCGGTCCAGTGTGGAAACCAGATCAGTGCAAATTTAAGAGATGAAATTTCCTCTAGTGTTCTTGAGCCTCATGATCCACAGGGCAGAACTACCACGGCCATGGGAAGCTGCCTCAGAGCCTGCGGAAGGGCACGGCACAAGGGAGGGTCACGCAGCGGCTGCAGACGTTAGGAGGGCAAGGGCAGCCCTGGGAGGTCTGGGGCGGCTGCGCATGTGGCTGTGTGCTTCCGACGAGGAGTCCAGGCACTAAGCATTTAAATCTTGGTCATATTAAATTAGTCAGGCGTAAAGCACACATACAATGAAGTTAACAAATGGAGGAATATCACATAAATGTTAATGGCGAAATTCAAATGGTCCTAATGAAGTCAGATATTCTGCCCAGGGTCTGGAATATTTTGCGATTGGAATGTCGCCAGTTCCTAGCAAGCTCGATGAACAACAGTCATTTCCAGCAGGTCTGAGATTTTTTATTATGTCTGCTTGCACATGCCTGTGTTTGCCACATCATCCAAATGTGTAACCAATAACTCCGACTCAAAGATTTCAGTGTTGAATCATGGTCTGCAGGCTCACCAAGCTGGCTCACAGCCTGGTTTGTGGTCTTGTACATTGGTTTCCTTTTTGTGTGGCTAATTAAGCTCAAATATATATATCCCGACCTTTGCATGTGAAGTGAAACTCAGTTTGTTAATGGAACATAAAAACTGAGTATAAATATTTAAATATATCCAAGCCACAGTGAAGATAATGGGGGGGGGGGTGGTACATTATTTTAATGAGGTGGAATGAATCTGTTTCTTAGGGAATGTTTGTGCCTATTTTTAAGTGGAAAATATTTTTTTTTCTGTCATGTCCAATGGAATCTATTACATCCATGCACATGGTGGAAGAGAGGCACAGTATTTGCAGATTTCAGTCCTACAAGTAGGTCTCAGATACGGCTTCTGTTCCAAGCCGACTCTGAGTTCCTGGGTAAACCTGAAGCAAGTCACTGCACAGCTCTGTCTGGATAATATTTATTCCAGAGGCTCACATAACCCCTGACTCTCTCCGACCTGTATCTACATCCATAACATCCATAAGGAGGTGATGAAGACAGTCACAGAAACTACAGGGGTGCCATATGAACAGTTAAAAAGGCATAAAGGGAGGAGAGGCCCAGGTTTAGGAAGAAACACAGTCCTCCACCTGAAGCTGTAATGGTGATCTTGTGAGCAGAACTGGGGCAAATGTCTTTCTGGGCTCTTAAGCGCAGGACCAAAGAGTGAGTCTGGACAGCCGAGGGACTTGGACTGGTCTTGGAGCAGTCTTCCAGTTTTCCTCTCCCTTCCTCGAACAGCAGGCAGGTCAACACCTCTCAGTTTAGTTTATCCGTTCTGTTCCAGCGGTGGAATAAAGTTCCAGCTCTCTGCTACCAGAGTGCGCTACACAAGCCCAGTACTGCGACCGTGAGGATCTGGGTTGCAGTGGGATGTGTTTGGCGTGGAAACCCACGCTGGAGAATGAGCAGGTTGGTCTGTGCGCAGTGGACGACCATGCCCGAGGTGGCTCTGAAGGTGCCGTCCTTGGGTACCACAGCGTGTGCTGCCGCCTTCTCACAATACGCACCTGCCCGTGCAGAGCGTAAGCCGCGTGCTGAGAAAGGAAAGGTCATAACTAGAACAGTAATACGTTCTCTTTTCCTCTGTAGAAGGTGAATGGTTTCTCCAGAGCTGTTCTCAGCTGGCCTGACTTAGGGGTAGCCCTAGCCTTCTCTAAAGGCATCCCGGCTCCAGAATATTAGTTAAACTAGCTGCTTGGAAATTCACATTCTTTTCCAGGTTTTGTTGTACACTATTAAGAAAGTGGTAACTGAGCTGCTGGGATCATTAGAGATACGCAATTGCAGTTTTCACATGTGTGATGTCGTTTAATTGTGCACACTGCGCCTAATTTTCCCCTGTAATTTCAGCTGGAGATGACATTCATCACTTTCTCAACTAAACCTGAATGTAGTTTCTCGGTGCCGCTAAACAGCAGTGTTTGCTTCAGGGACAGTCGTTTACATTTCCAGGCTAGCGTATGAAATAACCTCATTCTCCGAGTCATACATGAACACATAAAGTGACTTTCCACGAAGAGTGCTTTATAAAATACCGTCTCTATTTCGCGTCTCATTTCCTGGGATGGACCTGAGTCCACAATAGTACTGACACAATAGCACTCGACCTTCAGCCTTTCCTTCTTGCGATGCAATCAGAGTGAGCCCTCATCTCCGAGCAGGAAGGCTTCGCCATGCTTGCAGCCCAGACCTGGATTTTTTTCCTTCTGCGCCCAGAAAGGGTGTTTTGGATAAAGAGGAAGATATTAAAGTGAAAGGAGAAGCTGCTCTCTTCACTGGCACAGGTGCTTTGCACACCTCTTCGGTACAACCGCAGTCGTGCTGTCATCTGCCAATGACAGCAAAATTAGGAAGACTGCAGCCAGATGATGAAACCAAGCAGCAACATGACCCAGTGCTCCACACGAGGCAGCAACAGCAGGCACGAACGGCGAGTGGTTCGGTCCTCAACCCAAAGCTTGTCCGTAGAGTAATTAAACAGCAGGAAAACGGGGGGTGTGAGCGTCAGCAGCTTTATCACGTTATTTCCTTCCAACCTGCCCTCTTGCTGCTGTGATGTTCCCCATTCCGTGCACCTGAGCAGGCCACGGCCGGCGAACCTGGAGCACGCTCAGCTGTGGGAGATTTCTGCCGCAAAGAGCCGGCTGTGATGGGAAAAGTGCTCGTTAGGGATCCCGGCCCAGGTCTGCTCTGCTCCCTGGCTGCGGCGGCTTCAGCGGGCCTCGGCAGAGTCCGAGCGGAGAACGCTGCCTCGGGAGAGTCCGTAACGCAGCCAAGCGCGTTCTCCTCCTGCGCTGGGACTTGCCCCGAGTTCCTTAAGCGCCTTGCCGGGTCCCCCCCCCCGCCCAACGGCGCTCTCCGAAGGCGGCCGGCGGGGGCAGCCCGGCTGCGGGGGGGGCGGCGGGACCCCTCTCCCTGCGAGCACAAACCGCCGCCAGCTCGGCCCGGCCCGTCCCCGTCCGCCCCCCGGCCCGGGCGCCGCGGAACACCGCGGAGCGAGGCCGCCTGGGGCACGGCGGGGCCGGGGCGGCCGA